>OZ025253.1:42945609-42995439 GCA_964019135.1 Arenicola marina | reverse complement strand
ATTTCGTCGGAAAAACCGGCTCCCCCACCCCGTTATCCCCTCCCTAGATCCGCCCTTGGGCTCTAAATTGTAAACGTTGGGTTCCACCATTTCTATAAGTACCGGAGGTGGGGGGGGGGGGGTCCACGCCCCATATGGCCTAAAATTTCACCTACATCTTTCCTCCTCGGTTGAAAATCAGTCCCACATTGCTTATCTTGTGAAGCGCCCCCCCCCCCCCCCGGTCGCAACTTTTCAGAAAGCAACCCCCCCCCCTTGGCAAATTCCTAGATCCGCCCATGCATTAGATACATTAGATCGATGGTTTTAACATACTGAAGAATATTAGATCTAGGCCTACATTTGCATTTATTAAATTACTTTATGATAAATATCTCACTCAAGTACATAAGCCAAAAAATGACGTTTCGATTAATTTTTTAAATAGTTATTTTCTAAGCCTTAATTGTTTCCTGCACTTCAAAGCCTTCAGTGGATGTATGAAACTGTTATTTGCGTTTTACTTTATACTAGATGAGTTTGGGAATAATAATACCCAACACAAGGTAATATTTCACGCATCTGAACACATTAGGCAATAATCTCATTTTAGACGAGCGCTGACAAAAATCGCTAATTATTGTTCCTATTTTTCCTATTTTTAGATACGCCATAAAAACTGTGGCATCTCCCTATACTTATCACAAGGTGTTCCAAACCGCGGACAGCGACCGTGATAAGTACATGTGCGGCAGCTGCGTGCAACTTGTAAGAAAGCAAACTGTTGCGAAGAAAGATAAAAGCAATCGGAGACGATGGACCGTCCCCTCCAGCCAACGCTCGCCGCCTGGAGCAGCTCTTGCCTCCACGTCAGGAAGGCCACCATCGCCGACCTCAACATCAGGACCGTCACCCCCTGCATCAATGACCCCTTCATCATCAGCTGCCAACAACAGTCTTTTAAGCACACCAAAGCAGAAGACGCCACTGATGAGCTACACTGTAAGTCCACGTCGGGGAAAAAGACTTTTGTACGCTACGCCAACGCCTCCAAGAAAACGCCATGCCGGTCCGCGAAGCCCCGTTTCAGCTTCCCCTCTCAGAGACGCACCCTGTGATCTAATGGACGCAGGCTTGTCAACGCGTAGTGAGCAATTATTTCGCTATGTTGTCAAGCGAAATTACGTCAAGGTCGTAAGGTCTCTGTGGGCGTCTTCGGCGGCTGCACGGCGTTGCACGGAACGCCTGGTCGCAGACAAGGTTTCATCGGAATTGAAGCGAGTAACGAAGCCCCGTGGTCCTGCCAAAATTGATACGCTCTACGGGCCAGTGTCGCTGGCCAAACTGGAGGATTTTTCTTGGACCCTTGCAACGGCAGAATGTCGCCAGCATCTGCCACTCACCACGCGGCTTTTGCAGGCTGCCATGCCAACGCCGGACTCTTTGGCGCGCCGAACGATAATTGGACGACGAGGGGCTAAGAGGTACGATTAACAATAATAAGAGTAATACTAATATATGATAATAATTCACAATAAGAGCGATAATGCTAATTAGTATTATTATGATTATCATCATTAAAGGAAAGATAACAATCATCGTATATGAATGCAATGCTGCAGAACGTAATGTAGAATTATTGTAAAATATAATCATTGCATATGTACAATGTATCTAATATTTTTTTTCTTCAGATCTATTACATTGGCTAAAGCCGTTCAGCACCGGGATGCCAAAGTGGCCTTTCTTTTTTCGACGCTGCTGTACCATCGGGCCCCTGGTCGCTATCGTTTCATCCAGTCCGCCTTAGTTGTGGAGCTGTGGCGGCAAGGAACCAGCGGGAATGTGTCCGACCTGCTCCGATTTTTCGGGGTCAGCCAAGGACGACAACCCGCCGTGTCCAATGTGGACAAGGTGTGCGACGCTCATGACGCCACCGTGAAGACGTGGAAGGGTGAGATCGAGCTTCACCACCGCTTGCCACCCAGGAGGCGCCTACGCTTTGAGGCTCCACGTACGTACAGCGTGGGATGGGATAACGTTCAAAAAGACATTCTGTGTCAGCGGCAGGGCCTTGAAAGAGGTAACACATTTTTAATGTGGGCATTAGCATACGCCGTTCAGCACCGTGTTCCATCGATAGACCTGCTGGCCATGGACGAGATTGCAGCGGTGGATGTGCCAGCGTCTGGCATCCTGCCGACCGCAGATGACTTCCGGCGACGTCGGACCCGCTGTCAGGTCATTGTGCAACGGATCTTAGTCAAGCACTTGCCGGCTCTACAAGAGCTGACTCGACAAGTCACTTGGCACGTGCCGCTTGAACGCACCGAAGAGATGGCACGGAAGAGCCGTGTGACTAACCTCAGGGTCATTGAAGCTAACCCTGCTTCTACTGCCGGGGTTATTCAGATCATGGAGAGCCTACATCGATTTGTCCCAACGTCCGACGAACACACGCACAGCATTGTGTGCAATGGGGATCAACTCAGCGTCGAGAGCATGGTCAACGCAAAGAAGGCACGTGCTGGAGGGCGCCTTCCACAACACCAATTTGAGGGCCTGGGGGAAACACCCCAAGAATTTCACCGCGAGGCACTCCTATTGCAGGTAATTATAACATTCCCAGCGCCCCTCCATAAAGAAACATGAAGTATTGACCTCGTGGCATCGTTTTCTGTCGCTGATAACTTAAATAACTTAAATGTTATTAAAACCTGTTTTATTATAAAAAATACGCACAATAATCGTATATATTTTTTTATAACTTACAGGACACCATGGACCGCCTTTTCTCAGTGCGAAGTATTGCAGACCGTGGCACGCTGTATCAGCTCAAGGATTACTTCCGTCATCAGTCACTTCGCGGAAAGGTGATGGACAACTTCTACCATGTGTGGAACTTTCTTGAGGTGAGAATACCATGGAAAATGTTTTACTGCACAATAGCAGTACAAATTCGCCTTTGTGCCTTTCACCGCTGTGTACTTACTCAGTGAGTATGTATCTTTAATTGTGCATGTTGTTTTACTTGTAGTTTGTCACTGAGGGCTTTGTCGTGCTTCTCGCGATGCGTCTGCTTGGCATGAACCAGATGGATGACGTCCCGAATGGCTATGGTGGCAGTCTGGAGGAGAAGAAAGCGTGGCTTAGTAAACTGTCTCAGCGACTCGTCGATCGTTGTTGCAGTGATCATTCTTGGGATAACGTCAAACTAGCCCACGAGTCTTTCACTGCAGCAGGAGATGGGGAGATTGGCGACATATTTCCTTACTGTCATTGTCGAGAAGGTAACAACGACGATCCTGTACAGCAATAGTCGCTGCACACCGTCTGGCGTGGCCTACAGCAGCTGGCAAACAGAGACACAGTGAGGGAGGGAGATGGACCGGCAATCCTTTCAGAATGGCGCCTAAGCATGCTGGACTGGGTCAAGAAACACCCGAAGTACTTCATTGTGGGCCATATTCTGTTAACCAGTAAGTTGTGTTTAACTTTTGGAAGTTAAAATTGAAACTAAACCCGAGACACCATACGGTGAAAGTGTGATAAAATATTTTGGCGCCATTAGCGATTAGGCGTAAAAGCTGGATGTCACTGTATATTTTACCTTGCGAATGTCGTTAACGAACGTGGTAATTTTTAATAACGATACTTAAATTCCTGTGTCTCGTTTTAACTTGTTACGGTTTACTTGTGACTTTTTTTGCAATGACACAAACGTCATAGCTGCATGCTTTGCTCCAAACGATTTGTAAACCTCCGCCTTGACAGATACAGCCGGCTTCCTGCCGCAGAGACTGCGACACGAACTCACATGGGAGCGAGTTGGGAATTTGACCGGCGGCAAGGGAAACAACATCGGGCTCGACTTGGTCAATGAATTCCTTAACAAGGATTTTAAAGGTACGATGACAGCGTCCATCATCTCATTCTTTTATTGTGTTAATAAGCTCTTCATTGATATGGTGCAGTGGGGTAGGACAGAACACAATTGCTTATGATTTAGTCTGATAAATGTTCAGCATAAATTGATTATCAACTTTTATTTTCAACAGAAATGCTAGGGCGCTCTGGTCGGCTGGCTGGCTACTTGCCTGGCTGGTCGGCTGGCTGGTTGACTGGCTGGTCGGCTGGCTGGCTACTTGGCATGTTGTCTCAGCTGAACAGAAGCTGCAGCAGGTTAATTTCCCCGATGTCAATGATAAATCTGTCTCATTCATGCCGTCCAGCATAAACTCTTTTAGTGCTAGATACCTGATGCATCGTTTGCTTGACTGGCGGACAAGATCCAGCATAGAGGCCTCACACCAGCGGGAGTTTACGCTATATGGCGGAGTGTACATCACAGACTTGCCGCTTGCACCATTTCGCCCGCAGCAACCGATTGCTGCCAGTATTCGACGATGGATCCGGGTGGCCCCCAGTGGATTATGTAGGTAATGTTAGGGATGTCGATCCCGACACCAAACGCGATGGTGGCCACTAGGCAACGAACGACCGAGTTTTCCCTGCAGAAGTCTTCAGGGATAGTGATGTCGGACTCCGCATCCAACTGCGCATGAAACATGTCAATTAAGAATCCAAGTCGAGAGGCTCGAGAATGGCCCACGCTTTTGCAAATACGCGAGTCACTTCGTCAATCGATCTGAAAGTAAAACATTGATTGTAGCCATTAGACCTTTTGACAAAGCATAAAGTCCGAAATGTGGTCACTTGATACATGAATTTCGTTGTGTATAAAGGAATTAAACGGTAGAGTATATCAAGGGCTTTGAGGAGACGAGATAGCTGGTCTTCGGGTAAAGTAAAAGAAAAATACAGTTAATGATTCATACTCGCTTATATATTACTCGTCTTGTACAGTATTGAACAAGGAATGCACGGTAATAAGATGTGACTCGGAAGTGTCCCGTACAACAATACATTTATAGTGTAATATATATATAGTGTAATGCATAGTGTAATGCATGGTAGACAATATAGATGGTTCTAGAAGCCCAGTCTACCAATCATTTAATATATCGTACCTATTTGCCATTACAAGTTATTTGCGATTACAATTAATGTGCTCTGCAGTAAAGCCCAGTGGGTAGGCAGGGCAACCCGTCCTATCTTTGAGTTTGACGGTGGTCATCGACCTAGTGAATAACTTAAAAGCCGCATTATGTGGTGCACGGTATCACACGGACAGCAGCTGGTGTTTCCACTTCATGGTCATAAATCACCATCCTACCTGCAATATATGATGACCTTTGGAGCATTTTCCTTTTCATTGATAATCATGTCGAATATCCATCGCAGTGAGTTCTCTATTGCTGCTTTACGGTCATTCGTGACCTCCAAAAAAAGGTTTGGACTGTAATTATAAGTACAAATTCGTTTATAAACATCCATGTTGTTAGCTAGTCCAATGTCCGTAGTTAGTTTCTTTCATACTGGTTTCGTACCATGACAATTATAGATGAAGTATGCGTTCTCCTGTTTTTTATATCTGAAAAAGACCACACGATGAAATAATAAAGATAATAGAAGCACCTCTATTAAGTCTGTATTTTCGTTTATACATAATCTGGAGGTGATATCAATGCAGTGCATAAAATAACGATAATATATGATAAATACTCTATACATACCGGTCGGGAACATCCACCATATGAGGGGTGGCCGTCCCGGTCACCGCCAGAAGCGGTACATCCCCGAATAGCGAACGCAGCTCCGTGATACGAGAATAACTGGCGCGAAACGTTTGCCCCCTAATAATAGGTAGAAATAAAACACGTGTACGTCGTCACACACTGAAAAATTGCAATATCACTAAGGACACGTGTAAATTTTACCCGAACGTAACGTACCACGTTATTACACAGTGCGCCTCGTCAATGGCAAGAAGTCGTACTTTGTCCCTCGAGTTGCGCAGCTGAGAAAACCAGTGATCCTCAACCAAGGCCTCTGGGGATGCAAATACAACCCGAAACCGCCCAAGTCGCAGATCTGAAATGTACAAATTCTTGTTGTAGCAAATTTGTACTAATGATCTGTGGTTTAATAATGCATACCAAGAGCAAAACTATGCAACATATCTTTTAGTGCTAGTCGTCATCACACCTACCTTGCAGTTCATTAGATTTCATCTCATCCTTACGCAAGATGCACGTGCAGGGGACGCCTCTCTTCTGCCATGCAGCCACCTGTATTCTCATTAGTGCCCTCAGAGGCGATACCACCACAGCGGTTGAACTGTCAATACCACGCAGCTGAACATACAGGAGGCATTATGAGCGAGTTGTACTTTCAGTGGTTTTTCCAAATGTTCTTCAGTATATTGTTAAAATGGTGATAATAATTACAGCGTACAGCGATACGTAAGTACAGCGATACGTAAGTACAGCGATACGTAAGTACAGCGATACGTAAGTACAGCGATACGTAAGTACAGCGATACGTAAGTACAGCGATACGTAAGTACAGCGATACGTAAGTACAGCGATACGTAAGTACAGCGATACGTAAGTACAGCGATACGTAAGTACAGCGATACGTAAGCACAGCGATACGTAAGTACAGCGATACGTAAGCACAGCGATACGTAAGTACAGCGATACGTAAGTACAGCGATACGTAAGTACAGCGATACGTAAGTACAGCGATACGTAAGTACAGCGATACGTAAGTACAGCGATACGTAAGTACAGCGATACGTAAGCACAGCGATACGTAAGTACAGCGATACGTAAGTACAGCGATACGTAAGTACAGCGATACGTAAGTACAGCGATACGTAAGTACAGCGATACGTAAGTACAGCGATACGTAAGTACAGCGATACGTAAGTACAGCGATACGTAAGTACAGCGATACGTAAGTACAGCGATACGTAAGTACAGCGATACGTAAGTACAGCGATACGTAAGTACAGCGATACGTAAGCACAGCGATACGTAAGTACAGCGATACGTAAGCACA
Source organism: Arenicola marina (assembly GCA_964019135.1). Classification (NCBI taxonomy): domain Eukaryota; kingdom Metazoa; phylum Annelida; class Polychaeta; family Arenicolidae; genus Arenicola; species Arenicola marina. The sequence goes on along the minus strand of OZ025253.1, from coordinate 42,988,494 downwards.
GCGATACGTAAGTACAGCGATACGTAAGTACAGCGATACGTAAGTACAGCGATACGTAAGTACAGCGATACGAAAGTACAGCGATACGTAAGCACAGCGATACGTAAGTACAGCGATACGTAAGTACAGCGATACGTAAGTACAGCGATACGTAAGTACAGCGATACGTAAGTACAGCGATACGTAAGTACAGCGATACGTAAGTACAGCGATACGTAAGTACAGCGATACGTAAGTACAGCGATACGTAAGTACAGCGATACGTAAGTACAGCGATACGTAAGTAGAGCGATACGTAAGTACAGCGATGCGTAAGTACAGCGATACGTAAGTACAGCGATACGTAAGCACAGCGATACGTAAGTACAGCGATACGTAAGTACAGCGATACGTAAGTACAGCGATACGTAAGTACAGCGATACGTAAGCACAGCGATACGTAAGCACAGCGATACGTAAGCACAGCGATACGTAAATGGAACGTTTTTCAGCTATTCACCAGTAATCCTTTATACTATAAAATTTGCATTGAACGTGTCAATAACGGTCTTACAAACACTTGGGCAGTTAAGTATGTGCTTTTAGGCGTACCTTATTAACGATGAGAGGGAACAGAACAAATATATAACTTTTGCCATAGCCGGTTGGCAACATGCAAAACGTATCTTTTCCCGTAAGTAGATGTTTTAGAGCTTGAAGCTGTTTGTCTTTCAGCAAGTATGGCCAGCCCAAAGATGACACGATAGAATTGACCGTGGTACTTGTTACTTCAGACATTTGCTTAACAAAATGTTCGAACATGCACATGAACTGCCAATGTGACTGTTTTCCCGCCTGATAATGCGTGTTCCGCCAAGCGTGTCTTTCCACAGGCCTTATGCGAACTTTATCACTGTTTTCGGTATTAAGCCATGGTATTTTCAAATTTTCATTAAATCCCTTCACTGCGGGCCTGTAACAACATGACGACGTTTGATCTGGCTGGAGTGAAAGCTGAGGAGAAAGTGCGAAATAGCTAAATGAAACGGCGCTTCAACGTCAGACGATATAGCCGCTACACACAATAAAGGTACATAGATTTGAAAAAGCAAAAGAAATCCCCCGCATCTCTGAAGGAAATTTACGCGATTGATAGATTTTTGGGTTTCGTATGGTTTGCCCACCGGCTTTTGCATAACCGGAGTCATCACTCTGTCCCCTTGGACTGAGTGATTCCGGCTAGTGTATGCCTACTTGGGCCGCTGGATGATATTTGACACTCATCGCGTAGAATTGCTGTTCAGCCGCAAATTTTCGCCTTCAGCACAAATACTCACATGAATCCAAAAAAATTGATATCCTAAACTTGTTCTATGGTAACTTCTTTAGTTCCGTGAGATATGGATTCGTGCCAACTCGTCGCCAATTTTGTATAAACGACAACTTTTTATTCTGTCACAAAACTGTTTTGCCGCTTGCCGCCATGTTGATGCCCAGAACTGGCAGAAGGTGGCGCCACGGCCCAAAGCGATGCTGGAGGTAACTTTGTACGTATAGTTTTGTACGTTCAGCATTGACATCAGTAAGCAACACGTTGCAGACCTGAATACACCACGTGTAATATGGACCTCGTACAAAAAGTTTCAGAAGCATTGCGGCTGCCGTATGTGCACAATGCGGAGCAGCTAAGCGCCATAGACCATCTGCACTCGGGAGATGATGTATTTTGCCTCCTACCAACGGGACACGGCAAGAGTGACGTGTTCGCACTGCCCCCGCTCATAAAGGATCTGCTCGAGGCATTTCCCTATTATTGCTCATTCAATCCCCACTATATAAAAATCAAGTACGTTTTCATAGGACATCAGGATACCATATCGAAAATGTGCATAAAACGTAAACATAAATGTTTCATACGGCAACAAGACACGAGATCGAAAAAAGTCGTGTTTAAGGCAAATATTGTACAAATATATGAATCTCTATGGCGCTTTAAAGTTTCCAGTTATGACAATCTTTACATGCTAAGAAGCGCAATGTTTTTTTGGAGGTTACAAATACCACAAACCATTTATTAATTTGAAGGCATATAGATTAATTTTCACTTTAGCGCCATAAGTAGTCATTTCAGCAAACCATTATATGTACAACTGACCCGTTTCTTTTACCAGCCTGGGAAAAGCCACATCTCAATCATAGTGTCCCCGCTGCGAAACCTCATGCGTGATCAATTTCACCGCTGGGAGAACAGAGGCGTCTGGGCTGTGGCCATTCTGAGGAAAAGCGAAATGAAAGAAGAAGAAGTTCAAGGTAAAGAGTTTATGGACTTTGAGAATAATTCCATCAATCTGGCTCTTTAAAAGCATCATTGTAAGTCTTATATGATAACATTGTACATCGTTTCCATTGTTCTCTTCATATCGTTGACAGGTATACGTGATGGGAGGTTCTCCTTGATGTTCTGCTCCCCCGAGATCGTATCGGACTCCTTCTGGCGTGACATCTTCCTGTCCCTCAGAGACAGAATCTGCCTGCTTGCCATTGACGAGGCGCATTGTGTCGTAACATGGTAGGTATCCCTAAGCTTCACACAGACAGACACTGCCGGAAACCGCGTAAACATATCACACAGTTCAAGATTCTTATTTAGCAGCTATACACATATAAAAATTATTGCCATAGCTAACCTATTTTGTACCTCAACAGGGGTAACACGTTTAGGGCCTCGTACCGGCGCGTACGGGAGCTCCGCTCCATGTTCAAGGCCACCCCGCTGGTTGCCGCTACAGCCACAGTGACGCCAGCGATCCTGGAATCCTTGTGCACGACGGTTGGAGTTCCGAGATTTCACATCGTCTCCAAGGTACCCGACAGGTACAGTGAGATTCTTAGATTTAATTGTAATTTGTAGTTTTTGCACAAATCACCTGATACATTTAATTCATATAACAAAATAGAACAAGAGAAATGGACTAAGCATGCAGCCTTGTCTCATTCCTATTTAACAGTCTAAGAAATTACTTAGTAAAACAACCACGCTCCTTACATGGATACTTTTGGGCTAGACCATATAAAGCAAATATGTTATAAGCAGTTGATCGTCCTGTACGATAAGAGGACTGGCCTTCAATTATTTCGTTATTGACTTTTTCCGCCCAGTCAGTCAATATCTTGTTTAAATTTTGATGAATATGTCACCAATAAAACCGCGTTACGACATACCTCTATAGTTATGACATGAGATCTTCGATTTTACGGCATCTATCACTTCGTTCGTTTGTCTGTGTGTGTGTGTGCGCTCTCTGTAGGTCGCAAAACGCAACATTTTGTTCTGTAACTTTACCCATCGATAGGTATGCCACATATCTCGGTCAAGTTCGTTAGCGGGGTATGTACGTCAAAGGTCAAGGTCACAGGAATTTTTGGTTTGATCTTAACCATTGGTAGATAGGACCAAAAATCAGGAAAGTTGCTATAACGTTCACAGTGTTCATTTAATGACGCTGTACATTATGTCACGTATTGAGCCCGTCGGTAACTTATATCACGTCTTTGAATTTTGCAAATCGCCTGCTTAGTTTGTCCGCAAAAAATTGCTAAACTTTAACATAGGACCCTACGAGAGCTATTAGCTATTAAAAACAGCTGGTTGATATCCATGATGTGTCGCCGCAGACTCGTTACTTGGCTTATCGAGATGTCAACACAGCGCGACTCTCTAATCTTACTTATCATAACAACATTACAGCGAAGCTCTTCACTGTCGCGAGCGGCACAGTGCCCACGGTTCCAGTGTAGGTATACTGTTGTGGGGGGCGGGGCGGGGGACGGGTGGTTGAAAGCGGTCTGGGGTGGTGGGATGATTCAGTTGGTTGCTATGAAAATGTGCATGGTAGGGATGTCCACCGAGCGAGATCGTTGAGCCCGGGGGCGAAACTAAAGAGTGACTTTTACTTTTCGGATGGGACCAACAATTGAGAGGATGCTCACTATAGCGACAGTTTTAGAGCTGCCGGATCTGAGGTATCAAATATGCCAAATATAGATCTGAGGCGTCAATCTGTATCTAAGGTGTCAAATCTGGATCTGAGGGGCTCAATACTTCACAAAAAAAAGTCAAGCAAGTCAATTATTAAGGTCAAGGCCATTGTAGTGGACCGAAGACATAATCCGGATTTTACATTTTGCGTCATTTTCACCCTACGGGTGACTCAATCTCGTTGTGTACATCGGTTTTGGGGCACAATTTGTGTACAGGAGTGATTAACGCCTGAGCCCATGTCCCCGGAAAATGCTCCTGAATCTATAACAGCATTAGATAAGGATATTACGTATGACCTACCCTAAATGCCTAAAATATGGTATCACACAGTCTGATGGGATACCATAGTAGATACAATTCGACCTTTACGCAGAAAGGTTTGCCCTCATATATATCATGTAAATAACAATCATACTATTTCAATCCTAACGCTGTTTATGCTTGCATTACAACTGCAGGCCCAACATTTACGTGGATTTTCGCGTGGAGGGCAAGGCCACCGTCAGCGGGACCTGGCGTGGTATACGCAGTTACTGCTCACCAAGCAAGGCGACACACCGAAGGCAGTGATCTTTTGCCGGTAAGCATATAAAATGAGATATGACGTGACAAGTATCTTATTGGTTATCCATCGAAACGACAAAATAGGCTATATATCCCTATCAATGTACAAACGTCAACATTTCCATTATTGGCCGTAGTATTTGTGAACATACCATGTCTTAATAGGCGACAACACTATTGAATCCTATCTCGCTATGTTTCTTGACCCAATTTGGCCTTTTTGTAGAACAACACGGCCCTAAAACACAATCACATATATCATATAATCATATGATTAATTGTAACATTTTGATTCCACAGAAGCATCAATAGGGTCACCAGGCTCTACATGGAGCTGGTGGAGGTGTTGGAGCAGCACGACTTGGACGATCTCGTTCTGTTCTTTCACGCCAAGTTGGACGCGACAACAGAATTGCATGTCCCGGAGGCCTTTCGGGCGAACTCCTGAGTTCGCTGCTTTATTTCCACCGTGGCATTCGGGCTTGGTGTGCACGTGGACGCCATCAAGTACGTGCTTCGTTGGGGTCCTCCATCGTCCGTCATCGAGTATTGGCAGGAAGTCAGTCGCTGCGCTCAAAATGGCATGCCAGGGGAAGCCATCCTGTACACTCCTCCTGGGAGTATGATCAGCTCCCGATGCGAGAAGGCCATGATTGATATGGTGCGCATGAGCAGGACGCGCTGCATACGAGAGATGGTCCTCAGCGCTTTGCAGGTTGAGGGCATACGAGACGCCGACATCAGGGCCTGCTGTGGAGGGGTGCGGTGCTGCTCCTTCTGTCACGCTGCTCAGAGTGCTGCACCGACTTAAACAGGCAGCGTCACACGGTTTGCCAGGCTGGAGGCTGGCGAGGCTGGAGGCTGGCGACGCTGGAGGCTGGCACACCCCTGGCAGGCGAGGCTGGACTCACCCCAAGTTGGCAAGGCTGGAGACTGGTGACGCTGGAGGCTAGCACACCCCGGGCAGGCGAGGCTGGCCTCACCCCAAGCTGGCGAGGCTGGAGACTGTTACATCCCGGGCAGGCGAGGCTGGACTCACCCCAAGCTGGCGAGGCTGGAGACTGACACACCCCGAGCTGGCTGGCGAGGCTGGACTCACCCCAAGCTGGCGAGGCTGGAGACTGGTGACGCTGGAGACTGTCACACCCCGGGCAGGCGAGGCTGGACTCACCCCAAGCTGGCGAGGCTGGAGGCTGGTGACGCTGTAGACTGACACACCCCGGGCAGGCGAGGCTGGACTCACCCCAAGCTGGCAAGGCTGGAGACTGGTGACGCTGTAGACTGACACACCCCGGGCAGGCGAGGCTGGACTCACCCCAAGCTGGCGAGGCTGGAGGCTCGTGACGCTGGAGACTGACACACCCCGGGCAGGCGAGGCTGGACTCACCCCAAGCTGGCGAGGCTGGCACACCCCGAGCTGACGAGGCTGAGTCTGGCATCTGGCGAGGCTGCGGCTGGTACAGCCCGAGCAGGCGAGGCTGGTACACCCCGAGCTGGCGAGGCTGAGTCTGGCATCTGGCGAGGCTGCGGCTGGTACACCCCGAGCAGGCGAGGCTGGACTCACCCCAAGCTGGCAAGGCTGGAGACTGGTGACGCTGGAGACTGTCACACCCCGGGCAGGCGAGGCTGGACTCACCCCAAGCTGGCGAGGCTGGAGACTGGCGAGGATGGAGACCGACACACCCCGAGCTGGCTGGCGAGGCTGGACTCACCCCAAGCTGGCGAGGCTGGAGGCTGGCGAGGATGGAGACCGACACGCCCCGAGCTGGCTGGCGAGGCTGGACTCACCCCAAGCTGGCGAGGCTGGAGGCTGGTGACGCTGGAGACTGACACACCCCGGGCAGGCGAGGCTGGACTCACCCCAAGCTGGCGAGGCTGGAGGCTGGTGACGCTGGAGACTGACACGCCCCGGGCAGGCGAGGCTGGACTCACCCCAAGCTGGCAAGGCTGGACTCACCCCAAGCTGGCGAGGCTGGAGACTGGTGACGCTGGAGACTGACACACCCCGAGCAGGCGATGCTGGTACATCCCGAGCTGGTGAGGCTGAGTCTGGCATGTGGCGAGGCTGCGGCTGGTACATCCAGAGCAGACGAGGCTGGTACACCCCGGGCAGGCGAGGCTGGTACACCCCGAGCTGGCGAGGCTGAGTCTGGCATGTGGCGAGGCTGCGGCTGGTACACCCCGGGCAGACGAGGCTGGTACACCCCGAGCAAGCGAGGCTGGTACACCCCGACCTGGTAAGGCTGAGTCTGGCATGTGGCGAGGCAGCGGCTGGTACACCCCGAGCAGACGAGGCTGGCACACCCCGAGCAGGCGAGGCTGGTACACCCCGAGCTGGCGAGGCTGAGTCTGGCACACCCCGAGCAGGCGAGGCTGGTACACCCCGAGCAGGCGAGGCTGAGTCTGGCACACCCCGAGCAGGCGAAGCTGGTACACCCCGAGCAGGCCAGGCTGGAGGCTAGCGAGGCTGGAGACTGGCACACCCCGAGCTGGGCGACACTAGCGGTGTCAGTTGTGTGGCGCAAGTCTCGCCTCCAATCTAATCCTTCTCCGGTTCCAGAAGTCGTATTCTGTGGACAGCTCTGTCAGGCGTTGTCCAAGTCGTGCTGGGTCACGTAGTTCTGTACTTCGCGGGAAGTCAGGGAAGGCCCGATGAGAACGCTCTGGGATTGGGAGGTAAGCAAACAGTGCCTCTGGCATCAGCTCGCGCACAGCGACCGGGACATCGTCGCAGAAGGCCTCTGTACGGGAAGGAGGGCGACGCTGCAGGCTGACATCAAAGCTGCGGGCGACGGTTTCATCGAATAACTTGCCAAACTCGCCACCAAGCTGACTGCATCGGTTGACCTGCCGCTCCGTGTATTGGCCTCGGGAGTGTTTCAGCATCTCTGTCAAGTCAATAAGAAATTGTAACACATTTGGACACAAGCGATGTAAAGTTGGGAATGGAGATGTTATTATAGGTCTTAAGAGTGGATCTTCAAGTGTGTGTATTTACCTTTGAAATCATTGTTGAGGAACTCGTTCAGGAGGTCAAGACCGATGTTGCACCCGCTTCGGCCATACAGGTTGGCAACACGCTCCCAGGTCAACTCCTCCCGGAGACGCGGATGTAGTCCTCCACTCTTTTCGGGAATTCCCCGTGATAAATGAAACACATTGACTTCTGAAATGTACCCTTGCGCTTGAATTATACATAGTCTTCAATGGTCATATAAGTGATACTCACTGGCGAGGAGCAGATGAGCAGCGATGACATATTTCGGGTGCCTCTCATGCCAGAATTGCAGGAGGTGAACACGCCACATGGACAGCATCGCCGGACCGTCTCCTTTCCTGACGAAGTCTCGGTTGGCCAAGTGGCACAGCCCTCTCCAGGCCACCTCCAGGCTGTACTCCTTCCTCGCGTCATCCCTCTGGTCTTCATACTTGCACTCGTCGCAGCAAAACCAAGGCTCTCCTGTGAGTATTCAACGTAAAAGACGTTTTTGTATTCATTCATTACAGATTTAAGTATTTCTTGGATGAAACAAGTATAGCGTTCCTTGAGCAATTGAGTTTACCATGAGAAACTGAAATCTGTTTTACGCGAAGTTAATTATTTGGAGCCTAGATCTGTATCTTGCCCATAATATATAATTATGTCACTCTTTAAAACCCAAATAGGTAAATCTGGTTTACTCACCATCATTATACGCAGGTCAGGCGAGAAGGCACTCGCGATGGTAGCGCTCAAACGCCTGGCATTCACCCGCCCGAGCGCAGGTGACCATAGCCATGTCGCTCTGGCCCCTTCGCTTTCGACAGCTGCAGTAGATGTAGCCGTCTGCAGTACGGCAGGTGTCGGAGCAAAACCAGTCGCCCACTGGCTCTTGCTGAATGGGAGGTTCCACACAGGAGAAGTGGTGCCAGGAACCTGGGCAGCCGCTGTTACAGCACTGCACCATTGGTTCGTCGTTGTCTGGATGTGCATGTGACAAGAAAATACATTTTAATGTCATTTACAGTGCGAAATAAGAATCAAAACTTACAACGATTAAGAGAAATAAATCAGTACCCTAGCTTCTTTTCATATCTAAGGCGGAATTTAACCATGCACGGATGCAGGGGGCCGGGGACGGTCCGCCCCACACCCACCCATTTGACATTTTTGAGCCGGCCTTTTAATGGCCCCGCCCCCACCCTCCTCTTCTACAAATTTAAGTATCCGCCTCGATGCATACAACAACGGTTTAAAACAGTTATCATTAAGAGCTAACCGTTTCTTACATACCTTCTCCGCAGATGCAGTACTCATACTGCTGCGTCACCCGACGAACTGAGGAGGCAGGCGGCGCACGCCAGACGGCCTCTACCACCCGCTCTGCAACAGCATCCAGGAACGCCGCCTTGTCTACGTCCGCGGAGCCGCGAGGAACGGACTCGAGCGTCTCCATTTCGGTCAGCTGCATGGCCAAGAGGACGATGAAGCTGTGTGTTGAGAAGCGCAAGAAGTCCCACGCATGCTGAAAGTTGGCCATGACCTGGCTTGACAGCGAGCGGTGGTTGAACCTGTCCTTGATGTTGTACAGGGTGCCAGCATCTCCCGCGCTTCGTCCGTCAAAGAGTTTGGTCATGGTGTCCTGCAGCAGTATACCCTCCTTGTGGAATTCTTGGGGCGTGGGTACCAGTCCTTCCAGCCTGTCACGTGGAGTTTCGCAGATGACCCGCGCTTGCTTTGCAGACGTCATCCGCTCGATGCTTAGCTGGTCCTCGTTACAGGGAAGAGCGTGGACGCGTCCATTCGGGAATGTCGGCACGTAGTCCATGAGTTTGTCCATGATGTCAAGGACACCAGCTGTGGACGCAGGGTTGACCTCCACAACGCCAAGATTCACAACACAAGACTTGCGACTCATCGCCAACGATTCCCTGTGAGGGACATGCCACGTGACGTCCTCGGCCAAGTCCTTGAAGAAACCCATGTACGTCACAAGTATCCTCTGGACGATGATGACGCATCGCTGGCGCGCAGTACCTGCCAATCGGCGTCCTGTGGCAAGAACACCGCAGGAGACATGTCAGCGGCGTCAATTGTGTCCTCGCCGTCGATGCCCAGAGATGGAACTCGGTGCTGCACCGCGAACGCCATAGCCCACATAGGGAACTGGTTGCCGTTGAGTCGCGACTGGTGCTTCCTATGAACGGCCAGCTGCACATTGTCCCAGCCAAGACTGTATGACAGCTCGCCGTCCAGGAAGTGTAAGCGCCGTCTGACGGCGTGTGGCCCTGCCTGCAATATGGACAGAATGTATGACGGTATTGGTGTTAAACACGGACGTTATTTGCGTGTGACTTGAAGTAATTATATAATCAACTGATGAAGTACTTTAATCCTAACTCCAATCTATAGTCATCTTACGGCTTGCGGCCCTGCCTACAGTATGAATACAATATACGACGTTATTATGTTAAGGAGACCTGCACGTTATTTTCATGAAACTTGAAGTCATTATGGAATAAATTGCTGAAGTATCTTAATCTTAGCTCCAAATTCTAAACTACTCATATGTGTGAACAATATAATTTTTACTGACATGTTCGTATTATGTTGTGTTGTTATGAGACTGCATTAACTTACTTGTACTGCTTGCCGCATTTCGTGGGCCGCGGAGTCGTAGTCGCCAGCCAGCCTATCCACACAGTCTCTGGCCGCACAGGCAGATTGGCTGACCCCAAAGGCTTGCAGTAGCTTGAACGCTTTCTGTGTGCAGCCTTGCCGCCCCAGTTCCACCCCGGTAGCTGACGCCATGAACTTGTACATTTTTGGGCGAAACTTGTACAGCACGATGGCCAGTAACCTATCAAGGTGTCTTTGGTGGGCCGCGCCAGCTTCCTCAGCGGTCATCACTCTGGACCAAGAGATATACATTTGGTAAGGTCCATGCAAAGTAATTGATCGTATAATCCTAGAAGCAGCAATTACATCAAACACACACCGTTCACTGGGTTTAGGTTTGGTATGACGTAATCTCCAAGTTAGCATCTGGACAACGTTGTTACAACGTTTGTCGCAAACATTTAAATCACATTTGTTTACCACCTACAAATAACACAACTTGACTGCGTTTAGCAGTTGTTAGACATAGAAATAGATGAGAAGTCTCAAGTTAACATTTTCATAAGGCACCATTTTAATACGTGAGTAACTTACCGCTTATGGTGTGTTGGACCCGCGACGGTTGTTTGCCGTAGCTGCTGCCCTGATGCCACGAGGTGTGCCAGCGTTGCCATCGTGATCGGGAGGGTTTCCTTGGCTTCTTCGATGAGGCTCTGCCACGAGAATTCCTTGAGGGCTTGGAGGGTCAAAGGCTTGGACAGGAGGGTTAGGCGCTTCCCTTGAGGCGAAGTAGATAACCGCAGTTCCTTCTTTATGTTGTCAGCGACAGCCTCTGTCATTGCCTTCCTCGCACCTCGCGACATCCTCCACAGTAGCCGAAAGCCCTTCTTGTATTTATGCTGCGTCAGATAGCGATATACTTGTGCCAGATCTGCCCGCCAGCCTCCAGCGTCTGCCTCTATTCTTCCACCCGTTCCAATTCATCTTCAGCATCGTCTTCATCCTTATCTAGTTCTCCATCTGTGCCATATTCTTTCCTATCGTCATCTTCTTCACTTTCCCCAGAATCGTCACCGTCCTCATCATCTTCATCCTCATCTTCATCTTCCATTCCACCTTCCTTCATTCTCTTGGTCCTCCTCTTCATTCTCTTGGTCCTCCTCTTCATTCGCTTGGTCCTCCTCTTCATTCTCTTGGTCCTCCTCTTCATTCTCTTGGTCCTCCTCTTCATTCTCTTGGTCCTCCTCTTCATTCTCTTGGTCCTCCTCTTCATTCGCTTGGTCCTCCTCTTCATTCTCTTGGTCCTCCTCTTCATTCTCTAGGTCCTCCTCTTCATTATCTTGGTCCTCCTTTTCATTCTCTTGGTCCTCCTCTTCATTCGCTTGGTACTCAGAGTGAACTTCATCATCCTCTTCATCTGATTCCTCCTTCTTCTCCTCGCCAGGCAAACGTCTTTCTTCGTCCACAGCTTCTGACGGGCTTCCCTCACCACCTTCGGTTTTTATCTTGAAGCCAAGATTCTGCGGCGGGGCCTTATTGTCACTACGCTTCTCACTTTGTGGTGTCCCAGCCGGCGTTGTGGTGTCCCAGCCGGCGCTTGAGGGAAGCAGGTATAGGACCCGGCCAGCTGCGTCTCGCATTGGAGCCCTTTTTTAAACAGACCGTAGATTTCGACAGATGCCGTGAACCGGACAAACAGATGAAACTTTTGGGGGAGGGGGAGACTTGCGGGAAAAAAACGCCGCGCAGTAAACGGCGATGTCAAGGACAGTATAGCCTGTATCTATAAGGTAACAAACAAAACCCATAATTAGCCTTTGACAGGATCAGCTGGGATTAGGAATGCGGATGGACGATTGTGAAAATAAGAAATATCTGCATATTTTCTTATCTTTAATTGCATTTGGGAGCCTTTAAATTGATAGATTGTACTTAAAGTTACTATTACAACAAAAAGTAAACATTCATTGTGATCCAAATCTGGCGGAGAAAAAACGTGTGTACAGTGACGTTGATGTGCTGGTGACGTAACACGCATGAAGTAATCTCCGCCAGGGCGAGCGCCAACGACTAACTTTCGTTATTGGCCAGGATTCGCGACTGGCAGCGCCTCCTTGAGGCAGAGTGTTATACAGTTGTTCCAACAGCCGCGGCGCCTCACGTGATCTGACGGAACACCCCCGCCGCAAAATTTGTTGAAATAGTAACTTTAAATAGAATAAGAAGTATCATCGCATTGAAATGAACAAGATGGTAATATGGGAGGCATTATCAATCTGTATCGGATAAAATGGGTATATATGGGAGGGGCGATGCTCAGGGGGGGGGGGTCATCAAAACATAACAGACACTGACAGTCGTGGCCAATTATACGGAGGTTAAATATGGGATTTTATACAAATTGTAGCTTTCTGTAGCTTTTTGCTCCGGCGAAAAAAGGTCAATTGGGCGGCAAATATGTATATACCTAACATTTGGGCGGCACATATGTATATACCTCAGGCAATGCCCCCCCCCCCCCTCCCCCCCTCCAAGGGTTTTGATCGAATGATTGTTGATGCTGGGCTCATTTTCAGGAATATGACGGCCAAGGAGCCTCGTGAGATGATTGAGACAGATAAGAGATTGAGGCAGCCAGTAGAGCAGGTGCCCGGAGCGCATTGTCAAACCTGGGACCTATTGATCTACAGCCCAGGGCACTATCAACTGAGCTATGGAAACTCCCCGCGGATTTAACATGTAACAATGTCAACAACAGGGGTAGGAGCAGAGGGTGAATTAAGTGGATTGGTGTTATCTAACGTGCACGGGGCGGAGAGCGAGCGGGATGGATGGGCGGGCACTAGCTGACACACGTAACAGTCTTCTTGTGCATCCGAATTGTAAAATGATACAAAAGTCACATAAGAGGCTTCAGTCGCGCAAGGGGCAAAACAAATAAATTGATTAAGACGCTAATGAACCAATGTCAAGCTGTGTAGAAACTGCGACTGATCGCGAGGGATGGGAGCCTTGGCGAAGAGTGAGTGTCATCACCTGTGTGTGTGTGTAGGGGGGGGGGGGGGGTGACGGCACTGCGTATAGGACACAAGGTACGGCATTGCAAATGTTTAAAGTTACATATAGAAAGCTCTTTCCCACAAGTAATAAGTATTCAAGTTTATGGTAAATGTCATCAGTTTTTGCGCTTCGCGATGCTTGGTAATAAGTAACAGTGCCGCGACAGAGTTCCATGGTGTCACCGGATAAACACGTTTGCCATATCACAGTCGAATCGGCGATGCGTATTACGATTCTCTAATTGATAGAGTTTCTGCTAATTGTATTAGATTTAGCGGATAAAGCTCGACAAGCAGCTTTCACTCACTACACAGTGGCCCACACAAATTTGTAAATACAACCTAGTTATACCCGTAGATATATATAGTATAGGGGAGACCGGGGCACGTTCGCTCCATTTTTACATTAAGGTCCATAGATGCGCTAAGGTTAAAGCATGTTGTCTGATATTTCGTTAGGTGACTGCTGTATTATATAGCTGTATTTTGGACCCTGTTTAGTTTGTTTCCGTCAATTGTTTTTCCTGTAGTTTGCAGTTTAGCAGAGGCACCCGACAAGGGCTAATGTGCCCCGTGACGGGGCACGTAGACCCAACCCGCGGGGCAAGTACGCCCATGGTACAAAACGCAAATAATTCGTCCGTCTTACACCCTTTTTTTTATTAGAAATACAACGTTATCTTAAACAATCTAGACACAACCAACGAAATCTTTAACTAAACACTTGGATCGCTACAAGTTACTCGGAATTATTTGGTATAAATCATTACACAAGGCTGCAACAATGATATCGCACGTCCCAGTGGTGTAGTCTTTTTCGAAAATGAAACTACAGACACCACGAACGATGTCCTGCGCATCCGTGGCGAAGACTTCGTGGTACGATTTATTGGCAATCACTTCTTGAATCAAATTGTCACAAAGTGAATTGTGCGTCACATTTACTCCAACAGCTTCGAATGCCAGAACGGCGGCATACAAAAGACACTGGCCGTCACCTCTAACGTTCACAATCTCCCCTGGCAATTTATCTATGTGCATGGTGAAGCAGCAGGTTGTCTAGAAAGGGGAACGGATGAAGCACGTGCTGGTTTCGCCCTTGGCAACTGGGCAGAACGTGACTGGGAGGTAGGGCCTTGGCCTTGCTCAGGTGACTGCGAGGCAGTCTTGGCGTTCCGTTGGCGACCCAGGAGCAGGGCTTGGCCTTCCATAGGCGATTCAGGGGCAGGACCTTGACCTTCCGTTGGCGATTGAGGGGCAGGGCCTTGGCTTTCTGTTGGCGATTGAGGGGCAGGGCCTTGGCTTTCTGTTGGCGATTAAGGGGCAGGGCCTTGGCCTTCCGTTGGCGATTGAGGGGCAGGGCATTGGCCTTCCGATGGCGACTGAGGAGCAGCTCTTGGGTCTTCCTTTGAACTCTCTCCAACTTGATCACGATCTGTGACCGCTGAGGGGCAAAATCCACACCCGTAAATATATCAGCATTGTATGGATATATCCCAAACTTTTCAAAGCCAGCCGTAATGTTGCGTTAAGAGAGTGAATCTTTCCAAGCCTCGCAGATTATACCAGGCGTATCATATATTGTCAAGGCTTTTCCAGGGTGGTTTCGCAACCAGTTGGATTGAGCACATCCCACTCGCTTTTTGAATGGCCCGAAAACAGAAACTTCTAATGGCTGCATCCTGTGGGAGCAGTGGGGTGGGAAGGACAACATAATGATACCATGATCTTTAGCGTACTGAAGGGCATCCAAAGACAGGTGAGAATCATGATTGTCTAATATAATGAGAACGGGCTGCTCCTTCGACGGTTTGGCATTATCAACGAAATGGTGTAGGAACTTGAGAAAGCTGTCCTCAGTCATCCATTCTGACTTGTGTGCAGCGCCAGAAGATCCCGTAGGTGCTCCCCGCAAAAAGGGGTCCTTGAACTTCACTCGCGGAAACACCAGAAATGGTGGCATTGCTTGGCCAATGGCTGAGACGGCTGCACAAAGGGTGACAAGCTCCCCCCTCTCACCAGATGTCAGTGAACCTATCTGTTTTACACCTGTGGGAGCAACGATCCGCTGTGGCTTTTAGACTGTTGTCACCCCGGTCTCATCGATATTCCATATGTCCTTTGCCGCGAATTTGTGTCGATCCATAACCGTAGCCAGTTTGGAAAAGAACCTTGCAACAGTTTCTTGGTTAAATGCTGTCGCTCTACCGATACTAGTAGCCTCAGGGGTTCTTATAGAGAGGGAAGGGTGTCTTTTCAAGAAGCTGGTGAACCAGTCAGGTCCAGCACAAGCTCTCTCTTTCCACGACTGGGGCATTAGTATGTCAAAATGCCTAGCACACTGATATGCCAATAGGCGTACCTCTTTAGGACTAGACCAATATATATATCCGCAGCTCTTCTCATATAGTTGACAAGCTCCCCTTCTTGTTTCTGTGGTGAACACCTGGCGGTGCTTCGAATATCCCACTTCAATGTTGGCTGTTAGCGTGTCCGTGTCAGAGTTGGTTACCTTCCGCATATTAGCTACGTATTTTCTAATAGTTGAACGTGGGATGTCGAAGATTTTTGCGGCAGTTCTAGTGCCATCTCCAGTGTTAAGGCAATGAGCAACAGCCTGCTTTATCACATCAGGGGGGACCTTCTTCAATCGGTCGGTTTTCGGTACATAATTCCGGACCATCCTGCAATATCAAACTAGGTATGTCTATATATAGGCCACTATATAACTCGCCTTTATGATTGACTTACAAGGTGTTTATACTAATATCAATATTAATTGGTAATTGAATCTTATATCTGAATTGAATAGTAAGCTGTCCCATCATATATATGTAGAATCCCCATTCCTCATTACCACGTCTGTGTTGCGGTTATCACAAGTCTTGCAGCAAGGGTTGTAACTTATTGTTGAAGATCTTTGGGGTCATGTATAAAGCAGTGTCTGCATCAGGTAGGGTTGTCAGTTTTATGTTGGGTCTTATGAAAGGGCCACCTTTCCATTGTGTGAACGTTGTATAGATGTTCCATGTTATGCATATGGGGTACATTAGACCAGGCGACCGGGGCATGTTCGCCCAGTGCGCCAACTTGCCCCGACTCAAGCGGGTGGATGTGCCCCAAACGTGTCTGCTATATTTGGATGCAAGAAATATGAATTGGACTAGAAGTTAGAGTCTTCAATTTGTAATCAAAATTAGGCGCACATGGTACTGACTTTCGGTAAATTATTCATTTTCTAACTCTACAGGACATACTTGAAAAGCGAAGAACACATGGCGGAACTGTTATTTACTTACCTGGCAGAAAAAGTTCATTTCCCGCCAAACTGTTCGTCGCGCAGCTCGATCTTGATGAAAAAAGTCTGGGACGTAAAACATTCATCACATGACCGCATCACATGACACAACTTGGTGCTTTAGGGGTGTAAAGTCGAAAAAATCGATGTGGGCTAACGTACCCCGAGGGCCTACTTGCCCCGGTCTCCCCTACGATTTTATAATCGAGTTTTGGCATTGCGTGCGCAGGGCGGGGTGGATTGGATATAGAAAAACATTTCATCAGATACGATCATTGGCATGTGGAAGCAGAATCCGGCATAAACATTAGCTTTCGATAATTGTCTCATAAATAGAAACATAATTGCTGTAATGTCTCTTAAATTGACGGTACTGGGGAATTGTCCTTTTGCATACTTAGAAAATCCGTAGCCAGTAGCCTGTCTCCCAAACTCGTCTGAGCTGACGACGCACACTTTCCCAGACATATGTTACATGGAAGACCACGCTACTTTCCCGGACATGTTGTGTAAAGACCACGTGAAGGCCACGCTGTTTTCCAGCATGCACGTTCACAAAAAGGTACGACTCAACTCTAGACCAGTGGAGGGTCTAGAAGGTCGGCTGGTCAAAAGTAAAGAGAGTGACCCACCCCGAATCAGCTCCTTAAATACCGCGGACATCGATTCCTAACATGCAACACTTCCTGTTACATAAACAAATTACACGTCAGGGAACTAGCGCCCAGCCCCCTGGTGGCGGGGATTCTAAATAAGAGACGCTAAGGTAGTCGCCTCGCTGTTTCAAACAAATCGCACGAAGTTCAGCAGACTTCTTTATTCACGATACAATGGGATTAAAATACATGGATACTGCGATCAAACAAGTACAATAGATAAGTTTCCACGTAAATAATCTGATTATAAAGTTGATCAGCGCGAACAGCGAATTACCGTTAAATGGAAGATAAACAAGTAACAACTCTTGAGCCAAGTTGATGCACCGGCACCGCGGTCACTGACTTCCGACAACTGTCACCGATTCCGCGATAGATGCATGTGAGTATTTGTGCTGAAGGCGAAAATTGACGGCTGAACAGCACTTGCATGCCATGTGTTTAGACGTTACAGTCACAAGAACATGTGTCAAGACTGTACCGTCTGAACCACAGGCGCTCAGATTAGGCCTAGTTGATACAAAGCCCGCCTGCCACACGTGAATAAAGATGCCTCGCTTCGCCAGGTCCCAACAGGCCCCCGCTTCAAGTCCGCATACAGCGCGTACTAACAGCTCCACCTCGCATCCAGTCAACTATTTCTGAAGAAGAAATGTTTTCCTTCCATAAAAGCCAATTGCCACTTTTAGAAACTATTGCCATACCCCAAAAAGTTCTCGCCATCAGCACCGCTTCTCGCCATGCGTGTTTGTTTGTTCGCACCCCCCCCCCCCCCCCAGGCGGCAAGGATGTTTTTGGATTTGGCGGTTGGCATAATTTGTTATGAATGTTGAAGCAGAAATGTGTTGAAAGAAGTTTTTTCTGCTTGCCGTCGTGGAAATTAATATGTAAAGATTCCGAAAAAGGTACGTTACTCTCCGCCCAATGCCCTGCAAAATGTGAAAGGGCTCAAGATGGCCATCTTGCCATTGTTATCCTTTGCGGGTACCCAATATAGCGCAGAAGTGTCTGTGGAAGAAACCCTGGCGTCGGTATGTGCGCGTCGACACACATTTCTCATCCTTCCCACAAGCTATGGCAAGATAGCCCTGTTCATGGCTGTTAATGCAGGTAAAATCTGACAGGCCGCTTGCGAGCAGACAAGCCTGGAGGCCATAAACAGGCCTCCTACCTGCATCCTTCCGAGTGGACAAGCCTGGAGGCCATAAACAGGCCTCCTGCCCCCTCCTTGCGAGCGGACAAGCCTAAGCCGTAAACAGGCCTCCTGCCGGCCTCCTTGCGAGCGGACAAGTCTGGAGGCCATAAAGAGGCCTCCTGCCTGCCTCCTTGCGAGCGGCCATAAACCGGGCTAATGGCAAGAGTGATGTGTATGTACTGTGTATTGTCTGGCGCCAAGCATCATGAAGAAGGTAATTGACGCTTAATTGCTGTTCTATATAAGCTTAGATCAAGAGATAAATTCATCGGTGCAAATAAAGTATTTATACATTAAGTGTGCAACTTGCATTGTGGGGGAGGCTGGGGGGTGGGGGGAGGGGGGTGGAGGGAGGTATCGCGTTAACGTAAGGGATTAGGGGTTTAGTCATGCTCTTCCCTTCCTACTCCTGTTGACACGATATGACGTAAATTGGTTAAATATAATCCTGAATATACAACAACCTTACAGTTGCATATCGAGCTCTTTCCCTCCAAAACTAAAGAGGTCAAAATACAATCAGAATCAGTCCTTGAATCAGTCAAGATTTATTCGGTCCATACTCCACCCGTGCCAGTGTGCCAAATAGAGTCTTTTAGCCTTGCCCATGATATCAATTTACCTCAACTGTTTAACTTAGTGGTAAACGTCATCAGTGTGTGTGCTTGTAGCAGTGCCGCGACAGAGTTCCGTGGTGTCCCGGGATAAACACGTTTACCACATGACAGCCGAAACGGCGATGTTTATCAAGTTTCTGAATTTATAGAATGAAACAATCGAGTTTTCTGCAAATTTCGATATACATTTTGCCTGGGCTTTGTTTGGGCGGGCAAGAGCTCGATAGGCAACTTTAAAGCATATAGAAGCCGGCTAAGGAATGCTAAAAATTCTAGATAAGGTAGTGAGGTATTGAAGGTGTATGGCAGGTCAGTTATTGCAGGTGTATGGCAGGTCAGGTATGGCAGGTCAGGTATGGCAGGTGAGTTATTGCAGGTGTATGGCAGGTGAGTTATTGCAGGTGTTTGGTATTGCAGGTGTATGGCAGGTCAGTTATTGCAGGTGTATGGCAGGTCAGGTATGGCAGGTCAGGTATGGCAGGTGAGTTATTGCAGGTGTATGGCAGGTGAGTTATTGCAGGTGTTTGGTATTGCAGGTGTATGGCAGGTCAGTTATTGCAGGTGTATGGCAGGTCAGGTATGGCAAGTGTATGGTAGGTGAGTTATTGCAGGTGAGGTATGGCAGGTGAGTTATTGCAGGTGTTTGGCAGGTGAGTTATTGCAGGTGTATGGCAGGTGAGGTATGGCAGGTGAGTTAGTGCAGGTGTATTGCAGGTGAGTTATTGCAGGTGAGTTGTTGCAGGTGTATCGCAGATGAGTTATTCCAGGTGTATGGCAGGTGAGTTATTGCAGGTGTATGGCAGGTGAGTTATTGCAGGTGTATGGCAGATGAGGTATTGCAGGTGTATGGTAGATGAGTTATTGCAGGTGTATGGCAGGTGAGTTATTGCAGGTGTATGGCAGGCGAGCTATTGCAGGTGTATGGCGGTTGAGGTATTGCAGGTGTATGGCAAGTGAGTTATTGCAGGTGTTTGGCAGGTGAGTTATTGCAAGTTTTATGGCAGGTCAGGTATTGCGGGTGTATGGCAGGTCAGGTATGGCAGGTCAGGTATTTCAGGTGAGTTATTGCAGGTGTATGGCAGGTGAGTTATTGCAGATGTTTGGTATTGCAGGTATATGGCAGGTCAGTTATTGCAAGTTTTATGGCAGGTCAGGTATTGCGGGTGTATGGCAGATCAGGTATGGCAGGTCAGGTATTTCAGGTGAGTTATTGCAGGTGAGGTATGGCAGGTGAGTTATTGCAAGTGTATGGAAGGTGAGTTATTGCAGGTGTATGGCAGGTGAGGTATTGCAGGTGTATGGCAGGTCAGTTATTGCAGGTGTATAGCAGGTGTATGCCCGTTAAGCTATTGCAGGTGTGTGGTAGGTGAGTAATATTGCAGGTGTCTAGCAGGTGTGTTTGTTGTTCGGGCACATACACTTGATAGTAACCACAACATAATGCAACCACAACAAAGACTTGGGATAAGTTTGGAGAATGGAAATTGTAACAGGCCTCATTGCAACCCTGGGCAGTGTTCATGATGTATTCAATTATGACCAAAAAAGTCAAAACAGCTGCTAACAATGTTAGTAGTAGCGAATTATAAGCCATATATAAAAACTTTGATTACAGGTACAATCATTTTTACTGCAAAAGCTGCGGGACATTAAATAAATTGCCTATAATTTGCTTTGCATGTTTACAGATGGGCGGATCATACCTTTTCCGTAGGTAAAGATGGGGGCCCCCCTCGAAAATTTCAACATCCATTTCTTCAGGTAAGAATTTTGACACCAGGTTTTGCTTGTCAAATTTATTACACAACTTACATATACCGGTATGTATCATATATGTTTACTTTGTTTGCCTTGTTGGAATAATTGCTCATAATGTACATGTATGTGTTTGGTTTCTTTGCTTTGGTGTCATAATTGCTCTACACAATCCATTTGCTCTATTTTCCAGGCCTGTGGCATGTTTTTAGGAGAAGTATTGTGCTTGCTGGTGTTTGGCATTCAGTGCCTGGCAAATAGACGTCAGAGAGACACTAGTGGCAATGTCGCAGCCATTCCCGTTCGCTTCAACCCGTTGATATTCTGGCCAGCTGCGCACTGTGACATGTGTGCCACTTCTCTCATGTACATCGGACTCTGTCTCACATACGCCTCCAGCTTTCAAATGCTAAGAGGTGAGCCTTGCATCTCCACCACGACTTGAAAAACCGTATCAATATACACATATGTCTGTCAATGATATGCTTTCCATTATATATATTTGTGTACCCTACACCCACTCGACAAGCAGAGGGACCTTCTTCCTCACATCACCTCTGCCCCATGTGACCGTTAAAATCACGATTGACCTTAGCAATGCTGGGGTCACGAATGGTTTTAGAGGATTGCTTAGGTTGAGTGTGGTGTTTTCGATGCAGAATTTGAAAAAAAAAACAATTGTGATCGTACAACATTCCGTTGTTGTACGATCACAAATTGAAACGAGTTAAGCGAACAAATATTTCAAAACAACATGGGTTCCAAGTTCAAAGCGCTTCATACCTTTGACCTCGATCATAACTCGGAAACTTAGTTTGAAAGTACCATAGCTTTCAATTATCCAAAATCGAATGATTTCGTCCGGTGCGGTACCAGTAGCACAGTAAATGCTAAACCGATGGTTAAATTTGTTGTGGGGCATTTCTTTGATCGCCAATATTGTTACGACTTGAGTTTAAAAGCCTTAAAGTTATAGCGTTTAGAGTTATGACGGGGCGTGAGGCTTTAGCATTTTTATTTGTTTCCCTAGGTGCTGTAATTATATTCACGGCGTTACTATCGGTGGCCTTCCTGCGGCGAGTCATCAGGTGCTACATGTGGGTGGGAATGCTGACCATCCTCTTCGGATTGGTGGTGGTCGGCGTCTCAGACGTCGTCTTCAACAAACAGGGGGACGGGAGCAACATCAACGGCATCATTGCGGGTAAGACACCCCCACTCTCCCTGCAGAGGGCGCTCGTTCTCACACACACCTGACCACCTCTGACTCTAGTGACGGCAGTGAATCCTCCACTCTCCCTGCGGAGGGCGCTCGTTCTCACACACACCTGACCACCTCTGACTAGTGACGGCAGTGAATCCTCCACTCTCCCTGCAGAGGGCGCTCGAACTCACACACATTATCTCTGACTCTAGTGACGGATTTCATAATTGCGGGTAAGATATGCAGTGAATCCCCCACTCGCCCTGCAGAGGGCGCTCGTTCTGACACACACCTGGCCACCTCTGACTCTATTGACGGCAGTGAATCCCCCACTCGCCCTGCAGAGGGCGCTCGTTCTGACACACACCTGGCCACCTCTGACTATTGACGGCAGTGAATCCTCCACTCTCCCTGTAGAGGGCGCTCGTTCTCACACACTCCTGACCACCTCTGACTCTAGTAACGGCAGTGAATCCTCCACTCTCCCTGTAGAGGGCGCTCGTTCTCACACACTCCTGACCACCTCTGACTCTAGTGACGGCAGTGAATCCCCCACTCGCCCTGCAGAGGGCGCTCGTTCTGACACACACCACCTCTGACTCTAGTGACGGCAGTGAATTCCGCACTCTCCCTGCAGAGGGCGCTCGTTCTCACACACACCACCTCTGACTCTAGTGACGGCAGTGAATCCTCCACTCTCCCTGTAGAGGGCGCTCGTTCTCACACACACCACCTCTGACTCTAGTGACGGCAGTGAATCCTCCACTCTCCCTGTAGAGGGCGCTCGTTCTGAAACACACCACCTCTGACTCTAGTGACGGCAGTGAATCCCCCACTCTCCCTGTAGAGGGCGCTCGTTCTCACACACAACCTCTGACTCTAGTGATG
The DNA here is from genome assembly GCA_964019135.1 of Arenicola marina. NCBI lineage: Eukaryota > Metazoa > Annelida > Polychaeta > Arenicolidae > Arenicola > Arenicola marina. Next base: position 42,965,638 of record OZ025253.1, on the reverse strand, counting down.
GCAGTGAACCCCCCACTCTCCCTGTAGAGGGCGCTCGTTCTCACACACAACCTCTGACTCTTGTGACGGCAGTGAATCCCGCACTCTCCCTGCAGAGGGCGCGCGTTGTCACACACACCACCTCAGACTCTAGTGACGGCAGTGAATCCCCCACTCTCCCTGCAGAAGGCGCTCATTCTCACACAAATCACCACCGACACTAGTGATGGATTGCATCGACCACAATTAATAAACAGAGAACAAAACAACGTGATGTCCAAACGTCAAAAACCCCTCCTAAGACTTGGACGCCCGCTCGTCCATCGACTTAGAAATATAATATATATGTAACGGCTGGGGCCGCCCGTTTGGCTCCCAGCGGTAGTCTAACTGCACCTCTTTGGCTACAGGGGTGATCTCTCTAGCCGAGGCATATAGGAAAGCTTTGACTCACTTCCACATATATAAAAAAATAATGCCCGATATTAATTAAAATGGACTAAAATTGTCTGTTGAAATATCAGCTGCACAGGAGCGGCTCTAATTGATACACTCGTGGCTCGTTTGGAACATATACGCGGCTACAAGCCTTGTTATGTGTGAAGGAACATGTTCGTGGTTATGTTAGGTGGGGATGTGGGACTATCACAACAGCGGAATGCTTTCCGCCGAGAGATGACAATTCTTCACCAACCGGGCCCTCGAAGACCACCATACCGATCGCTTTTGTTCGAACTAAAACTTATTATAACATGTTAAATGTCTAACCAGACTGTTTTGAAGTGAAATCTATCAGACGAAAAAATTACACGTAATTTGGCTTCATGTACAATTGTAAAACTAACGTTATTATTTTGATTATTTAGTTGGCGTCCATCTTCTTATGCAAAATTTATTCTGCTTATGCAGAAATTTATTGGAAATTATTTATTGTAAATATATTATTATTATCGCAGGAAATTTGTTGATCATCATGGCTCAGATCATCACCGCCACACAGATGGTGTATGAAGAGCGCTTCGTCATCCGGAACAATGTGCCGCCTCTGCTTGCCGTGGGGCTGGATAGTAAGTCACTGTAAAGTGTCCTTTTCTCCGTCCGAATAAATAAACTCGTATGCCCGATCAAGCGTCTGCAGCGTGACCAGTTCAGCTTCCATGTGATTGTGATTCTGATTCTTTTGGCGTAATCTCGCTGGAATCTTCTTTCATTATTGCCTTTATCGGGATCCACTTGGCTTCATCTCGCTGGGACGTGGAGTCTGTATCGCTGTATTGCCTCCTTCCAGGTCTGTTTGGCTTCATCTTGCTGGGACGTGGAGTCTGTATCGCTGTATTACCTCCTTCAAGGTCTGTTTGGCTTCATCTTGCTGGGACGTGGAGTCTGTATCACTGTATTACCTCCTTCCAGGTCTGTTTGGCTTCATCTCGCTGGGACGTGGAGTCTGTATCGCTATATTGCCTCCTTCCAGGTCTGTTTGGCTTCATCTCGCTGGGACGTGGAGTCTGTATCACTGTATTACCTCCTTCCAGGTCTGTTTGGCTTCATCTCGCTGGGACGTGGAGTCTGTATCACTATATTGCCTCCTTCCAGGTCTGTTTGGCTTCATCTCGCTGGGACGTGGAGTCTGTATCACTGTATTACCTCCTTCCAGGTCTGTTTGGCTTCATCTCGCTGGGACGTGGAGTCTGTATCACTGTATTACCTCCTTCCAGGTCTCTTTGGCTTCATCTCGCTGGGACTTGGAGTCTGTATCACTGTATTACCTCCTTCCAGGTCTGTTTGGCTTCATCTCGCTGGGACGTGGAGTCTGTATCACTGTATTACCTCCTTCCAGGTCTGTTTGGCTTCATCTCGCTGGGACGTGGAGTCTGTATCACTGTATTACCTCCTTCCAGGTCTGTTTGGCTTCATCTCGCTGGGACGTGGAGTCTGTATCGCTGTATTGCCTCCTTCCAGGTCTGTTTGGCTTCATCTCGCTGGGACGTGGAGTCTGTATCGCTGTATTGCCTCCTTCCAGGTCTGTTTGGCTTCATCTCGCTGGGACGTGGAGTCTGTATCACTGTATTGCCTCCTTCCAGGTCTGTTTGGCTTCATCTCGCTGGGACGTGGAGTCTGTATCACTGTATTGCCTTCTCCCATGTCTGTTTGGCTTCACCTCGCTGGGACGTGGAGTCTGTATCACTGTATTGCCTCCTTCCAGGTCTGTTTGGCTTCATCTCGCTGGGACGTGGAGTCTGTATCACTGTATTACCTCCTTCCAGGTCTGTTTGGCTTCATCTCGCTGGGACGTGGAGTCTGTATCACTGTATTACCTCCTTCCAGGTCTGTTTGGCTTCATCTCGCTGGGACGTGGAGTCTGTATCACTGTATTACCTCCTTCCAGGTCTGTTTGGCTTCATCTCGCTGGGACGTGGAGTCTGTATCACTGTATTACCTCCTCCCAGGTCTGTTTGGCTTCATCTCGCTGGGACGTGGAGTCTGTATCGCTGTATTACCTCCTTCCAGGTCTGTTTGGCTTCATCTCGCTGGGACGTGGAGTCTGTATCACTGTATTACCTCCTTCCAGGTCTGTTTGGCTTCATCTCGCTGGGACGTGTAGTCGGTATCACTGTATCACCTCCTTCCAGGTCTGTTTGGCTTCATCTCGCTGGGACGTGGAGTCTGTATCACTGTATTACCTCCTTTCAGGTCTGTTTGGCTTCATCTCGCTGGGACGTGGAGTCTGTATCACTGTATTACCTCCTTCCAGGTCTGTTTGGCTTCATCTCGCTGGGACGTGGAGTCTGTATCACTGTATTGCCTCCTTCCAGGTCTGTTTGGCTTCATCTCGCTGGGACGTGGAGTCTGTATCGCTGTATTACCTCCTTCCAGGTCTGTTTGGCTTCATCTCGCTGGGACGTGGAGTCTGTATCGCTGTATTGCCTCCTTCCAGGTCTGTTTGGCTTCATCTCGCTGGGACTTGGAGTCTGTATCGCTGTATTACCTCCTTCCATTTCTGTTTGGCTTCAAGTCGCTGGGACGTGGAGTCTGTATCACTGTATTACCTCCTTCCAGGTCTGTTTGTTAAGACGAAAATTTCCAATTTTCGTCTTATGTCGGTGTGTTCGGTGATTAAGACGAAAATTTCCAATTTTCGTCTTATGTCGGTGTGTTCGGTGAATCTGTCTTTAAGAAATGTCGGTGTGTTCGGTGAATCTGTCTGTCTGTCTGTCTGTCTGTCTGTCTTTAAGACGAAAATTTCCAATTTTCGTCTTATGTCGGTGTGTTCGGTGAATCTGTCTGTCTGTCTGTCTGTCTGTCTGTCTGTCTGTATGTGTGTCTGTCCGTTTGTAACGTAACGCATTATCTTTCGAATGCCTTAAGCTATCGACTTCCAAATTCACAAAAAGATGCGGAATGGCAATCGTCAGGCTAAGTTCGTAGATGGGCAATATAACTCAAAGGTCAACGTCACGATGACGTCATACGTCCAAAACACATTTTTCGCTCTAGCTGTCTTAATATTGCAGCTAGAGAGCCGGAATTAGTATCAAAATATTCAGCTCCTCAAAATTTTTATCGCTACTGACATCAGATTTGACGTACCATGAAAAGTTTTCGCGCTACGGGCACTTGAAAATTAGAAATGTTGGATTTTTTTTCTTTTTTTATAAAGTTTGAGATATCGACTCCTCCTTCTGCACAGATAGTGCCACGGCCTACCGTCAGGCTAAGTTCGTAGATGGGCTATGTAGGCCAAAGGTCAAGGTCACAGGAATTTTTCGAAATTCCCTTAACCATTGAAAGATAGGACTAAAACTCGGCAAAGTCGCTATAGCGTTCCCAGTTTTTACTTCATGACGCTCTCAATTAATTCACGTATTGCATTCACAGGTACCTTGTATACGGTGTTTCAATTTTGAAAATCGGCCGAATAGTTCTTTTGCAAAAAATTCCCAAAGTTTAACATGGGATCCCACGGCAGCATTTTGGCGGGAACATGGTCTCAATTTCTCCGTGAAGGTTACAAGTGAGACAAACGTCACCTGGCGAGATACATGACATCAGTAATTGGGCACGAATAACTATATTGGTCAAGGTCACGCTTCCAAGGTCAAGGTCACATCAAGGTCAAGGTTACGAAACAGACTTCCCCACGGTACTCCGTTAATATCGGGTCTAGAGATTCGCTGTTTGTTTGAGAGTATTCGTCAGGGAGAGGCGGTGACGCAGCACTCGCTCAGATTTTCCGCATACTGAACGATTTTCGAGTAATCGGCCAATCAATATTCAGCGTACGTGTCAAGTGGCGTTTTGAACTTTGCAAGGCCATAACTCGGTCAATATTTGAGCTAGGGAGCCCAGATTTGGCATGAATGGAGTGAAAAATGTGACCTAGGCTGATCGAAACCACCTCAGAATTGCTCTAGGACGCTTAGTTTGGCCGCTAGAGCGCTCGCAAGAGGTGCACCCCCCTCCATGCCGACGCTCCCATTATGAGTCAACGGGCGATATGGACCGGCACTCTTTCGGGGTGGCGATGGCCGCTGTTCGCTTAATAGCGACGCTAGAGAGTCGGGACCGGTTGCAAAAGACGGGCAAACGTCGACTTGGGTATGGAATCCGCCTTCGCTTTTAGCTTATCACGCTTAGTTCCGCCGCTAGGGGGCTCCGTAATTCACCGATGACGAGTCCGAGAAGAGCGATTAGGGCGCGACCAAGGACGCGTAGAAAGTCGTGATTTGAACGTATTCACTCTAAACGAAGGCCTCGACCTGGAAAAATAGCCCGCGTTCAACAGCAGCCGTTAGATGGCGCTCGTCCAGTACATCACGATCCATTTTGGGCTAATTTGCGCTTTCAGCCAGCAATTTGGCCTCAGTACTACAGCTTTAAGGGGGCGATATGGTCTCCAACGCCAGGCTGAACAACCAATGAGCGAGCGGCGATGGGTCTTAACATAGTCGAATTGGTCCCATAACCCCAATTTTCGTCTGCCTTCTCAAGCTGTGCTTGACGGTCTAGGTCTGTATGTGTGTCTGTCCGTTTGTAACGTAACGCATTATCTTTCGAATGCCTTAAGCTATCAACTTCCAAATTCACAAAAAGATGCGGAATGGCAATCGTCAGGCTAAGTTCGTAGATGGGCTATGTAGGTCAACGGTCAAGGTAACAGGAATTTTTCGAAATTCGCTTAACCATTGAAAGATAGGACCAAAAATCGGAAAATTCGCTATAATGTTCGCAGTTTTCATTTAACCACGCTGAAAATTATTTCACGTATTGGGCCCATAAGTACCTTCTATACCGTCTTTCATTTGTGCAAATCGCCCAAATAGTTTTCCTGCTAAAAATTCCCAAAGTTTAACATGGGACCCTATGGGAGCATTTTGGCGGGAATCAGGCCTCCTTAATTTCTCCATGAAGGGGACATGTCAGACAAACGACACGTTGCGTCAGACATGACATTAGTATTTGGGCGTAAAATATTATATTGACCAAGGTCACGCTTCCAAGGTCAAAGTCACATCAAGGTCAAGGTTACGAAACATGTATTCCCGCGTAACTTCGTTAATATTTGGTCTAGAGATTCGCGATTCGTTTCAGAGCATTCTTCAGAGAGATACGCAAAAGTAATGTGCCCTCAGATTTCACCTCACGTTTATAGTTTTCGAGTAATTAGATGATCAATTTTGACAATGCCGAAAGCGCAAAAAATTCGCTGTGACTACATAAATGCAGGTAGATGACTCATATGTGGTGGAATACGTACCCATATTACTGACATCATGTATGCCAAATACCATCAAAATTGAACCAGTAGTTTCGACGCTGGCAAATAATCACACTTTAACATGGCCAAGCCCATTATAAAGCCTCGATACGCCAAATGACTGACGGCGTGTTAACGTCATGAAATGGGTGTTAACATAGTCGAATTGGTCCCATAACCACAATTTTCGTCTTCCTTCTCAAGCTCTGCTTGACCGTCTCGTTAAGACGAAAATTTCCAATTTTCGTCTTATGTCGGTGTGTTCGGTGAATCTGTCTGTATGTGTGTCTGTCCGTTTGTAACGTAACGCATTATCTTTCGAATGCCTTAAGCTATCGACTTCCAAATTCACAAAAAGATGCGGAATGGCAATCGTCAGGCTAAGTTCGTAGATGGGCTATGTAGGTCAACGGTCAAGGTCACAGGAATTTTTCGCAATTCGCTTAACCATTGATAGATAGGAAGAAAAATCGGCAAAATCTCTATAGCGTTCCGAGTTTTTGCTTAATGACGCTCAGAATTAATTCACGTATTGGGCTCGTAAGTACCTTGTGCACGGTGTTTCAATTTTGAAAATCGTCCGCAAAGTTCTTCTGCAAAAAATTCCCAAAGTTTAACATGGGACCCTATGGGAGCATTTTGGCGGGAATCAGGCCTCCTTAATTTCTCCATGAAGGTCACATGTCAAACAAACGACACCTTGCGTCAGAGATGACATTAGTATTTGGGCGTAAAACATTATATTGACCAAGGTCACGCTTCCAAGGTCAAGGTCACATCAAGGTCAAGGTTACGAAACAGACTTCCCCGCGGTACTCCGTTAATATCGGGTCTAGAGATTCGCTGTTTGTTTGAGAGTATTCGTCAGGGAGAGGCGGTGACGCAGCACTCGCTCAGATTTTTCCGGCTACTGAAGGATTTTTGAGTAATCGGCCAATCAATATTCAGCGTACGTGTCAAGTGGCGTTTTGAACTTTGCAAGGCCATAACTCGGTTAATATTTGAGCTAGGGAGCCCAGATTTGGCATGAAGCGAGAGACAGATGTAGTATTAAGCAGGCAAAATCGCGATAGAATTGCCCTAGGACGCTTAGTTTGGCCGCTAGAGCGCTCGCAAGAGGTGCACCCCCCTCCATGCCGACGCTCCCATTATGAGTCAACGGGCGATATGGACCGGCACTCTTTCGGGGTGGCGATGGCCGCCGTTCGCTTAATAGCGACGCTAGAGAGTCGGGACCGGTTGCAAAAGACGGGCAATAGTCGACTTGGGTATGAAAACCGCCTTCGTTTTTTTCCTATCACGCTTAGTTCCGCCGCTAGGGGGCTCCGTAATTCAGCGATGAAGAGTACGAGAACAACGTTTAGAGCGTGACCAAGGACACGTAGAAAGTCGGGATTTGAACGTATTCACTCTAAACGACGCCCTCGACCTGGAAAAATAGCCCGCGTTGAACAGCAGCCGTTAGATGGTGCTCGCTCATCCAGCACACCACGATACTGGGGTTCCATTTTGGGCTAATTTGCGCTTTCAGCCAGCAATTTGGCCTCGCTACAGCGTTCAGTGGGCGATATGGTCTCGAACGCCAGGCTGAACAACCAATGAGCGAGCGGCGATGGGTCTTTAAATGGTCGAAGTGGTCCCATAATCCCAATTTTCGTCTTCCTTCTCAAGCTCTGCTTGACCGTCTCGTTAAGACGAAAATTTCCAATTTTCGTCTTATGTCGGTGTGTTCGGTGAATCTGTCTGTCTGTATGTGTGTCTGTCCGTTTGTAACGTAACGCATTATCTTTCGATTGCCTTAAGCTATCGACTTCCAAATTCACAAAAAGATGCGGAATGGCAATCGTCAGGCTAAGTTCGTAGATGGGCTATGTAGGTCAACGGTTAAGGTAACAGGAATTTTTCGAAATTCGCTTAACCATTGAAAGATAGGACCAAAAATCGGAAAATTCGCCATAATGTTCGCAGTTTTCATTTAACCACGCTGAAAATTATTTCACGTATTGGGCCCATAAGTACCTTCTATACCGTCTTTCATTTGTGCAAATCGCCCAAATAGTTTTCCTGCTAAAAATTTCCAAAGTTTAACATGGGACCCTATGGGAGCATTTTGGCGGGAATCAGGCCTCCTTAATTTCTCCATGAAGGGGACATGTCAGACAAACGACACGTTGCGTGAGACATGACATTAGTATTCGGGCGTAAAATATTATATTGACCAAGGTCACGCTTCCAAGGTCAAGGTTACAGCAAGGTCAAGGTCACGAAACAGACTTCCCCGCGGTACTCCGTTAATATCGGGTCTAGAGATTCGCTGTTTGTTTGAGAGTATTCGTCAGGGAGAGGCGGTGACGCAGCACTCGCTCAGATTTTTCCGGATACTGAAGGATTTTCGAGTAATCGGCCAATCAATATTCAGCGTACGTGTCAAGTGGCGTTTTGAACTTTGCAAGGCCATAACTCGGTTAATATTTGAGCTAGGGAGCCCAGATTTGGCATGAAGCGAGAGACAGATGTCGTATTAAACAGGCAAAATCGCGATAGAATTGCCCTAGGACGCTTAGTTTGGCCGCTAGAGCGCTCGCAAGAGGTGCACCCCCCCTCCATGCCGACGCTCCCATTATGAGTCAACGGGCGATATGGACCGGCACTCTTTCGGGGTGGCGATGGCCGCCGTTCGCTTAATAGCGACGCTAGAGAGTCGGGATTGGTTGCAAACGACGGGCAATAGTCGACTTGGGTATGAAAACCGCCTTCGTTTTTTTCCTATCACGCTTAGTTCCGCCGCTAGGGGGCTCCGTAATTCAGCGATGAAGAGTACGAGAACAACGTTTAGAGCGTGACCAAGGACACGTAGAAAGTCGGGATTTGAACGTATTCACTCTAAACGACGCCCTCGACCTGGAAAAATAGCCCGCGTTGAACAGCAGCCGTTAGATGGTGCTCGCTCATCCAGCACACCACGATACTGGGGTTCCATTTTGGGCTAATTTGCGCTTTCAGCCAGCAATTTGGCCTCGCTACAGCGTTCAGTGGGCGATATGGTCTCGAACGCCAGGCTGAACAACCAATGAGCGAGCGGCGATGGGTCTTTAAATGGTCGAAGTGGTCCCATAATCCCAATTTTCGTCTTCCTTCTCAAGCTCTGCTTGACCGTCTCGTTAAGACGAAAATTTCCAATTTTCGTCTTATGTCGGTGTGTTCGGTGAATCTGTCTGTCTGTATGTGTGTCTGTCCGTTTGTAACGTAACGCATTATCTTTCGATTGCCTTAAGCTATCGACTTCCAAATTCACAAAAAGATGCGGAATGGCAATCGTCAGGCTAAGTTCGTAGATGGGCTATGTAGGTCAACGGTTAAGGTAACAGGAATTTTTCGAAATTCGCTTAACCATTGAAAGATAGGACCAAAAATCGGAAAATTCGCCATAATGTTCGCAGTTTTCATTTAACCACGCTGAAAATTATTTCACGTATTGGGCCCATAAGTACCTTCTATACCGTCTTTCATTTGTGCAAATCGCCCAAATAGTTTTCCTGCTAAAAATTTCCAAAGTTTAACATGGGACCCTATGGGAGCATTTTGGCGGGAATCAGGCCTCCTTAATTTCTCCATGAAGGGGACATGTCAGACAAACGACACGTTGCGTGAGACATGACATTAGTATTCGGGCGTAAAATATTATATTGACCAAGGTCACGCTTCCAAGGTCAAGGTTACAGCAAGGTCAAGGTCACGAAACAGACTTCCCCGCGGTACTCCGTTAATATCGGGTCTAGAGATTCGCTGTTTGTTTGAGAGTATTCGTCAGGGAGAGGCGGTGACGCAGCACTCGCTCAGATTTTTCCGGATACTGAAGGATTTTCGAGTAATCGGCCAATCAATATTCAGCGTACGTGTCAAGTGGCGTTTTGAACTTTGCAAGGCCATAACTCGGTTAATATTTGAGCTAGGGAGCCCAGATTTGGCATGAAGCGAGAGACAGATGTCGTATTAAACAGGCAAAATCGCGATAGAATTGCCCTAGGACGCTTAGTTTGGCCGCTAGAGCGCTCGCAAGAGGTGCACCCCCCCTCCATGCCGACGCTCCCATTATGAGTCAACGGGCGATATGGACCGGCACTCTTTCGGGGTGGCGATGGCCGCCGTTCGCTTAATAGCGACGCTAGAGAGTCGGGATTGGTTGCAAACGACGGGCAATAGTCGACTTGGGTATGAAAACCGCCTTCGTTTTTTTCCTATCACGCTTAGTTCCGCCGCTAGGGGGCTCCGTAATTCAGCGATGAAGAGTACGAGAACAACGTTTAGAGCGTGACCAAGGACACGTAGAAAGTCGGGATTTGAACGTATTCACTCTAAACGACGCCCTCGACCTGGAAAAATAGCCCGCGTTGAACAGCAGCCGTTAGATGGTGCTCGCTCATCCAGCACACCACGATACTGGGGTTCCATTTTGGGCTAATTTGCGCTTTCAGCCAGCAATTTGGCCTCGCTACAGCGTTCAGTGGGCGATATGGTCTCGAACGCCAGGCTGAACAACCAATGAGCGAGCGGCGATGGGTCTTTAAATGGTCGAAGTGGTCCCATAATCCCAATTTTCGTCTTCCTTCTCAAGCTCTGCTTGACCGTCTCGTTAAGACGAAAATTTCCAATTTTCGTCTTATGTCGGTGTGTTCGGTGAATCTGTCTGTCTGTATGTGTGTCTGTCCGTTTGTAACGTAACGCATTATCTTTCGATTGCCTTAAGCTATCGACTTCCAAATTCACAAAAAGATGCGGAATGGCAATCGTCAGGCTAAGTTCGTAGATGGGCTATGTAGGTCAACGGTTAAGGTAACAGGAATTTTTCGAAATTCGCTTAACCATTGAAAGATAGGACCAAAAATCGGAAAATTCGCCATAATGTTCGCAGTTTTCATTTAACCACGCTGAAAATTATTTCACGTATTGGGCCCATAAGTACCTTCTATACCGTCTTTCATTTGTGCAAATCGCCCAAATAGTTTTCCTGCTAAAAATTTCCAAAGTTTAACATGGGACCCTATGGGAGCATTTTGGCGGGAATCAGGCCTCCTTAATTTCTCCATGAAGGGGACATGTCAGACAAACGACACGTTGCGTGAGACATGACATTAGTATTCGGGCGTAAAATATTATATTGACCAAGGTCACGCTTCCAAGGTCAAGGTTACAGCAAGGTCAAGGTCACGAAACAGACTTCCCCGCGGTACTCCGTTAATATCGGGTCTAGAGATTCGCTGTTTGTTTGAGAGTATTCGTCAGGGAGAGGCGGTGACGCAGCACTCGCTCAGATTTTTCCGGATACTGAAGGATTTTCGAGTAATCGGCCAATCAATATTCAGCGTACGTGTCAAGTGGCGTTTTGAACTTTGCAAGGCCATAACTCGGTTAATATTTGAGCTAGGGAGCCCAGATTTGGCATGAAGCGAGAGACAGATGTCGTATTAAACAGGCAAAATCGCGATAGAATTGCCCTAGGACGCTTAGTTTGGCCGCTAGAGCGCTCGCAAGAGGTGCACCCCCCCTCCATGCCGACGCTCCCATTATGAGTCAACGGGCGATATGGACCGGCACTCTTTCGGGGTGGCGATGGCCGCCGTTCGCTTAATAGCGACGCTAGAGAGTCGGGATTGGTTGCAAACGACGGGCAATAGTCGACTTGGGTATGAAAACCGCCTTCGTTTTTTTCCTATCACGCTTAGTTCCGCCGCTAGGGGGCTCCGTAATTCAGCGATGAAGAGTACGAGAACAACGTTTAGAGCGTGACCAAGGACACGTAGAAAGTCGGGATTTGAACGTATTCACTCTAAACGACGCCCTCGACCTGGAAAAATAGCCCGCGTTGAACAGCAGCCGTTAGATGGTGCTCGCTCATCCAGCACACCACGATACTGGGGTTCCATTTTGGGCTAATTTGCGCTTTCAGCCAGCAATTTGGCCTCGCTACAGCGTTCAGTGGGCGATATGGTCTCGAACGCCAGGCTGAACAACCAATGAGCGAGCGGCGATGGGTCTTTAAATGGTCGAAGTGGTCCCATAATCCCAATTTTCGTCTTCCTTCTCAAGCTCTGCTTGACCGTCTCGTTAAGACGAAAATTTCCAATTTTCGTCTTATGTCGGTGTGTTCGGTGAATCTGTCTGTCTGTATGTGTGTCTGTCCGTTTGTAACGTAACGCATTATCTTTCGATTGCCTTAAGCTATCGACTTCCAAATTCACAAAAAGATGCGGAATGGCAATCGTCAGGCTAAGTTCGTAGATGGGCTATGTAGGTCAACGGTTAAGGTAACAGGAATTTTTCGAAATTCGCTTAACCATTGAAAGATAGGACCAAAAATCGGAAAATTCGCCATAATGTTCGCAGTTTTCATTTAACCACGCTGAAAATTATTTCACGTATTGGGCCCATAAGTACCTTCTATACCGTCTTTCATTTGTGCAAATCGCCCAAATAGTTTTCCTGCTAAAAATTTCCAAAGTTTAACATGGGACCCTATGGGAGCATTTTGGCGGGAATCAGGCCTCCTTAATTTCTCCATGAAGGGGACATGTCAGACAAACGACACGTTGCGTGAGACATGACATTAGTATTCGGGCGTAAAATATTATATTGACCAAGGTCACGCTTCCAAGGTCAAGGTTACAGCAAGGTCAAGGTCACGAAACAGACTTCCCCGCGGTACTCCGTTAATATCGGGTCTAGAGATTCGCTGTTTGTTTGAGAGTATTCGTCAGGGAGAGGCGGTGACGCAGCACTCGCTCAGATTTTTCCGGATACTGAAGGATTTTCGAGTAATCGGCCAATCAATATTCAGCGTACGTGTCAAGTGGCGTTTTGAACTTTGCAAGGCCATAACTCGGTTAATATTTGAGCTAGGGAGCCCAGATTTGGCATGAAGCGAGAGACAGATGTCGTATTAAACAGGCAAAATCGCGATAGAATTGCCCTAGGACGCTTAGTTTGGCCGCTAGAGCGCTCGCAAGAGGTGCACCCCCCCTCCATGCCGACGCTCCCATTATGAGTCAACGGGCGATATGGACCGGCACTCTTTCGGGGTGGCGATGGCCGCCGTTCGCTTAATAGCGACGCTAGAGAGTCGGGATTGGTTGCAAACGACGGGCAATAGTCGACTTGGGTATGAAAACCGCCTTCGTTTTTTTCCTATCACGCTTAGTTCCGCCGCTAGGGGGCTCCGTAATTCAGCGATGAAGAGTACGAGAACAACGTTTAGAGCGTGACCAAGGACACGTAGAAAGTCGGGATTTGAACGTATTCACTCTAAACGACGCCCTCGACCTGGAAAAATAGCCCGCGTTGAACAGCAGCCGTTAGATGGTGCTCGCTCATCCAGCACACCACGATACTGGGGTTCCATTTTGGGCTAATTTGCGCTTTCAGCCAGCAATTTGGCCTCGCTACAGCGTTCAGTGGGCGATATGGTCTCGAACGCCAGGCTGAACAACCAATGAGCGAGCGGCGATGGGTCTTTAAATGGTCGAAGTGGTCCCATAATCCCAATTTTCGTCTTCCTTCTCAAGCTCTGCTTGACCGTCTCGTTAAGACGAAAATTTCCAATTTTCGTCTTATGTCGGTGTGTTCGGTGAATCTGTCTGTCTGTATGTGTGTCTGTCCGTTTGTAACGTAACGCATTATCTTTCGATTGCCTTAAGCTATCGACTTCCAAATTCACAAAAAGATGCGGAATGGCAATCGTCAGGCTAAGTTCGTAGATGGGCTATGTAGGTCAACGGTTAAGGTAACAGGAATTTTTCGAAATTCGCTTAACCATTGAAAGATAGGACCAAAAATCGGAAAATTCGCCATAATGTTCGCAGTTTTCATTTAACCACGCTGAAAATTATTTCACGTATTGGGCCCATAAGTACCTTCTATACCGTCTTTCATTTGTGCAAATCGCCCAAATAGTTTTCCTGCTAAAAATTTCCAAAGTTTAACATGGGACCCTATGGGAGCATTTTGGCGGGAATCAGGCCTCCTTAATTTCTCCATGAAGGGGACATGTCAGACAAACGACACGTTGCGTGAGACATGACATTAGTATTCGGGCGTAAAATATTATATTGACCAAGGTCACGCTTCCAAGGTCAAGGTTACAGCAAGGTCAAGGTCACGAAACAGACTTCCCCGCGGTACTCCGTTAATATCGGGTCTAGAGATTCGCTGTTTGTTTGAGAGTATTCGTCAGGGAGAGGCGGTGACGCAGCACTCGCTCAGATTTTTCCGGATACTGAAGGATTTTCGAGTAATCGGCCAATCAATATTCAGCGTACGTGTCAAGTGGCGTTTTGAACTTTGCAAGGCCATAACTCGGTTAATATTTGAGCTAGGGAGCCCAGATTTGGCATGAAGCGAGAGACAGATGTCGTATTAAACAGGCAAAATCGCGATAGAATTGCCCTAGGACGCTTAGTTTGGCCGCTAGAGCGCTCGCAAGAGGTGCACCCCCCCTCCATGCCGACGCTCCCATTATGAGTCAACGGGCGATATGGACCGGCACTCTTTCGGGGTGGCGATGGCCGCCGTTCGCTTAATAGCGACGCTAGAGAGTCGGGATTGGTTGCAAACGACGGGCAATAGTCGACTTGGGTATGAAAACCGCCTTCGTTTTTTTCCTATCACGCTTAGTTCCGCCGCTAGGGGGCTCCGTAATTCAGCGATGAAGAGTACGAGAACAACGTTTAGAGCGTGACCAAGGACACGTAGAAAGTCGGGATTTGAACGTATTCACTCTAAACGACGCCCTCGACCTGGAAAAATAGCCCGCGTTGAACAGCAGCCGTTAGATGGTGCTCGCTCATCCAGCACACCACGATACTGGGGTTCCATTTTGGGCTAATTTGCGCTTTCAGCCAGCAATTTGGCCTCGCTACAGCGTTCAGTGGGCGATATGGTCTCGAACGCCAGGCTGAACAACCAATGAGCGAGCGGCGATGGGTCTTTAAATGGTCGAAGTGGTCCCATAATCCCAATTTTCGTCTTCCTTCTCAAGCTCTGCTTGACCGTCTCGTTAAGACGAAAATTTCCAATTTTCGTCTTATGTCGGTGTGTTCGGTGAATCTGTCTGTCTGTATGTGTGTCTGTCCGTTTGTAACGTAACGCATTATCTTTCGATTGCCTTAAGCTATCGACTTCCAAATTCACAAAAAGATGCGGAATGGCAATCGTCAGGCTAAGTTCGTAGATGGGCTATGTAGGTCAACGGTTAAGGTAACAGGAATTTTTCGAAATTCGCTTAACCATTGAAAGATAGGACCAAAAATCGGAAAATTCGCCATAATGTTCGCAGTTTTCATTTAACCACGCTGAAAATTATTTCACGTATTGGGCCCATAAGTACCTTCTATACCGTCTTTCATTTGTGCAAATCGCCCAAATAGTTTTCCTGCTAAAAATTTCCAAAGTTTAACATGGGACCCTATGGGAGCATTTTGGCGGGAATCAGGCCTCCTTAATTTCTCCATGAAGGGGACATGTCAGACAAACGACACGTTGCGTGAGACATGACATTAGTATTCGGGCGTAAAATATTATATTGACCAAGGTCACGCTTCCAAGGTCAAGGTTACAGCAAGGTCAAGGTCACGAAACAGACTTCCCCGCGGTACTCCGTTAATATCGGGTCTAGAGATTCGCTGTTTGTTTGAGAGTATTCGTCAGGGAGAGGCGGTGACGCAGCACTCGCTCAGATTTTTCCGGATACTGAAGGATTTTCGAGTAATCGGCCAATCAATATTCAGCGTACGTGTCAAGTGGCGTTTTGAACTTTGCAAGGCCATAACTCGGTTAATATTTGAGCTAGGGAGCCCAGATTTGGCATGAAGCGAGAGACAGATGTCGTATTAAACAGGCAAAATCGCGATAGAATTGCCCTAGGACGCTTAGTTTGGCCGCTAGAGCGCTCGCAAGAGGTGCACCCCCCCTCCATGCCGACGCTCCCATTATGAGTCAACGGGCGATATGGACCGGCACTCTTTCGGGGTGGCGATGGCCGCCGTTCGCTTAATAGCGACGCTAGAGAGTCGGGATTGGTTGCAAACGACGGGCAATAGTCGACTTGGGTATGAAAACCGCCTTCGTTTTTTTCCTATCACGCTTAGTTCCGCCGCTAGGGGGCTCCGTAATTCAGCGATGAAGAGTACGAGAACAACGTTTAGAGCGTGACCAAGGACACGTAGAAAGTCGGGATTTGAACGTATTCACTCTAAACGACGCCCTCGACCTGGAAAAATAGCCCGCGTTGAACAGCAGCCGTTAGATGGTGCTCGCTCATCCAGCACACCACGATACTGGGGTTCCATTTTGGCTAATTTGCGCTTTCAGCCAGCAATTTGGCCTCGCTACAGCGTTCAGTGGGCGATATGGTCTCGAACGCCAGGCTGAACAACCAATGAGCGAGCGGCGATGGGTCTTTAAATGGTCGAAGTGGTCCCATAATCCCAATTTTCGTCTTCCTTCTCAAGCTCTGCTTGACCGTCTCGTTAAGACGAAAATTTCCAATTTTCGTCTTATGTCGGTGTGTTCGGTGAATCTGTCTGTCTGTATGTGTGTCTGTCCGTTTGTAACGTAACGCATTATCTTTCGATTGCCTTAAGCTATCGACTTCCAAATTCACAAAAAGATGCGGAATGGCAATCGTCAGGCTAAGTTCGTAGATGGGCTATGTAGGTCAACGGTTAAGGTAACAGGAATTTTTCGAAATTCGCTTAACCATTGAAAGATAGGACCAAAAATCGGAAAATTCGCCATAATGTTCGCAGTTTTCATTTAACCACGCTGAAAATTATTTCACGTATTGGGCCCATAAGTACCTTCTATACCGTCTTTCATTTGTGCAAATCGCCCAAATAGTTTTCCTGCTAAAAATTTCCAAAGTTTAACATGGGACCCTATGGGAGCATTTTGGCGGGAATCAGGCCTCCTTAATTTCTCCATGAAGGGGACATGTCAGACAAACGACACGTTGCGTGAGACATGACATTAGTATTCGGGCGTAAAATATTATATTGACCAAGGTCACGCTTCCAAGGTCAAGGTTACAGCAAGGTCAAGGTCACGAAACAGACTTCCCCGCGGTACTCCGTTAATATCGGGTCTAGAGATTCGCTGTTTGTTTGAGAGTATTCGTCAGGGAGAGGCGGTGACGCAGCACTCGCTCAGATTTTTCCGGATACTGAAGGATTTTCGAGTAATCGGCCAATCAATATTCAGCGTACGTGTCAAGTGGCGTTTTGAACTTTGCAAGGCCATAACTCGGTTAATATTTGAGCTAGGGAGCCCAGATTTGGCATGAAGCGAGAGACAGATGTCGTATTAAACAGGCAAAATCGCGATAGAATTGCCCTAGGACGCTTAGTTTGGCCGCTAGAGCGCTCGCAAGAGGTGCACCCCCCCTCCATGCCGACGCTCCCATTATGAGTCAACGGGCGATATGGACCGGCACTCTTTCGGGGTGGCGATGGCCGCCGTTCGCTTAATAGCGACGCTAGAGAGTCGGGATTGGTTGCAAACGACGGGCAATAGTCGACTTGGGTATGAAAACCGCCTTCGTTTTTTTCCTATCACGCTTAGTTCCGCCGCTAGGGGGCTCCGTAATTCAGCGATGAAGAGTACGAGAACAACGTTTAGAGCGTGACCAAGGACACGTAGAAAGTCGGGATTTGAACGTATTCACTCTAAACGACGCCCTCGACCTGGAAAAATAGCCCGCGTTGAACAGCAGCCGTTAGATGGTGCTCGCTCATCCAGCACACCACGATACTGGGGTTCCATTTTGGGCTAATTTGCGCTTTCAGCCAGCAATTTGGCCTCGCTACAGCGTTCAGTGGGCGATATGGTCTCGAACGCCAGGCTGAACAACCAATGAGCGAGCGGCGATGGGTCTTTAAATGGTCGAAGTGGTCCCATAATCCCAATTTTCGTCTTCCTTCTCAAGCTCTGCTTGACCGTCTCGTTAAGACGAAAATTTCCAATTTTCGTCTTATGTCGGTGTGTTCGGTGAATCTGTCTGTCTGTATGTGTGTCTGTCCGTTTGTAACGTAACGCATTATCTTTCGATTGCCTTAAGCTATCGACTTCCAAATTCACAAAAAGATGCGGAATGGCAATCGTCAGGCTAAGTTCGTAGATGGGCTATGTAGGTCAACGGTTAAGGTAACAGGAATTTTTCGAAATTCGCTTAACCATTGAAAGATAGGACCAAAAATCGGAAAATTCGCCATAATGTTCGCAGTTTTCATTTAACCACGCTGAAAATTATTTCACGTATTGGGCCCATAAGTACCTTCTATACCGTCTTTCATTT
This sequence comes from Arenicola marina, assembly GCA_964019135.1. Taxonomy (NCBI): domain Eukaryota; kingdom Metazoa; phylum Annelida; class Polychaeta; family Arenicolidae; genus Arenicola; species Arenicola marina. Next base: position 42,947,561 of record OZ025253.1, on the reverse strand, counting down.
GTGCAAATCGCCCAAATAGTTTTCCTGCTAAAAATTTCCAAAGTTTAACATGGGACCCTATGGGAGCATTTTGGCGGGAATCAGGCCTCCTTAATTTCTCCATGAAGGGGACATGTCAGACAAACGACACGTTGCGTGAGACATGACATTAGTATTCGGGCGTAAAATATTATATTGACCAAGGTCACGCTTCCAAGGTCAAGGTTACAGCAAGGTCAAGGTCACGAAACAGACTTCCCGCGGTACTCCGTTAATATCGGGTCTAGAGATTCGCTGTTTGTTTGCAGAGTATTCGTCAGGGAGAGGCGGTGACGCAGCACTCGCTCAGATTTTTCCGGATACTGAAGGATTTTCGAGTAATCGGCCAATCAATATCAGCGTACGTGTCAAGTGGCGTTTTGAACTTTGCAAGGCCATAACTCGGTTAATATTTGAGCTAGGGAGCCCAGATTTGGCATGAAGCGAGAGACAGATGTCGTATTAAACAGGCAAAATCGCGATAGAATTGCCCTAGGACGCTTAGTTTGGCCGCTAGAGCGCTCGCAAGAGGTGCACCCCCCCTCCATGCCGACGCTCCCATTATGAGTCAACGGGCGATATGGACCGGCACTCTTTCGGGGTGGCGATGCCGCCGTTCGCTTAATAGCGACGCTAGAGAGTCGGGATTGGTTGCAAACGACGGGCAATAGTCGACTTGGGTATGAAAACCGCCTTCGTTTTTTTCCTATCACGCTTAGTTCCGCCGCTAGGGGGCTCCGTAATTCAGCGATGAAGAGTACGAGAACAACGTTTAGAGCGTGACCAAGGACACGTAGAAAGTCGGGATTTGAACGTATTCACTCTAAACGACGCCCTCGACCTGGAAAAATAGCCCGCGTTGAACAGCAGCCGTTAGATGGTGCTCGCTCATCCAGCACACCACGATACTGGGGTTCCATTTTGGGCTAATTTGCGCTTTCAGCCAGCAATTTGGCCTCGCTACAGCGTTCAGTGGGCGATATGGTCTCGAACGCCAGGCTGAACAACCAATGAGCGAGCGGCGATGGGTCTTTAAATGGTCGAAGTGGTCCCATAATCCCAATTTTCGTCTTCCTTCTCAAGCTCTGCTTGACCGTCTCGTTAAGACGAAAATTTCCAATTTTCGTCTTATGTCGGTGTGTTCGGTGAATCTGTCTGTCTGTATGTGTGTCTGTCCGTTTGTAACGTAACGCATTATCTTTCGATTGCCTTAAGCTATCGACTTCCAAATTCACAAAAAGATGCGGAATGGCAATCGTCAGGCTAAGTTCGTAGATGGGCTATGTAGGTCAACGGTTAAGGTAACAGGAATTTTTCGAAATTCGCTTAACCATTGAAAGATAGGACCAAAAATCGGAAAATTCGCCATAATGTTCGCAGTTTTCATTTAACCACGCTGAAAATTATTTCACGTATTGGGCCCATAAGTACCTTCTATACCGTCTTTCATTTGTGCAAATCGCCCAAATAGTTTTCCTGCTAAAAATTTCCAAAGTTTAACATGGGACCCTATGGGAGCATTTTGGCGGGAATCAGGCCTCCTTAATTTCTCCATGAAGGGGACATGTCAGACAAACGACACGTTGCGTGAGACATGACATTAGTATTCGGGCGTAAAATATTATATTGACCAAGGTCACGCTTCCAAGGTCAAGGTTACAGCAAGGTCAAGGTCACGAAACAGACTTCCCCGCGGTACTCCGTTAATATCGGGTCTAGAGATTCGCTGTTTGTTTGAGAGTATTCGTCAGGGAGAGGCGGTGACGCAGCACTCGCTCAGATTTTTCCGGATACTGAAGGATTTTCGAGTAATCGCCAATCAATATTCAGCGTACGTGTCAAGTGGCGTTTTGAACTTTGCAAGGCCATAACTCGGTTAATATTTGAGCTAGGGAGCCCAGATTTGGCATGAAGCGAGAGACAGATGTCGTATT
>OZ025253.1:42657207-42945409 GCA_964019135.1 Arenicola marina | reverse complement strand
GGCACTGACAGACCAGTACGGGGTGATCGCAGACTGACCAGTACGGGGTGATCGCAGACTGACCAGTACGGGGTGATCGCAGACTGACCAGTACGGGGTGATCGCAGACTGACCAGTACGGGGTGATCGCAGACTGACCAGTACGGGGTGATCGCAGACTGACCAGTACGGGGTGATCGCAGACTGACCAGTACGGGGTGATCGCAGACTGACCAGTACGGGGTGATCGCAGACTGACCAGTACGGGGTGATCGCAGACTGACCAGTACGGGGTGATCGCAGACTGACCAGTACGGGGTGATCGCAGACTGACCAGTACGGGGTGATCGCAGACTGACCAGTACGGGGTGATCGCAGACTGACCAGTACGGGGTGATCGCAGACTGACCAGTACGGGGTGATCGCAGACTGACCAGTACGGGGTGATCGCAGACTGACCAGTACGGGGTGATCGCAGACTGACCAGTACGGGGTGATCGCAGACTGACCAGTACGGGGTGGGCACTGACTGTCCAGTACGGGGTGATCGCAGAGTGACCAGTGCGGGGTGATCGCAGACAGACCAGTACGGGGTGATCGCAGACAGACCAGTACGGGGTGAGCGTAGGCTGACCAGTACGGGGTGATAGCAGACTGACCGGTACTTCTCAAGACTTGGCTGCGAAGCGACCCCCCCCCCCTCCCCCCACCCTTCATATTCCGTATATCACGTGACCCACCTGCAAACCCCCTTGCTTTCACCAGTGATGGGGATAATTGTAGAAGTTGAATAGGAGATATACGTTTGAATGAAATAATTCATTTTTGCGAATGTATTATCTCACAAGCCAACATATCCGACATTGCGTGACGGTAATGTGAAACCACAAAGACGTCACAAAGTATATGGGTTCCCCCGCTGGGCGAATGTTCGTATGCCAGGTGGTAACTGCCAACATGGCAAACATATAGAACCTAACATAGCCATCGGACGACGTTCTGTCGTTCATTCCGCGAACGGACGCAGATTTATATTGCTGACGCGCCGAGCGTAGTCTCATTGCCCGTGTCTCTTCAACAATATTTCCTTCAACTTGATATCACATGCTACATTCGAGATACAGCCGGTATGTCCCGCGCCGCCAACTGTCGTTCCTCTCCTCCAATTTGTACATTGTACTTTCAGAGAGTCGGTCCGGAACTATAGCATTTGAAATGTTGGCGCGTAGCATGGCAGGAGATTGTTACCTGAGGCGAAGTAAGTAAGTAAGAGATCGAAATTTATTCCCAAAACATATTACTTCATGGATCTTAATTTGACGTGCGTCTACCACCCGGTCACCACAATGATTGAATCAATTCAATCTGAGGAGGGCTCAGCCTATGACAGACTAACCTTACATAATTTGCGTCATGAGGATTATTGTTATGATGAGAGGGGGCAGGGGACGAGCATTATCTATTGTAATTCAGCCTAACTATGTCACTGCGGAACCACTACTTAATAACACGGCCTGATTACTGCATCAATGTTTTACAAATATTGCCATCTCGTCAAAGGGGTCATTGGTGTGCACTCTTCTGTGGCTGTTTGTATTCACTGTTTTAATTACATGTGTTTAACATCCCGTCTTAACTAAGACTTTGTTCTTAGTTAAGTCAACATGGTACACTGACTATTGCGTTGTAATAATTCGATGAGATTCGTCATTTTACGTTAAGATGGCAATTTTGCGAGATATGGTGATCGAATTAATCCTTAGGTTGGTGCGTTAGCTCATTCGGAGTACGAATTACAATTGGAAGGTTGCAAGAGTCGCATATTTTCGGGTTGGAACAAATGCAGAAACAGATTCGAGGAAGTCGGAGTTATGGGAGGAAGTGGTATTTGCCTACAGCAATTCTGCCTAAGCCTTAAACTGCGAAAGCGTTGCCATTTAACACGAGATGATTACTGCAAAAGCACTTTCAAAACAACCTCCAACACATAAAGGACTATATCAATGGTATGAACCGTTCTGTTCCCCGCGTGTATCTACATTTAAACATATGTTTAACATAATCAGTGGTCATTGGAATGAATAAGGTGGGACTTGAACATCGTCTGTGTATTTCCTAACGCTTCATTTCCAACATTGGTAGCAGTATAGCCATTGGCCCAGATATTTGCACGCACATATATGGAGAAATGATTCCATTGCTATAATGGAGATGTGTTCTCTTTGATACGAGCTTAATTACCGATGATCGCATAAAGGTTATGAACCGCTACTCTCACTTCAAAGCTAGCGATAAATTTGCCAGCATGGAGTAAAGGGAGAACGTCTGATGCTGAAGATCATTTTCTATCTGCGTTCGACTTACAACAATTAGGATTCAGTTATACATCTGTTGTTCGCTACTGTCCGATTCATTCGCGCACTAGTTCGCCAGAGCAGTGCTACACGAAGTCTTAGGACCAAGGCGGTACGAATGTCTACGAATCAATGCCCGGGGCCCCGATTATGCTTAGTTTACCTTGGCATCAAAACATTGCCCTTTGCTATCCCTAAATCAAATAGACATTATTTTGGTTTAATAATTGGATGCGGCTAGTCATTTTATGTTAAAATTAGTGCTTTGCGAGATTTGGTAACCGATTTAACCATTTTGAAATGCAAGGGGTATTAGCTTATTTGAAGCATGGGCTTTCGCAGTACGAAGAAGACGTTGCTGGGGAATGTCGCAGTTATTGGGGATAGAACAAATAGGAATAAATATTTGAGGAGGTCGCAACCTGTACGAAGCATTTCTGACCAAAGCCGCTTGATTATGAACATGATGACCATGGCCGCGGGGTCTGTACTGAATCAAAACTTTCCAAATGTCGCCATTTCGTCAAATAGTTGCTCAAAGGTGTACATCCCTTCATGGTCGCTTGTATTTACCCATGTGTTTGACATCTTTGGGCAACGCAAGGTGCTGTGGGATGGTTGTCTCTCAAATACAAAGATACATTAATATGTGTTTCTGGAACAGACTAGGCATGAATAATACGAGTATAATAAAGCGATGCACGTATGCTGTCGAGACAATCCAATAGATAATTGGTGTCAATATTTGAAACAAAGCCCCCCTCACCTTTTTGCCCCCAAGTTGGTTACGTCCCCCTTTCCTCCTCCCGCGCCAGTTTTTAGAGTTCGCGACACTGAAAGTGAATCCCTCCATCTAGGTCCTGGAGCCACCCTTCGAAACAGGTTAGCTTTGATGTTATTACAACACTATTTAATCCGATTAACTCGGAAAACCTTAAAACGAGATCACTAAAAAAGGAGCTGCCACGCTGGTAGTATTTCTCCCGATCTTCTATAACCTTCAACACGTACCCGGAAAACAACATTTTATGTGAACATAAGCATACAAGCGGGGATTTCGTGCTCGTATTTAAATATATACTTCTATACTATGGTACTGCAGCTTCAAAGAAAAATAAATGTTGCCTTCAATAATTCAAAATTAAATGTCAAACGGGTAATTCAACAGCACTTCAATAGTACGTCCTTATAATAACGATGAGGTCCGTCAGGCGTTCTGTGGTTTTTAATTTGTATGTGCTCACATTTGTTTGGGACACATAATGCCGCGTTTTCTTACTTTACTTGTGGGGTGATCATTATATATCAACAGACATGTGAGATTTACTGTAGCAATTCAGCGAGCTTATGCTTACTTCGCAGATGCAGCTGGTGATTGACCGTGGTCGTCTTGTAGCGCCCTCGTACGGACTCTGGTAAAACAATACAAAACACAATTGTATTTCCGACGAACAAACGACATTGAAAAAAGTATTAATTTGTACCAAAATAAAATAGTTTCATTAATATCATGACCGACTTATGTAACATGGCAATGCATTAACTATGTAACCATATTACTTGTATGTGTGTGCATGTATTATTCTAAGAAACACATATAACGTAAACGTCCATTACATATTTAGTATGCCAGCAAGTTTCTGAACGCGATACAGATTTAGTTACATATAATACACACAGCGGTCTTGTATATTTTCTCAAATTTTAGGGTTCCCTTCTATCGCACAGATGCCGGTCACCCATCACCACTAGCGGCCGGTCACCCATCACCACTTGCGGCCGGTCACCCAACGCGACCAACGGTCGGTCACCCATCGCGACCAACGGCCGGTCACTAACCAGGACCAACGGCCGGTCACTCATCATGAACAGCGGCCGGTCACTCGACGCGAGCAGTGAGTGGTTATATGCAACCTGTGACAACACCCCTTTGAACCATAGGGATCGGTTGACCTTCGCCTCAGGAGACCGATGGCGTGGGTCGCTCGAGCCTAGGTCTATACATGCAAAGCAAACGGGGCAGCTGGTCATGGCCATATTCAGACAATCTGAGCCCTCACCCCCATGCCCCCGCCTACCCCATGTCCCGTCATCCGCCTCACAAGCAATGGGGATACTTAGTCAAGGTCATGTTCAGCCGATGACCGTATGTCTCCCCTCTCACGCCCACCCCGCGTTCCCTGTCCCATAAGGATTGGTTCACCCATGATAAGCTTGATCGTGGCAATATCTAGCTTATGATAATCTGTTCCGCTCCCATGCCCCTTCTCCATTGCGTGTACTCAAACCCAAGGAGAGACGCGATTCCATAAGGGGGACCAAATGTCATGACACACCGTATTATATCACCAGATGGCGCTCGTTCCGAACCCGGCCAGGGGCGGATGTAGGAATTTACCAAGGCATGGGGGTGGGGGCTCTCTGAAAACTTGCGACCTAGGCGGGGGGAGGGGGGCGGGGGGTGCTCGAGGAACCCAACTTGAAAAATCTATGTTAAGGCTCCCTGAACCCCCCCCCCTTTCAAGTCCGCCAGTGCCGGCATTCTCTCTACCCCACATGACTTCCAACCTCACGGTTGACCTCAGCGGTGTTGGTGTCACGAATGGTTTTCGATGGTTGTTTAGGTTGTAGTTGTTTTTTCTGGGAATTTCCGTTGTCGTACGATAACAAAAAAGTGAGGCCAAAAAAACTATTTTAAAATAACACTGGTCAAATGTCAAAACGCTTCACGCCGTTGGCCTCGATCGCACCCGAAAACATAGAAAGTAACATGGCTTCTAATCAATCAAAATCGAATGAATTCGTCCGGTACGGTACCGGTAGTACGGTAAATGCTAAACATTGGATTTATGTTAAGCCCCAAGTGTATGGCCGCGTGTATTTGCACAGTACACAATCGATCGAACAGAAAAAGTCGGACTTACCCAACAAGAAGCCCATCCACAGATCTGAAAACATATGAAGAAATCGTAATCGTTCATTCATACCATAGCGCTTCATTTTGATTACAGTATTAATAAATAAATATGACAAAAGCGAATGTTTCTCCTGACAAATGAGCGACCACTATTCGACTCCTGATCACTGGATATATCGTGGACCCTCATCGGCTCGTCGTGCGAAAAACATTTGTTTAAGTCAAACCCAAGCCACCGCTTCTGTGACAAGTTCAGGGCAATATTATTCAAGAGCTCAAATTTAAATAATTAGATTTATGGCGTCTATTTTTATATAAATGGCGAACGGCATTGACATTGACAGCAATAGTATGAATATGTCCAATACAATTAAATATCCTATGATCGTGCCTCACTTCATATTTTATCTCTACCGAAGTTTAAACGTATTACCCAAAGCTATTGCCCATGAATACATATGTTGTTTCCAACGTGGGTGTTAGCATATAAAGGCAGAAAATAAAGACTAATTGCCCCAACTGGAACAATTCCAACTATGTTTTCTCCTATCGTTAATGCTACGGTCGGTCAGGAAAAACATTTAAGCCACTGAACTATTTGGTGTTTAGGGTAGGCGCTCACCAAGCTCACAAATAATTAATTTGCGTTTCAACACTGCACTTGAAGAGACCATTGCGTTTACTTCTCGTAGGTTCCAATTCTATGGTCGCACATGTATGCATTGCTGCATGATCGATCGAATTTGATTCGGACTTACCCAGTAAGAAGCGCCTCCACACATCTGGAAAAATATGAATAAAATGAAGAAATGTTCATCGTTCATTCATATCCTAACGCTTGATTTGTATCAACAGTATACGTAAGGGTAAGCAAATGGGACAAAATGTGTACCATCATCCCTATATATTATCATATATTAGTTATTAGGGGCGCCAGCGACCTTTTGTAGCTCATACCAAATAGAACCCGCAGACTCGTCCCTTCTCCAAATCTTGGAAATCTTTCGCTGTCAACAGAGAGAACTGTCGCATGCTTCGGGGTAGAACATATCGCGAGCTGGATTCGAGAATGACTCAAGCTATGTTAGGCCTGCCTTTCGACGCTATGTATGCAACTCTAGTTGGTCGTAATTTCTCGAATCACGATTGTTCGGAAACCTAACAGTTTGTATTAGTACGGCAAATTAAGTTGAAAGTCTCTGCGACTAAACAAATATCAGACAACCCACAATAAGTGCGTCCTTCATAGTTTGCCTCATTTTTTGGAATCAGGAGGTGGGATCGTTAAGTTACAGACACGGGAGGAATATATCATTTAACAATTGTGCAATGTTCTGTGTGAATGAATAGGCAAAGCAATCATGCCCTGTTTTGGCGCAAGATAAAACGAAGGCCGTTCAATAATGGCAATGTATACCAAAGCAAGCGCCATGTCCAGTTACATGATTTTCGATGATGCTTTATTGGTTTAAACATATTTTTATTTCACAATCGGAAAACAGGCAAGGCCTATATTAATTCCTCTTGCAGATGCTTTATTCGCAACCACAAGGCGGTGACACGTGATATGTGTTCGTTAGGGGAACGATAGAGTGCCCAGGCCACCTGGTTGGTAGAGTGGTAACTGCTAGCATCGCTCGCATATGTATTTAACTTACTATAGCGCAATTGCTGAACTCCCGGGATCTGGTGGGTGTGTGTGTGTGTGGGGGGGGGGGGTCTGATGCCTGAGAGAGCGGATATTTGTGATGAAAAAGATACCCCTATAGAGCGAACATTTATGATGAAAAAGACACCAATATGGAGCGGATATTCAACCTGCGACCCAGGGAAGGGGAGGACTCATGGGGGGGGGGCTTTACCGCGGCCCCCCCCCCCCAAACCCCGCAATGTATTAAGTAACCCCCCCCCCCGCCCCTCTCCCCAGGGGCTGAACTACCTTGCGTAAAAGGAATAGCATATGCCGTGCGACTGACCCGGTGATGATGGTAATGATTCTGAACCATGATCCAGACGACGACTGCGCTCCGGCCAAACGCGCTCCGGGTGCCAGGTTTCCGGACGACTGCGCTCCGGGTGCCTGGTCTCCAGACGACTGGTCTCCGCGTGTCTGGTCTCCGGACGACTGGTCCCCGGATGCCTGGTCTCTGGGTGACTGGTTTCCGGACGACTGCTCTTTGGGTGCCTGGTCTCCGGATGCCTGGTCTCCGGGTGTCTGCTCTCCGGTTGCCTGGTCTTCGGACGACTGCTCTCCGGGTGCCTGGTCTCCGGGTGCCTGGTCTCCGGTTGCCTGGTCTCCAGAGCGAGGGTCTCCGGATGCCTGGTCTCCGGACGCCTGCTCTCCGGGTGCCTGGTTTCTGTGTAATAGTAAGAGCAAGAAAAACATTCAATAAAAAAAAAAACTCTATTTCCAAATCTAAGGACTATTTCGTAACGTTTTTGACTAGTACTCATGTCAACACTTTCTTTCTAGATCCGGTCAACGAATAAGACATCAGTCAGGTGATAGGATCTTTGAAAAATAGTTTTTCAGGGTAGGATACGTTGACGGCCAACACCACTAAACTTCTTATAAATACAATTATAGAACCTCTGACTCTTAATCTCTCATTCAGTGAGGGATATATTCCGACCGAGTTAAAACCAGCTAGAGTAATTCCCGTCTTTTAAGGAGGTAACGATACATATTTTAGCAACTACCGTCCCATTTCCACAATAAGAGGACCACCCTAACAGTACCGCAGTAACATGACGACACTAACAGGACCACTGTAACAGTACCGCAGTAACATGACGACACTAACAGGACCACTGTAACAGTACCGCAGTAACATGACGACACTAACAGGACCACCCTAACAGGACCGCAGTAACATGACGACACTAACAGGACCACTGTAACATGACGACACTAACAGGACCACTGTAACATGACGACACTAACAGGACCACTGTAACATGACGACACTAACAGGACCACTGTAACATGACGACACTAACAGGACCACTGTAACATGACGACACTAACAGGACCGCAGTAACATGACGACACTAACAGGACCACTGTAACATGACGACACTAACAGGACCACTGTAACATGACGACACTAACAGGACCACTGTAACATGACGACACTAACAGGACCACTGTAACATGACGACACTAACAGGACCACTGTAACATGACCGCAGTAACTGGACCACTGAAGCAGGATCACAGTAACAGGTCAAAAGTAACAGGACCACATAAACAGGACCACAGTAACAGGACCACAGTAATATAACAACAGTCAGTAACAGGACGAAAGTAACATGACCACATTAGTAGGATCACAGTAACAGGACAGCAGTGTAACATGACCACAGTAATATGACGACAGTAACAGGACCATAGTCAGTAACAGGATGCCGTCACTAACAGGACCACAGAAACAGGTCCACGGCCACAGGACCGTAGTAACACGACGGCAGCAACAAGATGCCCGTAACAGGACCACAGCAACTGGACCACAGTAACATGATGACACTAACAGGACCACTGCAACAGGACCGCAGTAACTGGACCACTGAAGCCGGACCACAGCAACAAGAACACAGAAGAAGGACCACAGCAACAGAACCCGCAGTAACATGACGACACTAACAGGACCACTGTAACAGGGCCGCAGTAACTGGACCACTGAAGCAGGACCACAGAAACAGGACCGTAGTAACAAGACGGCAGCAACAGGAACAAAGTAACAGGACCACAGTAGCATGACGACACTAACAGGACCACTGCAACAGGACCGCAGTAACTGGACCACTGAAGCCGGACCACAGCAACAAGAACACAGAAGAAGGACCACAGCAACAGAACCCGCAGTAACATGACGACACTAACAGGACCACTGTAACAGGGCCGCAGTAACTGGACCACTGAAGCCGGACCACAGCAACAGGTCGGCTGTAACAGATTACCACATTAGTAGGAGCACAGCAACCGGTCCGCAGTAACAGGACCACATTGGTTGGACGACAGTAACATGACCACATTAGTAGGATCACAGTCACAGAATCACAGTCACAGAATCACAGTCAGTAACATAACTACAGTCAGTATGACGATCACTGAAACAGAACCACATAATCCGGACCACAATAACATAACTACAGTAACCGGACCACAGTAACAGGAACAAAGTAACAGGACCACAGTAGCATGACGACACTAACAGGACCACTGTAACAGGTCAACATTAACATGACCACAGTCAATGACAGGACCACAGTCAGTAACAGGACCACTGTAACAGGACCACTGAATCCGGACCACAGTAACATAACTACAGCAACAGTACCACACTAAAAGGACCACAGTAACATGATAACACTAGCAGGACCACAGTAACAGGACGACAGTAACAGGGCAACAGTAACAGGACCACAGCAACAGGGCCACAGTAACAGGACCACAGTAACAGGACCACAGTGGCATGACGACACTAACAGAACCACAACAACAGGACGGTTGTAACGGGACCTCATCAGTAGAAGCTCAGTAACCAGACCCCAGTAACAGGACCACATTAGTAGGACCACAGTAACAGGATCGCAGTAGCAGGACCACAGTACCATGACGACAATAACAGGACCGTAGTAACATGACGACACTAACCGGACCACATAAACAGGGCCACAGAAACATGACGCCACTAACAGGACCGCTGTAACAGGCCCGCAGTAGCTGGACCACTGAAGCAGGACAACAGCAACAGGACCACAGTAACAGGACCACATTAACAGGACCAAAGTACCAATGAAGACACTAACAGTACCACAGCAAAAGTACCACAGTAATAGGTCCCCAGCAACAGGACCACAGTAACAGGACCACAGTAGCATGACCACAGTAATAAGACCACACTAACAGGACTACAGTAAGAGGACCACAGTAGCATGACGACACTAACAGGACCCCAGTAACATAAAGACACGAACAGGACCACAGTAACAGGACCACAGTAGCATGACGACACTAAAAAGACCACAGCCGCAGGACGGCTGTAACAAGACCACATTAGTAGGAATACAGTAACAGGACAACAGTCAGTAACAAGAAGACAGTAACATGACCACTTTAGTACGATCACAGTAACAGGACCACAGTCACTAACAGAACCACTGCAACATAACCACATAATGCGGACCAAAGTAACATGAGCACATAATCCGGACCACAGTAACATAACCACAGCAACAGGACGACAGTAACAGGGCAACAGTAACATGACGACATCAACAGGACCACTCTAACAGGACCGCAGTCACTGGACCACTAAAGCAGGACCACAGCAACAGGAACACAGTAACATGACCACAGCAACAGGACCGCAGTAACAGAATGGCAGCAACAGGACCTCAGCAACATGACCACAGTAGCATGACAACAGTAACAGGGCCACAGTAACATGACCCCAGCAACAGTACCACAGTAACAGGACCACAGTAACAGGACTACAGTAACATGACCACAGTTGCATGACGACACTAACATGACCACAACAACAGGACGGATGTAGCAGGACCACATTGATAGGAGCACAGCAACCGGTCCGCAGTAACAGGACTGCATTAGTAGGACCACAGTAACAGGACCGCAGTAAAATGACCACAATAATAGGATCACAGTAGCATGACGACACTAACAGGACCACTGTAACAGGTCAACATTAACATGACCACAGTCAGTGACAGGACCACAGTAACATAACTACAGCAACAGTACCACACTAAAAGAACCACAGTAACATGATGACACTAGCAGGACCACAGTAACAGGACGACAGTAACAGGGCAACAGTAACAGGACCACAGCAACAGGGCCACAGTAGCATGACGACACCAACAGAACCACTCTAACAGGACCGCAGTCATTGGACTACTAAAGCAGGACCACAGCAACAGGAACACAGTAACATGACCACAGCAACAGTACAGTACACAACACAGTAGCATGATGACACTAACAGGACCACAGTAACATGACCCAAGCAACAGTACCACAGTAATAGGACGACAGCCACAGGATCACGGTAACAGGACCAGAGCAACAGGACCACAGGAACAGGACCACAGTAATATGACTAGAGCAACAGGACCACAGTAACATGACCAGAGCAACAGGACCACAGTAACAGGAGTACAAAAACAGGACCACAGTAACAGGAGCATGGTAGCATGACGACATTAACATGACCACAGTAACATAAAGACACTAACAGGACCACCGTAACATGACCACAGTAGCATGACGACACTAAGAAGACCACAGCCGCAGGACGGCTGTAACAGGACCACATTAGTAGAAATACAGTAACAGGACCGCAGTAGCAGGACCACAGTAGTAGGGCCGCTGTAACAGAACCACTGTAACAGGACCACTGTAACGGGACCGCAGTAACGGGGCCACAATAAGAGTACCACGTCAAAAGGACCACATTAGTAAAGCCACAGCCAGTAACAGGGCCACAGTCAGTAACAGGACCACAATAACATAACCACATTAGTAGGATCTCAGTAACAGGACCACATCCAGTAACAGGGCCACAGTCAGCAACAGGACCACAATCAGTAACAGGACCACAGTCCGTAATAGGACCACTGTAACAGGGCCACAGGATCCGGACCACACTAACAGGACCACCGCAACAGGACCAGAGTAACAGGACCACAGTAGCATGACGACACTAACAGGACCACAGTAACATTACGACACTAACAGGACCCCAGTAACAGGACCACAGCAACTGGGCCACAGTAACATGACGACACTATCAGGACCACTTAACAGGACCGCAGTCAGTAGCAGGCCCACTGTACCAGGACCACAGAATCCGGACCACAGTAACATAACCACAGTAACAGGACCACAGTAACAGGACCACAGTAGCATGACGACACTAACAGGACCACAGAAACAGGGCCACAGTAACGTGACGACACTAACAGGACCACTGTAACAGGACCGCAGTAACAGGGTCACAATAACAGCACCACAGTAAAGGACCACATTAGTAGAGCCACAGCCAGTAACAGGGCCACAGTCAGTAACAGGACCGCAATAACAGGATCACATTAGCGTGACCACAGTAATAGGAACACAGAAACAGGACCGCAGTAACAGGACCCTTGTAATAGGACCACATTAGTAGGAGCATAGTGACCGGGCCACAGTAACACGACCACAGTGACAAGACAACGGTCAGTAACAGGACGACAGCAACATGACCACATTAGTAGGATTACAGTATCAGGACAGCATTGCAACAGAACCACAGTAACAGGACCACACTCAGTAACATGATCACAGTCAGTAACAGGGCCACAGTCAGTAACAGAACCACTGTTACAGGGCCACAGAATCCGGACCATAGTAGCATGACCACAGCAACAGGACCACAGTAACATGACGACACTAACAAGAACACAATAACATAACGACACTAACATGACCCCAGAAACAGGGCCACGGCAACAGGACGGCTTTAACAGGACCCCACTAACAGGACCACAGCAACAGGACCACAGGAGCATGACGACACTATCAGGACCACTGTAATAGGACATCAGAAACAGGACCACAGTTACAGAATCATTGAAGCAGGGCCGTAGTCAGTAACAAGACCACTGTAACACGACCACAGTAACAGGACTACAGTAACAGAACCACAGTAACAGGACCACATTAGTAGAACCACAGTAACATGACCGAAGAAACAGGACCACATTAACAAGAACGCAGTAACATTTCCGCCGTAACAGGACCACAGTGACATGACAACACTGTCAGGACCACTGTAATAGGACCGCAGAAACAGGACCACAGTAACAGAAGAACGGAAGCAGGTCCGCAGTCAGCGACAGAACCAATGTAACACGACCACAGTAACAGGACTACAGTAACAAGACCATAGTAACAGGACCACAGTAACAGGACAACAATAGCAGGACCACAGTAACAGGACAACAATAGCAGGACCACAGTAGCGGGGCCAAAGTAACAACAGGAGAACGATAAGATTGCCACTGTAACATTACTGCAATAGTACATTAACCCCGGCCATGGCGTCGCAGTAAGAGGAACAAATTAACTAACCACAGTGACAGAGCAAGTCTCCTCTGGTTCTTTACCAATCATGAACATGTTTCAACAATATTCCGAGCAACTTTTCCATAAGCCTGTGCTCATTATGATAATTTATAAACCAGATACAGTTGATACATAGATATTACCTTTCATTGTCCTGTGTCTATGACAATAACCTAGTAACTGAATGTGAAGAAATGGGTGAATAGAAGAATACAAATTGTTCTTGTTATTTCGGCGGGTGCTGGTAATTTGCGGGTATAATAAACTTTCTAAGCCGAGTGCATCGTTTCCTGCTAGTGACATTGGAAATATATTTGACAGAGACAACTGAGTGTGCGTGCTATCTCACAAATGTTGTATCGGGGTATCGAACATCACAGTAAGAACAGTTTCTCTAAACTATCTTTCAATTGGTTATTTACACAATGGCTGGCATTCGCAGACCAGTGGGAGTCTGCCTTGCTAGAGCTCTGTCGACTATTTGAGGTGAAGGTGGAGGAGAAACCTAAATCGAGACATAGGTTCATGCGTAGATTTGCAATATCCCGGTGCTGTTAACAGGCACACAACTCAACTGGCCCACATTTTCAGTGGGTTTGGGGAATGGGGGCGGAGGGGTGGGGACATACAGAATTAGTTTCATAGTCAGAGGACATTTTTTATAGACATCAGAGCCCCTTGCTTTGGAAGCTTATATATTAGCCGGGGAAAAAAAACTAAACTGCGCGTGCAGATTGCAGAAACTCCGAGCAAAAGAGTTAACATGTACGTACAAATTGCTGCACTGTGCCACCATTTTGTTAATTTGTAATTAATTTTGTTATTGCTGAACAGTACGTACAGATTACTGAAATGTACGTACATATAAGTGAAATGTACGAACAGATTACTAAGATGCACGTACATATTGCTAAGTTGTACGTACGGACTACCAAAATGTAATAACAGATTACGAAACCCTCTGCACAAAATATATAATATGTACGTTCAAATTATTAAACCGCGCAGATTGCTAATCTCTACGTACAGATTACTGAACTACACGAACATGTGGCCAAATGTAATATCAAATCTCTACTGAATTATGTTGTATAACTGACCTAGTTTTGGCCTTGGTTCCGGACGACTGTCCAGACGACGGCTCGTCTCCGTATGTCTGGTCGACCAGCGGTTGACGTTGTGAATCGCTGAATAGCGAGGGCAAATATTCAATGAAGGGCAAACACCCCCATTATATAGTGTGCATGATGGCAAAGTACGCTGTAAGTCACTCACACAGAAACCTGAGCAGCTGTATCATCTCAGATATGTTGTATCGGGGCATCAAAAATCATAGCAATAATATGATCAGATTTTCCCAAAATATGTTTGCGCCATTTACACAATGGCTGACATACGCAGACCAGCAGGAGTCTGCTTTGCCAGGGCTTTACTGAATAAGTTTAGGCATTATATGCGTAACTTAGTTGTTTCATGCAAACTAAAGGTTTATTTGTCAGATTGGGTGTGCGTGGGGGTTTCTGTAGTACGAAAACTGCTGGATACAAATATGTTTTCATTAGGTACGAGTAGGCAAAGATTACCTTTGATTGAATGATTAAAGATTAAAGACGTATATATACCGTCGAATCCATTTTCCCATGTCTATTATTAATTGTCCTCGGATTAGATGTCACATATAAATGACGCCCTGCAGACGAAAAATCTATCGAAATTGTGTAGATAAATAACCTATGACACTGAGATAAAATTAGGTCTCTCTATCTTGCGCGCATATGCATTGAGAAAATTCATATGTAAACCTGGTAATTATACATTAAACCATTACATAGTTGATATAATGTTGACCTCACCGCATATCCTTACTTGACAGTTCTGCAATTTAGCAGGTGTGTTTTCAAAATTCATCAATTTATTTGTCTAACCTACCCAAGCTGACGCAACTCCATGGAAAAAATACCGAACATGCATTAAAGCTTCATTTGCAAAATCAATACTGGTAAACATTGGATCATTGATATTATGGATATGTGCTTTCCGTTAATCCGATACCAGATACAATATAACATATAAGACCAAGTGTACCCCTCTGTTCGCCGCCCCCACCTCTCTCCACTTGCAGCTATTAATGGCAGAACATGTTGAACCCATTGCGACCAGTGGCCGGTCACTCATCGCGACAAGTGGCCGGTCACTCATCGCGACCAGTGGCCGGTCACCTTCCGCGACCAGTGGCCGGTCACCCATCGCGACCAGTGGCCGGTCACCCATCGCGACCAGCGGCCGGTCACCCATCGCGACTAGTGGCCGGTCACCTTTCGCGACCAGCGGCCGGCCACCTTTTGCGACCAGCGGCCAGTCACCCATCGCGACCAGCGGGCGGTCACTCATCGCGACCAGTGGCCGTTCACTCATCGCGACCAGTGGTCGGTCACCCATCGCGACCAGTGGCCGGTCACCTTTCGCGACCAGCGGCCGGTCACCCATCGCGACCAGCGGCTGGTCGCTCATCGCGACCAGTGGTCGGTCACTCATCGCGACCAGCGGCCGGTCACTCATCGCGACCAGTGGCCGGTCACCCATCGCGACCAGTGGCCGGTCACCTTTCGCGACCAGCGGCCGGTCACCCATCGCGACCAGCGGCCGGTCCCTCATCGCGACCAGTGGCCGGTCACTCATTGCGACCAGTGGCCGGTCACCCATCGCGACAAGTGGCCGGTCACTCATCGCGACCAGGGGCCGGTCACCCATCGCGACTAGTGGCCGGTCACCCATCGCGACCAGTGGTCGGTCACCAATCGCGACCATCGGCCGGTCACTCATGGCGACCAGTGGCCGGTCACCCATCGCGACCAATGGCCGGTCACCCATCGCGACCAGTGGCCGGTCACCCATCGCGACCAGTGGCCGGTCCCCCATCGCGACCAGTGGTCGGTCACCCATCGCGACCAGCGGCTGGTCACCCATTACAACCAGCGGCCGGTCACCCATCGCGACCAGTGGCCGGTCACCCATCGCGACTAGTGGTCGGTCACCAATCGCGACCAGTGGCCTGTCACTCATCGCGACCAGTGGTCGGTCACCCATCGCGACCAGCGGCCGGTCACTCATCGCGACCAGTGTTCGGTGACTCATCCCGACCAGTGGCCGGTCACCCATCGCGACCAGTGGCCGGTCACCCATCGCGACCAGCGGCCGGTCACCCATCGCGACCAGTGGCCGGTCACCCATCGGTCACCCATCGCGACCAACGGCTGGTCACCCATTACAACCAGCGGCCGGTCACCTTCCGCGACCAGTGGCCGGTCACCCATTGCGACCAGTGGCCGGTCACTCATCGCGACAAGTGGCCGGTCACTCATCGCGACCAGTGGCCGGTCACCTTCCGCGACCAGTGGCCGGTCACCCATCGCGACCAGTGGCCGGTCACCCATCGCGACCAGTGGCCGGTCACCTTTCGCGACCAGCGGCCGGTCACCCATCGCGACCAGCGGGCGGTCACTCATCGCGACCAGTGGCCGGTCACTCATCGCGACCAGTGGCCGGTCACCCATCGCGACCAGTGGCCGGTCACCCATCGCGACCAGTGGCCGGTCACCCATCGCGACCAGTGGCCGGTCACCCATCGCGACCAGTGGCCGGTCACCTTTCGCGACCAGCGGCCGGTCACCCATCGCGACCAGTGGCCGGTCACCCATCGCGACCAGTGTTCGGTCACCCATCGCGACTAGTGGTCGGTCACTCATCGCGACCAGTGGCCGGTCACCCATCGCGACCAGCGGCCGGTCACCCATCGCGACCAGCGGCCGGTCACCCATCGCGACCAGTGTTCGGTCACCCATCGCGACCAGTGGTCGGTCACTCATCGCGACCAGCGGACGGTCACCCATGGCGACCGGCGGCCTGTCACCCATCGCGACCAGCGGTCGGCCAATCATCGCAATCAAGTGATTGGTCACCCATCGCGACTACTGGCCGGTCACCCATCACGCGACCAGGGGCCGGTCACCCATCGCGACCAGCGGCCGGCCACTCATCGCGACCAGTGGTCGGTCACCAATCGCGACCATCGGCCGGTCACTCATCGCGACCAGTGGCCGGTCCCCCATCGCGACCAGCGGCCTGTCACCCATCGCGACCAGTGGCCGGTCACTCATCGCGACCAGCGGCCGGTCACCCATCGCGACCAGTGGTCGGTCACCCATCGCGACCAACGGCTGGTCACCCATTACAACCAGCGGTAAGGGGGTTAATCGGTCACTGGACTTCAATAGTCCATGACATCCGCTTACTATCCACAATCTACCAAAACATATTTTTAAGGGGTGGCTTAGTTGATCTTTTTACCCCATAAGCAGCAACGTATTTTGACGAAAAGGCCCGGGGGGGGGGGGGGGGCACTACATTTTGTTAGGTACGTGTATATACATATGTGTCGCCCAAATGACCCTTTTTTTCGTCTTTTTTCTCTCGATCCTCGGAGAAGAAATCTAAGAGGGAACCAGAAAATGTCAATAGGGGGTGGGCGGTTTCAGGGTCGGATCCAGATATGCTGGATAGGGGGGGGGGGCGGTTATTGTTTTCATATGTTAAATGGTATAAATTATATAAATTTCGGCCCTAAAAAGGAGGGGGGCTGGGTCGCCCCCCCTCCCCTGGATCCGCCCCTGGATCCGCCCCTACTACTGTAAAACGATCTGGTAGAAGGTCGCAGCTAGGCCGGCACGCCCGGGAGGGGTGGTGCGCAAGCCACATTGGGGTGTTACGCCCAGTTAGGAGAGAGGAGAGACATCGAGACAGGAAAGGGGGGCATCCCAAGTTAGAGGAGAGGGGCATTCCAAGTTAGGGGAGGGGGACACTTTAAGTTCGGAGAGGGAGACACCCTGAGATAGGCAGGACGGACACTCACAGTTTGGATGGTACCTCGAGTTATTGGAGGGAATACACCGCAAGTTGGGGCGGTACCCAAAGTTAGGTGAGGGGAGACATCCAAAATTCCCCAAGATAGGAGAGGGTAGACACCCGACGTTGGGTTGTTAGCCTAAGTCGGGGAGACATCCCAAATTCGGATGGTACCCCATGACAGCGGAGGGGAGACGCCAGTTAGGGGAGGGGATACTCCCCAAATTAGGGGAGGGGAGACGCCCCAAATTAGGGGAGGGGAGACACCCCAAATTAGGAGGTGCCCCGAGTGCACCCCCCACCCCCGTTTTATTCCTAGATCCGCCCCTACTACTTTAGAGATATTTGTTAAGGGGGTCGTAGGCCGACACAGAGATGGGGAGGGAGGTACACACACCAAGTTCGGGCGCTACCCAACGTTATGAGAGAGAACATCGTAGGTTAGCGGAGGGGGCACACCCTAAGTTGGGGTGGTACGCCCTGTTTGGGGACATTCAAAATTCGGTGCTGCCCCGAAATAGGGGAGGGGAGACACTCCAAGGCAGGGGAGCAGAGAGACCCCAAGTTAGGAGTGGTACCCCAAGTTTGGGAAGGCGAGAGGCCCCAAGCGGGTGTGACCTCCATTTGGGGTCCCTTATTAAAGATTATGTAGAAACTTTAATATTAAATACATTTTATTTGTGTTTGTTGTAATGAGGTTTAAATAACACCTCATTACATATAGTAGGCGAAGGGTACGCAGGTCTTAATTCGTGGTAGGGGTCCCAGTTATAACGCTTCTTTTCCACTTCGTGTTAGGACAAATACGTATTCTATTCTAGTGTTACAGGGATAGGGTAAACCACCCCCGTAAAAATATGTTCCAATCCTTAGATTTCGGTAGATTTTGAAAATGATATTCACAGATACATAAGGAATGAGAAAAAACAGGTTTGATTACTATTGCAATTTGTTTCGGGTTCACCCTGGATTCAGCACAAGCTGCCCGGACTAAGAGGGATGGGCAGTTTTTCACCCATAGAAGCGCTTGCTTGCCTGAGGGGGTTTTAGGCTCCCCCCACCCCCACCCCCCATCCCCAGTTATTCGCCCACCACCGCTGTGGTCCCCCCCCCACGCACACACCCTCTGGCCGTGGATCGACGCAACAAGTTACGACTAGAATGCAGGCATGCCGGAACGTGTCCCTAAAGATCTGAGTAGCATCCACCTCAACAAAGACACTTACCGCGCCGACTCTGTCTTGGGTCGAGAACTCTTCGATGAATGTGCATCCATTCTTGCCAAGTCCTGTAGTAGAAGTGAAAGGAAGACGTACTAAAGAATATAACAAAAACACGATTCTTCTCATGGTATATACCAACCAGACAGATAAATGAAGTTTGTGTACTGTGTAATACTCAGATGTTGAATGCATTGCTTACGCTAGTTCCTACTGTGATCATGACATAACAATATGTACAATAGCGAGAAAGACATTTCCCGCTTCGACCACATAGACCAGGCACCCACATAGACCTACTTGTTCCCTATCCGTCAACTAGTTCTGTAATGACAATGAAGCAAACCCGGTGACTGCGATTGACTGTATTGTTTTCGAGTTACTTCTATGGATAGTTGTGCAAGAACCACTTAAATTACAATATTTGTCGGCTAAGACGCTTATATCAGTCGATTAAATATATTTTTTTTACATTTTGGACTTCATAAAGCGTCAAAATTTGACTCGTTCAGGATTACATGTCTTATGCGGCAGTCCGGTGTGGTATGCGGGATTGTCCCCCATGCGGAGACGTCCCCCCTGTATCTATCATAATGGCACCGTACGAACACTTGGAGCGGAGAGGGTCTCAATATCATGCATTTTATATAAGGGGGACAGCTACGCATGGGGGGACACTTCCGCATGCCACACCGGCCATTTTGGTTGTAGTGTTTGTGCTGCTGTATCCCTTACCTTTTTATGAAGGCGTTGATGTCAGATCTTGCGTCAGGAAGCTGAGTTTCTTGTCTTCGCCGGCTTCACTGTTTGTCGGTCCTCTCCTCTGTCGTCTTCCCGGAGTGTGGGGCGTCTGTATGTGTCAAATATATTGTGTTGCTGTCACAAGGAGTTAACATACAGAATATGGTGCGAATATCTTCACTTCCTCCGCCGTTAAACCGCGTGAGACGACTGAGATTATACAACTGTTTCCTCTCTTCCTTGCGTCCTACCAGCCGCCTGTCTCTGAGTGAGCATCGACCGCCGTTAGCGGCGATATATATGACACCAGCGCCCATCACGTGTCAAGAGCTTTATCGTCCCTTGGACTGAGATAACATCGCAGTATATATATATATATGCCCCAACACAAGAGTGGGGTTCCATATGGGGGGACTTAAAACATGCCCTGTATATATATATATATATATATATATATCGAGATGGGACATCCAGATGGGACATTGGGATGGGACATTGGGATGGGACATTGGGATGGGACATCGAGATGGGACATTGGGATGGGACATTGGGATGGGACATTGGGATGGGACATTGGGATGGGACATTGGGATGGGACATTGGGATGGGACATCGGGATGGGACATCGGAAGATGGCATCACTTCATCAGCCACTTGTTTCAGAGAAGCTCACTTATTGCTCAATATTGGCGTTGACTGCAATGGCCGATATCGTGACCGCTAATATGAAATCAAGATTTTCACCTGGAAATAGTTTTGTCTCATTGAGTTAATGTCAGTTTCTCAGCTGGCTATTACATTACATTCTTGGATATAAATATAATATACTTTACGTAAGAAAGCAGACTGATGTTGTAAGCAGCGTTATTGTCATTATGATGGTCTCGCATCACCCCACATCTCACCATACACCCCCTCCCACACCACACCCCTCTCAACATACACCCCCTTCCACACCACACCCTCTCACCATACACCCCCTCCCACACCCCACCCCTCTCAACATACACCCCCTCCCACACCCCACCTCTCTCACAATACATCCCCTCTCACACCCCACCCCTCTCCCAATACACCCTCTCCCACACAGAATATGGTTGCAACCCCCCTAACCACCCCCCCCCTAGATCCGCCACTGATATGTGGCACCTTTAGTAGGAATGGCATGACCAATATCATACGGTTCCCCGTTCATAAGCGGCACCGGATACATGTGCCATTGAAAACTGTCGAATTTCCATATATTTTGTGTGTTCTACCCCGCCCCCCGCCTGGAGCTCTGCAAGTTCTGACAAGATCAGACCAGCTAGCTCGGCTCAGCTCAGCTCGGCTCGATTGATTACATCGTGACACTTGGCTGAGTCAATATTACCAAAAACATGTTCATTATCAAGATAATGCAGTTTTTCCGTTCTTTATTTAAATAAAGCACACTTACGTGAATAAAACACGGCTAGGTCTGTTCACCCGGTCATTCTTCCAGATAATGAACACTTAAGACAAAGGCGTGACGTCACAATTTGT
This sequence comes from Arenicola marina, assembly GCA_964019135.1. Lineage (NCBI taxonomy): Eukaryota > Metazoa > Annelida > Polychaeta > Arenicolidae > Arenicola > Arenicola marina. Next base: position 42,923,641 of record OZ025253.1, on the reverse strand, counting down.
TAAGTATGGTTTTGACATAAACTTGTATGATCAAAGCAAACCATACCTGAATATTCACTATGGAATTCTAGTTTTATTACACGATGTCTCATAATTGACGATGATATGAGGGATAAACTCAGTAATACTCAGTTGGGTACACCTCGTGGCCATTTCAACCTTTCAAATTTATCCAATTTTATCCAATCAGACCAAAAAGCTCATTTTACTGCATCAGAAGCATTGAACTCCCGAGAGGATGTCTGAAGCCAGTTGGATATGCCTTCTTCCAACCATCTCTTCCGGAGTAACTGTCCGTATGACGGACACAAGTCAATGCAGATCTCAGCAAATTACATCATTATGAATTAATTATATGAGAAGAAAGCGATAATGTTTGCTCGCCATATCCTTCATGTATGATGAATATTTCGTCGCAGTAGCCTCTCAGTAACTGAACCCTATCCTCCCCTCCCCCCTGCCCCCGATCTCCCCTTTACCCCCACCGACCCCTGGTGCCGGCACAAATTGTCTACACCGAACGCCCCCCCCCCCTCCACCTCTCACCCCCATCCCGTCCCCTGCCGCAGCTATACCTTCCGGCCAAGGCAGCCCTCCCCTACAGTGACACTCCGGCCATGGCAGCCCTCCCGCATAGTGAGCCCTCCGGCCATGGCAGCCCTCCCCCATAGTGAGCCCTCCGGCCAAGGCCGCCCTCCCTCATAGTGAACCCTCCGGCCAAGGCGGCCCTTCCCCATAGTGAGCCCTCTGGCCAAGGCCACCCTCCCTTATAGTGACTCTCCGGCCAAAGCAGCCCTTCACCATAGTGACCCTCCGGCCAAGGCCGCCCTCCCCCTATAGTGACCCTCCGGCCAAGGCAGCCCTTCCCCACAGTGAGCCCTCTGGCCAAGGCAGCCCTCCCCCATAGTGACCCTCTGGCAAAGGCAGCCCTACCCCATAGTAAGCCCTCCGGTCAAGGCAACCCTCTCCCTTAATAAGCCCTCCGGCCAAGGCAGCCCTCTCCCATAGTAAGCCCTCCGGCCAAGGCAGCCCTCCCCCATAGTGAGCTCTCCGGCCAAGGCAGCCCTTCCCCATAGTGAACCTTCCGGCCAAGGCAGCCCTTCCCCACAGTGAGCCCTCTGGCCAAGGCAGCCCTCCCCCATAGTGACCCTCTGGCAAAGGCAGCCCTCCCCCATAGTGAGCCCTCCGGCCAAGGCAGCCTTCCCTCATAGTAAGCCCTCCGGCCAAGGCAGCCGTCCCCCATAGTGAGCCCTCCTGCCAAGGCAACCCTCCCCCATAGTGATCCCGCCGGCCAAGGCAACCCTCCCCCATAGTAAGCCTCCGGCCAAGGCAACCCTCCCCCATAGTGAGCCCGCCGGCCAAGGCAGCCCTCCCCCATAGTGAGTCCTCTGACCAAGGCAACCCTCCCCCATAGTGAGCCCGCCGGCCAAGGCAACCCTCCCCCATAGTGAGCCCGCCGGTCAAGGCAACCCTTCCCCATAGTGAGCCCGCCGGCCAAGGCGGCCCTCCCCCATAGCGAGCCCACCTCAAGCCTGGCGAGCTCTTCACCCTTGCGAGCGCTTCATCCTACTCCTCCGGTCTGGCATAACAAGCCTTCCACCCTAGCGAACCCTCCACCCTAGCGAGCCCTCCACCCTAGCGAGCCCTCCACCCTAGCGAAACCTCCACCCTAGCGAGCCCTCCACCCTAGCGAGCCCTCCACCCTAGCGAGCCCTCCACCCTCGCGAGCCCTCCACCCTAGCGAGCCCTCCACCTTAGCGAGCCCCCCACCCTAGCGAGCCCCCCCCCCCCACCCTAGCAAGCCCTCCACCCAAGCGAGCCCTCCACCCTAGGGATCCATCCATCTTAGCGAGCCCTCCATCCTAGCGAGCCCTCCACCTAGCGAGCCCCCCACCCTAGCGAGCCCCCCACCCTAGCAAGCCCTCCACCCAAGCGAGCCCTCCACCCTGGGGAGCCCTCCATCCTAGCGAGCCCTCCACCCTAGCGAGCCCTGCACCCTAGCGGGCCCTCCAACTAAGTGAGCCATCCACCCCAGCGAGTCCTCCACCCTAGCGAGCTTTTCGGCAAAGCGAACCGTCCGTCCAGTTCTTCACCATAGCAAGCCCTCAGTCACAGTCTCTGTTAGTCCAAGCATGGCGATCTTTCCACCCTATCAAACCCTCCACCCTAGCGAGCCCGCCACCCTAGCGAGCCCTCCACCCTAGCGAGCCCCCCACCCTAGCGAGCCCTCCACCCTAGCGAGCCCTGCACCCTAGCGGGCCCTCCACCTAAGTGAGCCCTCTACCCCAGCGAGCCCTCCACCCTAGCGAGCTATTCGGCAAAGCGAACCGTCCGTCCAGTTCTTCACCATAGCAAGCCCTCAGTCACAGTCTCTGTTAGTCCAAGCATGGCGAGCTTTCCACCCTATCAAACCCTCCACCCTAGCGAGCCCTCCACCCTAGCGAGCCCTCCACCCTAGCGAGCCCTCCACCCTAGCGAGCCCTCCACCCTAGCGACCCTAGCGGGCCCTCCACCCTAGCAAGCCCTCCACCCTAGCGAGCCCTCCACCGTAGCCTTCCACCCTAGCGGGCCCTCCACCCTAGCGAGCCCTCCACCCTAGCGACCCTAGCGAGCCCTCCACCCTAGCGAGCCCTCCACCCTAGCGAGCTTTTCGGCAAAGCGAACCGTCCGTCCAGTTCTTCACCATAGCAAGCCCTCAGTCATAGTCTCTGTTAGTCCAAGCATGGCGAGCTTTCCACCCTATCAAACCCTCCACCCTAACGAGCCCTCCACCCTAGCGAGCCCTCCACCCTAGCGAGCCCTCCACCCTAGCGAGCCCTCCACCCTAGCGAGGCCTCCACCCTAGCGAGCCCTCCACCCTAGCGAGCCCTGCACCCTAGCGGGCCCTCCATCCTAGCGAGCCCTCCACCCTAGCGAGCCCTCCACCCTAGCGAGCCCCCCACCCTAGCGACCCTAGCGAGCCCTCCACCCTAGCGAGCCCTGCACCCTAGCGGGCCCTCCACCCTAGCGAGCCCTCCACCCTAGCGAGCCCTCCACCCTAGCGAGCCCTCCACCCTAGCGAGCCCTCCACCCTAGCGAGCCCTCCACCCTAGCGAGCCCCCCACCCTAGCGACCCTAGCGAGCCCTCCACCCTAGCGGTCCCTCCTGCCTAGAGAGCTTTCTGCCCTAGTGAACCCAAGCCCTACGGTGTTAGCCGGCCCTCTACAGTAACAAGCCTTACGGCTTAGCGATCCATCTACCCTAGCAAGTCCTACGGCTTAGCGGGCCCTCTACCCTAGCAAGTCCTACGGCTTAGCGGGCCCTCTACCCTAGCAAGTCCTACGGCTTAGCGGGCCCTCTACCTTAGCAAGCGCTACGGCTTAGCGGGTCCTACACCCTAGCAAGTCCTACGGCTTAGCCAGCCCTCTACCCTAGCAAGTCCTACGGCTTAGCGGGCCCTCTACCCTAACAAGTCCTACGGCTTAGCGGGTCCTCTACCTTAGCAAGCGCTACGGCTTAGCGGGCCCTCTACCCTAGCAAGCCCTACGGCTTAGCGGGCCCTCTACCCTAGCAAGTCCAACGGCTTAGCGGGTCCTCTACCCTAGCAAGCGCTACGGCTTAGCGGGCGCTCTACCCTAGCAAGCCCTACGGCTTAGCGGGCCCTCTACCATAGAAAACCCTACGACTTAGCGGGCCCTCTACCCTAGCGAGCCCTTCACCCTAGCAAACCTTAAGCTTAGCGAGCCCTTCAGTCTAGCGAGCCCTCCGGCTTAGCGAGCCCGCCCTGCCCGTTCTTTCCCTCTGTCCCTGCCATTTCTTCCCTCATCCCTGCTTAAAATAGTGTTGTTTTAAAATCATTTCCACATATCATTATCTGAATTGAACATATCATTAAATGAACCGAACATATTAAATGAGTTGAACGTAGCCCTGTTCATGGCTGTTAATGCGGCAAAAGTCTGACAGGCCGCTATAAACAGCCATGGAGTGCGAGCTCCGCGGGGCACAGGTAAGAGCATAGAGGTTGTCCTCTACCTTTTGTGGAAATACATATAAGGAACAGAAATTAGGTGTTTAAACGGTGGGTACTACGTTTTCTATTCTGCCACAAACGGCAGAAGACAACCACTATGCTCTCCCCTGTGCCAGGCGAAGCTCGCGCTCCGGCCCGCCTTTTTGGGAGCGGACAAGCTTGGAGGCCGTGAACAGGGCGTTATTAAGTGAATTGAACATATCATTAAATGAACTGACCAATTCATTAAAACAATTGCACATATGCTAAATTCGATACTATTTAGATATATGTTTCCAAGCTTGAATGACATGTCCAAATTCTTTGAACATATTATGAGATAATTTGACATAAATATTTGACATACATAAATAATTTGATATATATGTTTTGATATATATAAATATTTATGCATATGTGCCATTATTCAGAGATATGTGGAATGAAATTTGTGATGTGTACAAATACTTTGAGATATGCTGATTCCATTTAACGATATGTGCATATATTTGGATATATGCGCAATTATTTAGAGATATGTGAAAATATTTGGACATATCAGCAATTATTTAGAGATATGTGTAAATAAGTATTTAAAGATAAAATGGCTCTCTTTCTCTCGCTCTGTGTCTGTCTCTGTTGCTCTCTCTGTCTCTCTCTCGCTCTGGTCTCCTGCCGTGTACGCTAGTGCTGCTGATGCCAAACGACGTGCGATATCGCAGAACAACCGTCGACGTGTCCGAGAGAATGGTTTCTGGACCGCAAACAGGGGCGTTATATAGCCGAGTGGCCTCTCCCAGTCACGCCGGCGCAATGCAACCTTTGCTCCGGAGCTCCCCACCACATACACCAGCCCAGCCGCGAGTGGCGGAGGCTAGCCTCCCCCTTCCTCCCCGCCCCCCCCCCTCGCATCCACGTCAGTACTAAGATGTCAGCTAGCTACCGAATGTAAAACTATTAAAAAAAGAAGGCCCGGTGAAACAGTTGAGGTTCAAGTACCTCAGACTGAGCGTAGCCGCTTGCCGACACGTACACCCACACAGCAACCCGAGACAAACCTACTTGCGTTCGTTGATATTGCAGCCCGGGGGGTGGGGGGTGGGGGGCGTTACCTCGCGGTCGTTCTCCCATGCTAGGGCGAACCATTGTTAAGCGGCCGATCGCGTATCGCAAAATATTGTTGCGTTCCAGCCGAGCGTGTACACTGGAAGTAAATAACGTATTTCCATTTTTGGTTTCTTCATTTAAATTCTAGGTAGCGTGATTACATATCCGTTGGTGTTGGTGTTGTAGTCTCTCGGTTCTCTATCGCAGGTGGTGGTCGGTCGTTTCGGCTGCTCTCTTTATATACACTGGGCTCCTCACTCCCTGAGAGGCCAGCTCTACACCTACTGTAGAGCAGCAGCCAGCTCTACAATTACGGTACTGTAGCCATTTACACAATTTCACTTTGTGATTCACAGAAATTGGAAGTAACGCCTTTCTCAGTGCAAGCTCAGATTCACAATCCCGACTTTCACATTGTTCTCCTAGATTCACAATCCCGACTTTCACATTGTTCTCCTAGATCTACAATCCCGACTTTCACAGTGTACGCTTACATATACAATCCCGACTTTCAAAGTGTACGCTCAGATCAACAATCTCGACTTGATCAGTGTACGCTCAGATCCACAATTCCGATTTCACAGTGTACGCTTAGATCCACGATCACGATTTTCACAGTGTACGCTCAGATCAACAATCTCGAATTGCACAGTGTACGCTTAGATCCACAATCACGACTTTCGCAGTGTACGCTCAGATTCACAATCCCGACTTTCACAGTGTACGCTTAGATCCACAATCACGACTTTCACAGTGTACACTCAGATCCACAATGTCGACTTTCTCAGTGTACGCTCAGATCCACAATCTCAACTTTTACAGTGTACGCTCAGATTCACAATCCCGACTTTCACAGTGTACGCTCAGATCCACAATCACGACTTTCACAGGGTACACTCAGATCCACAATCCCGACTTTCACAGTGTACGCTCAGATCCACAATCCCGACTTTCACAGTGTACGCTCAGATCCACAATCCCGACTTTCATAGTGTACGCTCAGATCCGAACGGAGGGGGGAGGGGGTCTGCACACCCTTTGATTATGTCGGGGGAGAGAATACCCCCTCTGAATCGCGAATCTCCAATAACAATTAAGAGGGGAAGGTGGAGAACCCTGTCGAGTGTTCACGGCTATCTTCATCCGTTATTTGATTCAATCGAAACAACAGCATTGGTCTCTTTCTTTGTATTTATTCCTTATACACAATTTCTCATACACAAAGTAAAAAATCTAAAACAATTCAGTTCCGACAAGTCCCGACCAGTCCCCTCTACCAGATTCCGACCCCTTATATCCGGGATGGCCCTAACCAAAGCTAGAGGTGCCGGACCCACAATTGTGAGTCCGGACTATTGTAGGTCTTGAACTAGAGATCAGGGTCCGGCGGGTAGTGGAAAAGGGTCGGGGGAGTCGCGCAGACTGTAGATACAGCGAGCGGGACCTACGTAGTTTCGACTCGCCAAACCAGCAGGGTAAGAGGGGGGGGGGGGGTGTCCCGCCTACCCCAGCCACTGGGAGCCGGCCCTTGCTTTAGAGGTCCGGACCTCGCCAAACCAGGCGGGTAGAACGGAGTGGGTGGGGTGTGGCATTACGCCGGCACCACGCACTACGCAGGTCCCGGGGAGCTGACCTCCCCTAAAAGCCCCGTGGGACGAAAGGGGTGGGGCGCTACTTGGGTGACTCCCCAGCCCAGTAGCCACAGCTGTCTCCCCGCCCGCTCCCCCACTGTACTAGTTTTACACTCACAAGCCCAGGCACTGTCCGGATCCTGCACCACCTATGCCGCCTGCTTGTCTCCCCCTCCCAGCCTGCGTAACACTAGCTAGACTCACCACAATAATACCGGATCTATGTTTAGAAGTTTTATAAAACTGATCAGTCCGTTTTGACAGCTGAAATCTGATGGCCATATTTTGTGAACCATCCTATACAGCACCAATGACAATCGCTGTAACGTAATTACTTCTCGATCGGTAAAATGTATCGAGAACTTGCCAACAATTGGGTCTGTTAGATTCCAAAGCTGACTGCAGTCAATATAGTAGTTATTCGTAATTCCACGCAATGCCTTTCTAACCGTTGGGTGCTTGTACATGCGCCAGAAGAGCCATTTTGTTCTACGTTAAGTGTCATTCATTTTGCTTTAGACTTCTATGTTAGTACTACTATAAGCAGCGAAATCACATTAAAATGTGGCTCTCATCAAACAATGCTGGTTATTATTTGAAGTTTGGCTTCATTACCGACTGACATAAGCAGCGAGTGCCCCCCCCCCACCCCGGGTGTTGGAGCAGCGTGTACGGTATGATGTGATGTTTGATGATGATACTGTGGGATACACAGCGAGTGCCCCCCCCCCCCTCCCTGGGTGTTGGAGCAGCGTGTAGGGTATGATGTGATGTTCGATGATGTTACTGTAGGATACACAGATAATGGCCCACCTGGGTGTTGGGGCAGCGTGTAGGTGACATATCATAGGCACGTTGCTGGGGTGTGGATGTGTGTGTGGAGGCGGGGGGGCTAAGGGGAGGGTGGGCTTAGAGGGGCGCTAAGGGGTGGGGGCCTAGGGGGGAGGGAGGGGGTCTAATATATTGGTAGGTAAACTGTGCAGTCTCGCTGACAAATGTCACCTTGCTAGGCGTTGTCACGTCGACCCTGCGTCACCGACAGTCGCAGGGTGATATCAAGTGGTTCACTCAGGAAATCATCACTCACCTGGTTAGAGGGGAGGGCGCACTTTAAATGTATATATATAGATACCACTCTAGACATATAAGGTGGCCGCCATCAAGCACCGCCATTAAACAGCCGAAGTTAATAAATAACGCCAGCTTCTCAAGCACCACCATCAATAAAATGGCGGTGCTTGAGAGAAGGGCGTTATTTATTGACCTGGGCAGTGGTCTGTAGATCTCAGCTTCTGTGACCTGCATTATACTTTGTCAGAAGTAAGCTGGTACGGCCGCTTCAAGAGAGAAGCTGGGTGCGCGGCGAGGTGGCCGTCTGCCTCGCTACTTTATTCTCGCTGAACGCCGTCTATCAGCTTAATACACAGACCAACTCTATCTCACCTCTTAGATTGTCGCTAGGATGTGGATTCAGGAGACTACATAGTGAGCCCTCCGGCCCAAGGCGAGCCCTCCCGCCAAGGCCGCCCTCTCCCATAATGAGTTCTGAGGTTAAGGCAGCCCTCCCCCATAGTGAGCCCTCCGGCCCAAGGCGAGCCCTCCCGCCAAGGCCGCCCTCTCCCATAATAAGTTCTGAGGTTAAGGCAGCCCTCCCCCATAGTAAACCCTCCGGCCAAGGCATACCCCCCCCCCCCATAGTAAGCCCTCCGGCCAAGGCATCCATCCCCCATAGTAAGCTCTCCGGCCAAAGGCACCCCTCCGCCACAGGAAGCCCTCCGGCCAAGGCATCACTCACCCATAGTGAGCCCTCCGGCCAAGGCAGCCCTCCCCTATAGTGAGCCATCCGACCAAGGCAGCCCTTCCCCATAGTAATCCCTCTGGCCAAGGCATCCATCCCCCATAGCAAGCCCTCCGGCCAAGGCATCCCTCCCCCATAGTAATCCCTCTGGCCAAGACATCCATCCCCCATAGCAAGCCATCCGGCCAAGTCAGCCCTTCCCCATAGTTAGCCCTCTTTCCAACGCCTTCCTCCATGGCGATAATCCGGCCAAGGCTGCCCTCCTTCACAGTGAGCCTCCGGCCAAGGCCGCCCTCCTCTATCGTGAGCTCTCAGGCTAAGGCAGCCCGCCCCTATATTGCGCCTTCTGGCCAACGCCCTCCCCCATGGCGACAATCCGGCCAAGGCAGCCATCCTCCATAGTAAGCCATCCGGCCAAGGCAGCCCTCCCCCATAGTGAGCCCACCAGCGAAGGCAACCGTCCCCTATAGCGAGCGCTCCGGCCAAGGCAGCCCTCCACCATAGCGACCCTCCGGCAAAGGCAACCCTCCGCCACAGTAAGCCCTCTGGCCAAGGCATCCCTCACCCATAGTAAGCCCTCCGGCCAAGGCAGCCCTCCCCCATAGTGAGCCCTCCGGCCAAGGCAGCCCTTCCCCATAGTGAGCCCTCCGGCAAAGGCAGCCCTCCGCCACAGTAAGCCCTCTGGCCAAGGCATCCCTCACCCATAGTAAGCCCTCCGGCCAAGGCAGCCCTCCCCCATAGTGAGCCCTCCGGCAAAGGCAACCCTCCGCCACAGTAAGCCCTCTGGCCAAGGCATCCCTCACCCATAGTAAGCCCTCCGGCCAAGGCATCCCTCACCCATAGTAAGCCCTCCGGCCAAGGCAGCCCTCCCCCATAGTGAGCCCTCCGGCAAAGGCAGCCCTCCCCCATAGTGAGCCATCCGGCCAAGGCAGCCCTTCCCAATAGTGAGCCCTCCGGCCAAGGCAGCCTTCCCCCATAGTGAGCCATCCGGCCAAGGCAGCCCTTCCCCATAGTAAGCTATCCGGCCAAAGGCACCCCTCCGCCACAGTAAGCCCTCTGGCCAAGGCATCCATCCCCCATAGCAAGCCCTCCGGCCAAGGCAGCCCTCCCCCATAGTGAGCCCTCCGGCCAAGGCAGCCCTTCCCCATAGTAATACCTCTGGCCAAGGCATCCATCCCTCATAGCAAGCCCTCCGGCCAAGGCATCCCTCCCCCATAGTAAGCCCTCCGGCCAAGGCATCCATCCCCCATAGCAAGCCCTCCGGCCAAGGCATCCATCCCCCATAGCAAGCCCTCCGGCCAAGGCATCCCTCCCCCATAGTAAGCCCTCCGGCCAAGGCATCCATCCCCCATAGCAAGCCCTCCGGCCAAGGCATCCATCCCCCATAGCAAGCCCTCCGGCCAAGGCATCCATCCCCCATAGTTAGCCCTCCTTCCAACGCCCTCCCCCATGGCGATAATCCGGCCAAGGCTGCCCTCCTTCACAGTGAGCCTCCGGCCAATGCCGCCCTCCTCTATCGTGAGCTCTCAGGCTAAGGCAGCCCGCCCCTATATTGCGCCTTCTGGCCAACGCCCTCCCCCATGGCGACAATCCGGCCAAGGCAGCCATCCTCCATAGTAAGCCATCCGGCCAAGGCAGCTCTCCCCCATAGTGAGCCCACCAGCGAAGGCAACCGTCCCCTATAGCGAGCGCTCCGGCCAAGGCAGCCCTCCCCCATAGTGAGCCCTCCGGCCAAGGCAGCCCTTCCCCATAGTAATCCCTCCGGCCAAGGCATCCATCCCCCATAGCAAGCCATCCGACCAATTCAGCCCTCCCCCATAGTTAGCCCTCCTTCCAACGCCCTCCCCCATGGCGATAATCCGGCCAAGGCTTCCCTCCTTCACAGTGAGCCTCCGGCCAAGGCCGCCCTCCTCTATCGTGAGCTCTCAGGCTAAGGCAGCCCGCCCCTATATTGCGCCTTCTGGCCAACGCCCTCCCCCATGGCGACAATCCGGCCAAGGCAGCCATCCTCCATAGTAAGCCATCCGGCCAAGGCAGCCCTCCCCCATAGTGAGCCCACCAGCGAAGGCAACCGTCCCCTATAGCGAGCGCTCCGGCCAAGGCAGCTCTCCACCATAGCGACCCTCCGGCAAAGGCAACCCTCCGCCACAGTAAGCCCTCTGGCCAAGGCATCCCTCACCCATAGTAAGCCCTCCGGCCAAGGCAGCCCTCCCCCATAGTGAGCCCTCCGGCAAAGGCAGCCCTCCCCCATAGTGAGCCATCCGGCCAAGGCAGCCCTTCCCAATAGTGAGCCCTCCGGCCAAGGCAGCCCTCCCCCATAGTGAGCCATCCGGCCAAGGCAGCCCTTCCCCATAGTAAGCTATCCGGCCAAAGGCACCCCTCCGCCACAGTAAGCCCTCTGGCCAAGGCATCCATCCCCCATAGCAAGCCCTCCGGCCAAGGCAGCCCTCCCCCATAGTGAGCCCTCCGGCCAAGGCAGCCCTTCCCCATAGTAATCCCTCCGGCCAAGGCATCCATTCCCCATAGCAAGCCCTCCGGCCAAGGCAGCCCTTCCCCGTAGTAATCCCTCCGGCCAAGGCATCCATCCCCCATAGCAAGCCCTCCGGCCAAGGCATCCATCCCCCATAGCAAGCCCTCCGGCCAAGGCATCCATCCCCCATAGTAAGCCCTCCGACCAAGGCATCCATCCCCCATAGTAATCCCTCTGGCCAAGGCATCCATCCCCCATAGCAAGCCCTCCGGCCAAGGCATCCATGCCCCATAGTAAGCCATCCGGCCAAGGCATCCATCCCCCATAGCAAGCCCTCCGGCCAAGGCAGCCCTCCCCCATAGCAAGCCCTCCGACCAAGGCATCCATCCCCCATAGTAAGCCCTCCGGCCAAGGCATCCATCCCCCATAGCAAGCCCTCCGGCCAAGGCATCCATCCCCCATAGCAAGCCCTCCGGCCAAGGCATCCATGCCCCATATCAAGCCCTCCGGCCAAGGCATCCATCCCCCATAGCAAGCCCTCCGGCCAAGGCATCCATCCCCCATAGTAAGCCCTCCGACCAAGGCATCCATCCCCCATAGTAATCCCTCCGGCCAAGGCATCCATCCCCCATAGCAAGCCCTCCGGCCAAGGCAGCCCTTCCCCATAGTAATCCCTCCGGCCAAGGCATCCATCCCCCATAGCAAGCCCTCCGGCCAAGGCATCCATCCCCCATAGCAAGCCCTCCGGCCAAGGCATCCCTCCCCCATAGTAAGCCCTCTGGTCAAGGCATCCATCCCCCATAGCAAGCCATCCGGCCAAGACAGCCCTCCCCCATAGTGAGCCATCCGGCCAAGGCATCCATCCCCCATAGTAATCCCTCTGGCCAAGGCATCCATCCCCCATAGCAAGCCCTCCGGCCAAGGCATCCCTCCCCCATAGTAATCCCTCTGGCCAAGGCATCCATCCCCCATAGCAAGCCCTCCGGCCAAGGCATCCCTCCCCCATAGTAATCCCTCTGGTCAAGGCATCCATCCCCCATAGCAAGCCATCCGGCCAAGGCAGCCCTCCCCCATAGTAATCCCTCTGGCCAAGGCATCCATCCCTCATAGCAAGCCCTCCGGCCAAGGCATCCATCCCCCATAGCAAGCTCTCCGGCCAAGGCATCCCTCCCCTATAGTAATCCCTCTGGCCAAGGCATCCATCCCTCATAGCAAGCCCTCCGGCCAAGGCATCCATCCCCCATAGCAAGCCCTCCGGCCAAGGCATCCCTCCGCCATAGTAATTCCTCTGGTCAAGGCATCCATCCCCCATAGCAAGCCATCCGGCCAAGGCAGCCCTCCCCCATAGTGAGCCCTCCGGCCAAGGCAGCCCTTCCCCATAGTAATCCCTCCGGCCAAGGCATCCATCCCCCATAGCAAGCCCTCCGGCCAAGGCAGCCCTTCCCCATAGTAATCCCTCCGGCCAAGGCATCCATCCCCAATAGCAAACCTATCCGGCCAAGGCATCCATCCCCCATAGCAAGCCCTCCGGCCAAGGCAGCCCTCCCCCATAGTGAGCCCTCCGGCAAAGGCAGCCCTCCCCCATAGTGAGCCATCCGGCCAAGGCAGCCCTTCCCCATAGTAAGCTATCCGGCCAAAGGCACCCCTCCGCCACAGTAATTCCTCTGGCCAAGGCATCCATCCCCCATAGCAAGCCCTCCGGCCAAGGCAGCCCTCCCCCATAGTGAGCCCTCCGGCCAAGGCAGCCCTCCCCCATAGTGAGCCATCCGGCCAAGGCAGCCCTTCCCAATAGTGAGCCCTCCGGCCGAGGCAGCCCTCCCCCATAGTGAGCCATCCGGCCAAGGCAGCCCTTCCCAATAGTGAGCCCTCCGGCCAAGGCAGCCCTCCCCCATAGTGAGCCATCCGGCCAAGGCAGCCCTTCCCAATAGTCAGCCCTCCGGCCAAGGCATCCATCCCCCATAGCAAGCCCTCCGGCCAAGGCAGCCCTTCCCCATAGTGAGCCCTCCGGCCAAGGCAGCCCTCCCCCATAGTGAGCCATCCGGCCAAGGCAGCCCTTCCCAATAGTGAGCCATCCGGCCAAGGCAGCCTTCCCCCATAGTGAGCCATCCGGCCAAGGCAGCCCTTCCCCATAGTAAGCTATCCGGCCAAAGGCACCCCTCCGCCACAGTAAGCCCTCTGGCCAAGGCATCCATCCCCCATAGCAAGCCCTCCGGCCAAGGCAGCCCTCCCCCATAGTAATCCCTCTGGCCAAGGCAGCCCTTCCCCACATTAAGCCCTCTGGCCAAGGCATCCATCCCCCATAGCAAGCCCTCCGGCCAAGGCAGCCCTCCCCCATAGCAAGCCCTCCGGCCAAGGCATCCCTCCCCCATAGTAAGCCCTCCGGCCAAGGCATCCATCCCCCATAGCAAACCTATCCGGCCAAGGCATCCATCCCCCATAGCAAGCCCTCCGCTATGGGGGATGGCCGGCTTACTGGCCTCCGGCCAAGGCATCCATCCCCCATAGTAAGCCCTCCGGCCAAGGCATCCATCCCCCATAGCAAACCTATCCGGCCAAGGCATCCATCCCCCATAGCAAGCCCTCCGCTATGGGGGATGGCCGGCTTACTGGCCTCCGGCCAAGGCATCCATCCCCCATAGTAAGCCCTCCGGCCAAGGCATCCATCCCCCATAGTAAGCCCTCCGGCCAAGGCATCCATCCCCCATAGCAAGCCCTCCGGCCAAGGCATCCCTCCCCCATAGTGAGCCATCCGGCCAAGGCAGCCCTTCCCAATAGTGAGCCCTCCGGCCAAGGCAGCCCTCCACCATAGTAAGCCCTCCGGCCAAGGCAGCCCTCACCCATAGTAAGCCCTCCGGCCAAGGCAGCCCTCCCCCATAGTGAGCCATCCGGCCAAGGCAGCCCTCCCCCATAGTGAGCCATCCGGCCAAGGCAGCCCTCCCCAATAGTGAGCCATCCGGCCAAGGCAGCCCTCCCCCATAGTGAGCCATCCGGCCAAGGCAGCCCTTCCCCATAGTAAGCTATCCGGCCAAAGGCACCCCTCCGCCACAGTAAGCCCTCTGGCCAAGGCATCCATCCCCCATAGCAAGCCCTCCGGCCAAGGCAGCCCTCCCCCATAGTGAGCCCTCCGGCCAAGGCAGCCCTCCCCCATAGTTAGCCATCCGGCCAAGGCAGCCCTTTTCCATAGTAATCCCTCCGGCCAAGGCATCCATCCCCCATAGTAAGCCCTCCCTCCAACGCCCTCCCCCATGGCGACAATCCGGCCAACGCCCTCCCCCATGGCGATAATCCGGCCAAGGCTGCCCTCCTTCACAGTGAGCCTCCGGCCAAGGCCGCCCTCCTCTATCGTGAGCTCTCAGGCTAAGGCAGCCCGCCCCTATAGTGCGCCTTCTGGCCAACGCCCTCCCCCATAGTTAGCCCTCCGGCCAAGGCAGCCCTCCCCCATAGTGAGCCCTCCGGCCAAGGCAGCCCTCCCCCATAGTGAGCCATCCGGCCAAGGCAGCCCTTCCCAATAGTGAGCCCTCCGGCCGAGGCAGCCCTCCCCCATAGTGAGCCATCCGGCCAAGGCAGCCCTTCCCAATAGTGAGCCCTCCGGCCAAGGCAGCCCTCCCCCATAGTGAGCCATCCGGCCAAGGCAGCCCTTCCCAATAGTCAGCCCTCCGGCCAAGGCATCCATCCCCCATAGCAAGCCCTCCGGCCAAGGCAGCCCTTCCCCATAGTGAGCCCTCCGGCCAAGGCAGCCCTCCCCCATAGTGAGCCATCCGGCCAAGGCAGCCCTTCCCAATAGTGAGCCATCCGGCCAAGGCAGCCTTCCCCCATAGTGAGCCATCCGGCCAAGGCAGCCCTTCCCCATAGTAAGCTATCCGGCCAAAGGCACCCCTCCGCCACAGTAAGCCCTCTGGCCAAGGCATCCATCCCCCATAGCAAGCCCTCCGGCCAAGGCAGCCCTCCCCCATAGTAATCCCTCTGGCCAAGGCAGCCCTTCCCCACATTAAGCCCTCTGGCCAAGGCATCCATCCCCCATAGCAAGCCCTCCGGCCAAGGCAGCCCTCCCCCATAGCAAGCCCTCCGGCCAAGGCATCCCTCCCCCATAGTAAGCCCTCCGGCCAAGGCATCCATCCCCCATAGCAAACCTATCCGGCCAAGGCATCCATCCCCCATAGCAAGCCCTCCGCTATGGGGGATGGCCGGCTTACTGGCCTCCGGCCAAGGCATCCATCCCCCATAGTAAGCCCTCCGGCCAAGGCATCCATCCCCCATAGCAAACCTATCCGGCCAAGGCATCCATCCCCCATAGCAAGCCCTCCGCTATGGGGGATGGCCGGCTTACTGGCCTCCGGCCAAGGCATCCATCCCCCATAGTAAGCCCTCCGGCCAAGGCATCCCTCCCCCATAGTAAGCCATCCGGCCAAGGCATCCATCCCCCATAGCAAGCCCTCCGGCCAAGGCATCCCTCCCCCATAGTGAGCCATCCGGCCAAGGCAGCCCTTCCCAATAGTGAGCCCTCCGGCCAAGGCAGCCCTCCACCATAGTAAGCCCTCCGGCCAAGGCAGCCCTCACCCATAGTAAGCCCTCCGGCCAAGGCAGCCCTCCCCCATAGTGAGCCATCCGGCCAAGGCAGCCCTCCCCCATAGTGAGCCATCCGGCCAAGGCAGCCCTCCCCAATAGTGAGCCATCCGGCCAAGGCAGCCCTCCCCCATAGTGAGCCATCCGGCCAAGGCAGCCCTTCCCCATAGTAAGCTATCCGGCCAAAGGCACCCCTCCGCCACAGTAAGCCCTCTGGCCAAGGCATCCATCCCCCATAGCAAGCCCTCCGGCCAAGGCAGCCCTCCCCCATAGTGAGCCCTCCGGCCAAGGCAGCCCTCCCCCATAGTTAGCCATCCGGCCAAGGCAGCCCTTTTCCATAGTAATCCCTCCGGCCAAGGCATCCATCCCCCATAGTAAGCCCTCCCTCCAACGCCCTCCCCCATGGCGACAATCCGGCCAACGCCCTCCCCCATGGCGATAATCCGGCCAAGGCTGCCCTCCTTCACAGTGAGCCTCCGGCCAAGGCCGCCCTCCTCTATCGTGAGCTCTCAGGCTAAGGCAGCCCGCCCCTATAGTGCGCCTTCTGGCCAACGCCCTCCCCCATAGTTAGCCATCCGGCCAAGGCAGCCCTCCCCCATAGTGAGCCCTCCGGCCAAGGCATCCATCCCCCATAGTAAGCCCTCCCTCCAACGCCCTCCCCCATGGCGACAATCCGGCCAACGCCCTCCCCCATGGCGATAATCCGGCCAAGGCTGCCCTCCTTCACAGTGAGCCTCCGGCCAAGGCCCCCCTCCTCTATCGTGAGCTCTCAGGCTAAGGCAGCCCGCCCCTATAGTGCGCCTTCTGGCCAACGCCCTCCCCCATGGCGACAATCCGGCCAAGGCAGCCATCCTCCATAGTAAGCCATCCGGCCAAGGCAGCCCTCCCCCATAGTGAGCCCACCAGCGAAGGCAACCGTCCCCTATAGCGAGCGCTCCGGCCAAGGCAGCCCTCCACCATAGCGACCCTCCGGCAAAGGCAACCCTCCCCCATAGTAAGCCCTCTGGCCAAGGCGGCCCTCCCCCATAGTAAACCCTCCGGCCAGGGCAGCCCTTCCCAATAGTGAGTCATCCGGACAAGGCGGCCCTCCCCCATAGTAAACCCTCCGGCCAGGGCAGCCCTTCCCAATAGTGAGTCATCCGGACAAGGCCGCTCTTCCCCATGGGGAGCCCTCCAGCCAGTGCAGCCCTCCCCCATAGTGACCCTCCGGCCATGGCGAGCCCTCCCGCCAAGGCCGCCCTCCCCCATAGTGAGTTCTGAGATTAAGGCAGCCATCCCCCATAGTGAACCCTCCGGCCAAGGCATACCACCCCCCCCCCCCATAGTAAGCCCTCCGGCCAAGGCATCCATCCCCCATAGTAAGCAATCCGGCCAAGGCAGCCCTCCCCCATAGTGAGCCCACCAGCGAAGGCAACCATCCCCTATAGCGAGCGCTCCAATGCGCCCCCTACATTGACCCTCCGGCCTAGACAGCCCGCCCACATAGTGAGCACTCCGGCCAGGGCAGCCCTACTCCATAGTGAGCCCTCCGGCCAAGGCAGCCCTCCCCCATAGTAAGCCCTCCGGCCAAGGCAGCCCTCCCCCATAGTGAGCCCTCCGGCCAGGGCAGCCCTTCCCCATAGTGAGCCCTCTGGCCAAGGCAGCCCTCCCCCATAGTGAGCCCTCTGGCCAAGGCAGCCCTCCCCCATAGTAATCCCTCTGGCCAAGGCATCCATCCCTCATAGCAAGCCCTCCGGCCAAGGCATCCATCCCCCATAGCAAGCTCTCCGGCCAAGGCATCCCTCCCCTATAGTAATCCCTCTGGCCAAGGCATCCATCCCTCATAGCAAGCCCTCCGGCCAAGGCATCCATCCCCCATAGCAAGCCCTCCGGCCAAGGCATCCCTCCGCCATAGTAATTCCTCTGGTCAAGGCATCCATCCCCCATAGCAAGCCATCCGGCCAAGGCAGCCCTCCCCCATAGTGAGCCCTCCGGCCAAGGCAGCCCTTCCCCATAGTAATCCCTCCGGCCAAGGCATCCATCCCCCATAGCAAGCCCTCCGGCCAAGGCAGCCCTTCCCCATAGTAATCCCTCCGGCCAAGGCATCCATCCCCAATAGCAAACCTATCCGGCCAAGGCATCCATCCCCCATAGCAAGCCCTCCGGCCAAGGCAGCCCTCCCCCATAGTGAGCCCTCCGGCAAAGGCAGCCCTCCCCCATAGTGAGCCATCCGGCCAAGGCAGCCCTTCCCCATAGTAAGCTATCCGGCCAAAGGCACCCCTCCGCCACAGTAATTCCTCTGGCCAAGGCATCCATCCCCCATAGCAAGCCCTCCGGCCAAGGCAGCCCTCCCCCATAGTGAGCCCTCCGGCCAAGGCAGCCCTCCCCCATAGTGAGCCATCCGGCCAAGGCAGCCCTTCCCAATAGTGAGCCCTCCGGCCGAGGCAGCCCTCCCCCATAGTGAGCCCTCCGGCCAAGGCAGCCCTTCCCAATAGTGAGCCCTCCGGCCAAGGCAGCCCTCCCCCATAGTGAGCCATCCGGCCAAGGCAGCCCTTCCCAATAGTGAGCCCTCCGGCCAAGGCATCCATCCCCCATAGCAAGCCCTCCGGCCAAGGCAGCCCTTCCCCATAGTGAGCCCTCCGGCCAAGGCAGCCCTCCCCCATAGTGAGCCATCCGGCCAAGGCAGCCCTTCCCAATAGTGAGCCATCCGGCCAAGGCAGCCTTCCCCCATAGTGAGCCATCCGGCCAAGGCAGCCCTTCCCCATAGTAAGCTATCCGGCCAAAGGCACCCCTCCGCCACAGTAAGCCCTCTGGCCAAGGCAGCCCTCCCCCATAGCAAGCCCTCCGGCCAAGGCATCCCTCCCCCATAGTAAGCCCTCCGGCCAAGGCATCCATCCCCCATAGCAAACCTATCCGGCCAAGGCATCCATCCCCCATAGCAAGCCCTCCGCTATGGGGGATGGCCGGCTTACTGGCCTCCGGCCAAGGCATCCATCCCCCATAGTAAGCCCTCCGGCCAAGGCATCCATCCCCCATAGCAAACCTATCCGGCCAAGGCATCCATCCCCCATAGCAAGCCCTCCGCTATGGGGGATGGCCGGCTTACTGGCCTCCGGCCAAGGCATCCATCCCCCATAGTAAGCCCTCCGGCCAAGGCATCCCTCCCCCATAGTAAGCCATCCGGCCAAGGCATCCATCCCCCATAGCAAGCCCTCCGGCCAAGGCATCCCTCCCCCATAGTGAGCCATCCGGCCAAGGCAGCCCTTCCCAATAGTGAGCCCTCCGGCCAAGGCAGCCCTCCACCATAGTAAGCCCTCCGGCCAAGGCAGCCCTCACCCATAGTAAGCCCTCCGGCCAAGGCAGCCCTCCCCCATAGTGAGCCATCCGGCCAAGGCAGCCCTCCCCCATAGTGAGCCATCCGGCCAAGGCAGCCCTCCCCAATAGTGAGCCATCCGGCCAAGGCAGCCCTCCCCCATAGTGAGCCATCCGGCCAAGGCAGCCCTTCCCCATAGTAAGCTATCCGGCCAAAGGCACCCCTCCGCCACAGTAAGCCCTCTGGCCAAGGCATCCATCCCCCATAGCAAGCCCTCCGGCCAAGGCAGCCCTCCCCCATAGTGAGCCCTCCGGCCAAGGCAGCCCTCCCCCATAGTTAGCCATCCGGCCAAGGCAGCCCTTTTCCATAGTAATCCCTCCGGCCAAGGCATCCATCCCCCATAGTAAGCCCTCCCTCCAACGCCCTCCCCCATGGCGACAATCCGGCCAACGCCCTCCCCCATGGCGATAATCCGGCCAAGGCTGCCCTCCTTCACAGTGAGCCTCCGGCCAAGGCCGCCCTCCTCTATCGTGAGCTCTCAGGCTAAGGCAGCCCGCCCCTATAGTGCGCCTTCTGGCCAACGCCCTCCCCCATAGTTAGCCATCCGGCCAAGGCAGCCCTCCCCCATAGTGAGCCCTCCGGCCAAGGCATCCATCCCCCATAGTAAGCCCTCCCTCCAACGCCCTCCCCCATGGCGACAATCCGGCCAACGCCCTCCCCCATGGCGATAATCCGGCCAAGGCTGCCCTCCTTCACAGTGAGCCTCCGGCCAAGGCCGCCCTCCTCTATCGTGAGCTCTCAGGCTAAGGCAGCCCGCCCCTATAGTGCGCCTTCTGGCCAACGCCCTCCCCCATGGCGACAATCCGGCCAAGGCAGCCATCCTCCATAGTAAGCCATCCGGCCAAGGCAGCCCTCCCCCATAGTGAGCCCACCAGCGAAGGCAACCGTCCCCTATAGCGAGCGCTCCGGCCAAGGCAGCCCTCCACCATAGCGACCCTCCGGCAAAGGCAACCCTCCCCCATAGTAAGCCCTCTGGCCAAGGCGGCCCTCCCCCATAGTAAACCCTCCGGCCAGGGCAGCCCTTCCCAATAGTGAGTCATCCGGACAAGGCGGCCCTCCCCCATAGTAAACCCTCCGGCCAGGGCAGCCCTTCCCAATAGTGAGTCATCCGGACAAGGCCGCTCTTCCCCATGGGGAGCCCTCCAGCCAGTGCAGCCCTCCCCCATAGTGACCCTCCGGCCATGGCGAGCCCTCCCGCCAAGGCCGCCCTCCCCCATAGTGAGTTCTGAGATTAAGGCAGCCATCCCCCATAGTGAACCCTCCGGCCAAGGCATACCACCCCCCCCCCCCCCATAGTAAGCCCTCCGGCCAAGGCATCCATCCCCCATAGTAAGCAATCCGGCCAAGGCAGCCCTCCCCCATAGTGAGCCCACCAGCGAAGGCAACCATCCCCTATAGCGAGCGCTCCAATGCGCCCCCTACATTGACCCTCCGGCCTAGACAGCCCGCCCACATAGTGAGCACTCCGGCCAGGGCAGCCCTACTCCATAGTGAGCCCTCCGGCCAAGGCAGCCCTCCCCCATAGTAAGCCCTCCGGCCAAGGCAGCCCTCCCCCATAGTGAGCCCTCCGGCCAGGGCAGCCCTTCCCCATAGTGAGCCCTCTGGCCAAGGCAGCCCTCCCCCATAGTGAGCCCTCTGGCCAAGGCAGCCCTCCCCCATAGTAACCCTCCGGCCATGGCAAGCCCTCCCGCCAAGGTCGCTCTCCCCCATAGTGAGTTCTGAGGCATGCGTCGTAGGGAGGGGCAACGGGGCGGCCCCGGCCGGGGGCATGCGTCGTAGGGAGGGGCAACGGGATGGCCCCAGCCGGGGGCATGCGTCGTAGGGAGGGGCAACGGGGCGGCCCCCGGCCGGGGGCATGCCTGGTAGGGATGGGAAACGCGGCGGCCCCGGCCGGGGGCATGCGTCGTAGGGAGGGGTAGAGGGGTGGTCCCGGCCAGCATCGCGCGTAGTGGGGAAGGGCAACGGGGCGGCCCCGGTAGGGAGGGGTAGAGGGGTGGTCCCGGCCGGCATCGCGGGTAGTGGGGAAGGGCAACGGGGCGGCCCCGGTAGGGAGGGGTAGAAGGGTGGTCCCGGCCGGCATCGCGCGTAGTGGGGAAGGGCAACGGGGCGGCCCCGGTAGGGAGGGGTAGAGGGGTGGTCCCGGCCGGCATCGCGGGTAGTGGGGAAGGGCAAAGGGGCGGCCCCGGTAGGGAGGGGTAGAGGGGTGGTCCCGGCCGGCATCGCGCGTAGTGGGGAAGGGCAACGGGGCGGCCCCGGTAGGGAGGGGTAGAGGGGTGGTCCCGGCCGGCATCGCGGGTAGTGGGGAAGGGCAACGGGGCGGCCCCGGTAGGGAGGGGTAGAGGGGTGGTCCCGGCCGGCTGCATGCGTCGTAGGGAGGGGCAACAGGGCGGCCCCGGTGTGGGGCATGCGTCGTAGGAAGGGGCAACAGGGCGGCCCCGGTGTGGGGCATGCGTCGTAGGGAGGGGCAACAGGGCGGCCCCGGTGTGGGGCATGCGTCGTAGGGAGGGGCAACAGGGCGGCCCCGGCCGGGGGCATGCGTCGTAGGGAGGGGAAACGGGGCGGCCTCGGCCGGGGGCATGCGTCGTAGGGAGGGGCAACGGGGCGGCCCTGGTGTGGGGCATGCGTCGTAGGGAGGGGCAACGGGGCGGCCCCGGTGTGGGGCATGCGTCGTAGGGAGGGGCAACAGGGCGGCCCCGGCCGGGGGCATGCGTCGTAGGGAGGGGCAACAGGGCGGTCCCGGTGTGGGGCATGCGTCGTAGGGAGGGGCAACAGGGCGGCCCCGGCCGGGGGCATGCGTCGTAGGGAGGGGCAACGGGGTGGCCCCGGCCGGGGGCATGCGTCGTAGGGAGGGGCAACAGGGCGGTCCCGGTGTGGGGCATGCGTCGTAGGGAGGGGCAACGGGGTGGCCCCAGCCGGGGGCATGCGTCGTAGGGAGGGGCAACGGGGTGGCCCCAGCCGGGGGCATGCGTCGTAGGGAGGGGCAACGGGGTGGCCCCGGCCGGGGGCATGCGTCGTAGGGAGGGACAACAGGGCGGCCCCGGCCGGGAGCATGCGTCGTAGGGAGGGGCAACAGGGTGACCCCGGCCGGGGGCATGCGTCGTAGGGAGGGGAAACGGGGTGGCCCCGGCCGGGGGCATGCGTCGTAGGGAGGGAAAGCGGGGTGGCCCCGGCCGGGGGCATGCGTCGTAGGGAGGGGAAACGGGGCGACCCCGGCCGGGGGCATGCGTCGTAAGGAGGGGAAACGGGGTGGCCCCAGCCGGGGGCATGCCTCGTAGGGAGGGGCAACGGGGCGGCCCCGGCCGGGGGCATGCGTCGTAGGGAGGGGCAACAGGGCGGCCCCGGTGTGGGGCATGCGTCGTAGGGAGGGGCAACCGGGCGGCCCCGGCCGGGGGCATACGTCGTAGGGAGGGGCAACAGGGCGGCCCCGGTGTGGGGCATGCGTCGTAGGGAGGGGCAACAGGGCGGCCCCAGCCGGGGGCATGCGTCGTAGGGAGGGGCAACGGGGCGGCCCCGGTGTGGGGCATGCGTCGTAGGGAGGGGCAACAGGGCGGCCCCGGTGTGGGGCATGCGTCGTAGGGAGGGGAAACGGGGCGGCCCCGGCCGGGGGCATGCGTCGTAGGGAGGGAAAACGGGGTGGCCCCGGCCGGGGGCATGCGTCGTAGGGAGGGGCAACGGGGCGGCCCCGGCCGGGGGCATGCGTCGTAGGGAGGGGCAACGGGGCGGCCCCGGTGTGGGGCATGCGTCGTAGGGAGGGGCAACCGGGCGGCCCCGGCCGGGGGCATGCGTCGTAGGGAGGGGCAACAGGGCGGCCCCGGTGTGGGGCATGCGTCGTAGGGAGGGGAAACGGGGCGGCCCCGGCCGGGGGCATGCGTCGTAGGGAGGGAAAACGGGGTGGCCCCGGCCGGGGGCATGCGTCGTAGGGAGGGGCAACGGGGCGGCCCCGGCCGGGGGCATGCGTCGTAGGGAGGGGCAACAGGGCGGCCCCGGTGTGGGGCATGCGTCGTAGGGAGGGGCAACAGGGCGGCCCCGGCCGGGGGCATGCGTCTTAGGGAGGGGCAACGGGGCGGCCCGGGCCGGGGGCATGCGTCGTAGGGAAGGGCAACGGGGTGGCCCCAGCCGGGGGCATGCGTCGTAGGGAGGGGCAACGGGGCGGCCCCCGGCCGGGGGTATGCCTGGTAGGGATGGGAAACGCGGCGGCCCCGGCCGGGGGCATGCGTCGTAGGGAGGGGTAGAGGGGTGGTCCCGGCCGGCATCGCGCGTAGTAGGCAAGGGCAACGGGGCGGCCCCGGTAGGGAGGGGTAGAGGGGTGGTCCCGGCCGGCATTGCGCGTAGTAGGGAAGGGCAACGGGGTGGCCCCGGTAGGGAGGGGTAGAGGGGTGGTCCCGGCCGGCATTGCGCGTAGTAGGGAAGGGCAAGGGGGAGGCCCCGGTAGGGAGGGGTAGAGGGGTGGTCCCGGCCGGCATCGCGCGTAGTAGGGAAGGGCAACGGGGCGGCCCCGGTAGGGAGGGGTAGAGGGGTGGTCCCGGCCGGCATCGCGCGTAGTGGGGAAGGGCAACGGGGTGGCCCCGGTAGGGAGGGGTAGAGGGATCCTCCCGGCCGGCATTGCGCGTAGTAGGCAAGGGCAACGGGGTGGCCCCGGTAGGGAGGGGTAGAGGGGTGGTCCCGGCCGGCATTGCGCGTAGTGGGGAAGGGCAACGGGGCGGCCCCGGTAGGGAGGGGTAGAGGGGTGGTCCCGGCCGGCATTGCGCGTAGTAGGGAAGGGCAACGGGGTGGCCCCGGTAGGGAGGGGTAGAGGGGTGGTCCCGGCCGGCATTGCGCGTAGTGGGGAAGGGCAACGGGGTGGCCCCGGTAGGGAGGGGTAGAGGGTTGGTCCCGGCCGGCATTGCGCGTAGTGGGGAAGGGCAACGGGGCGGCCCCGGTAGGGAGGGGTAGAGGGTTGGTCCCGGCCGGCATTGCGCGTAGTGGGGAAGGGCAACGGGGCGGCCCCGGTAGGGAGGGGTAGAGGGGTGGTCCCGGCCGGCATCGCGCGTAGTAGGGAAGGGCAACGGGGCGGCCCCGGTAGGGAGGGGTAGAGGGGTGGTCCCGGCCGGCATTGCGCGTAGTAGGGAAGGGCAACGGGGCGGCCCCGGTAGGGAGGGGTAGAGGGGTGGTCCCGGCCGGCATTGCGCGTAGTAGGGAAGGGCAACGGGGCGGCCCCGGTAGGGAGGGGTAGAGGGGTGGTCCCGGCCGGCATTGCGCGTAGTAGGGAAGGGCAACGGGGCGGCCCCGGTAGGGAGGGGTAGAGGGGTGGTCCCGGCCGGCATTGCGCGTAGTGGGGAAGGGCAACGGGGCGGCCCGGGTAGGGAGGGGTAGAGGGTTGGTCCCGGCCGGCATTGCGCGTAGTAGGGAAGGGCAACGGGGCGGCCCCGGTATGTAGGGGTAGAGGGGTGGTCCCGGCCGGCATTGCGCGTAGTAGGGAAGGGCAACGGGGCGGCCCCGGTAGGGAGGGGTAGAGGGGTGGTCCCGGCCGGCATCGCGCGTAGTAGGGAAGGGCAACGGGGCGGCCCCGGTAGGGAGGGGTAGAGGGGTGGTCCCGGCCGGCATTGCGCGTAGTAGGGAAGGGCAACGGGGCGGCCCCGGTAGGGAGGGGTAGAGGGGTGGTCCCGGCCGGCATTGCGCGTAGTAGGGAAGGGCAACGGGGCGGCCCCGTTAGGGAGGGGTAGAGGGGTGGTCCCGGCCGGCATTGCGCGTAGTAGGGAAGGGCAACGGGGCGGCCCCGGTAGGGAGGGGTAGAGGGGTGGTCCCGGCCGGCATTGCGCGTAGTAGGGAAGGGCAACGGGGCGGCCCCGGTAGGGAGGGGTAGAGGGGTGGTCCCGGCCGGCATTGCGCGTAGTGGGGAAGGGCAACGGGGCGGCCCCGGTAGGGAGGGGTAGAGGGGTGGTCCCGGCCGGCATTGCGCGTAGTAGGGAAGGGCAACGGGGCGGCCCCGGTAGGGAGGGGTAGAGGGGTGGTCCCGGCCGGCATTGCGCGTAGTAGGGAAGGGCAACGGGGCGGCCCCGGTAGGGAGGGGTAGAGGGGTGGTCCCGGCCGGCATTGCGCGTAGTAGGGAAGGGCAACGGGGCGGCCCCGGTAGGGAGGGGTAGAGGGGTGGTCCCGGCCGGCATTGCGCGTAGTAGGGAAGGGCAACGGGGCGGCCCCGGTAGGGAGGGGTAGAGGGGTGGTCCCGGCCGGCATTGCGCGTAGTAGGGAAGGGCAACGGGGCGGCCCCGGTAGGGAGGGGTAGAGGGGTGGTCCCGGCCGGCATTGCGCGTAGTAGGGAAGGGCAACGGGGCGGCCCCGGTAGGGAGGGGTAGAGGGGTGGTCCCGGCCGGCATTGCGCGTAGTAGGGAAGGGCAACGGGGCGGCCCCGGTAGGGAGGGGTAGAGGGGTGGTCCCGGCCGGCATTGCGCGTAGTAGGGAAGGGCAACGGGGCGGCCCCGGTAGGGAGGGGTAGAGGGGTGGTCCCGGCCGGCATTGCGCCTAGTAGGGAAGGGCAACGGGGCGGCCCCGGTAGGGAGGGGTAGAGGGGTGGTCCCGGCCGGCATTGCGCGTAGTAGGGAAGGGCAACGGGGCGGCCCCGGTAGGGAGGGGTAGAGGGGTGGTCCCGGCCGGCATTGCGCGTAGTGGGGAAGGGCAACGGGGCGGCCCCGGTAGGGAGGGGTAGAGGGGTGGTCCCGGCCGGCATTGCGCGTAGTAGGGAAGGGCAACGGGGCGGCCCCGGTAGGGAGGGGTAGAGGGGTGGTCCCGGCCGGCATTGCGCGTAGTAGGGAAGGGCAACGGGGCGGCCCCGGTAGGGAGGGGTAGAGGGGTGGTCCCGGCCGGCATTGCGCGTAGTAGGGAAGGGCAACGGGGCGGCCCCGGTAGGGAGGGGTAGAGGGGTGGTCCCGGCCGGCATTGCGCGTAGTAGGGAAGGGCAACGGGGCGGCCCCGGTAGGGAGGGGTAGAGGGGTGGTCCCGGCCGGCATTGCGCGTAGTAGGGAAGGGCAACGGGGCGGCCCCGGTAGGGAGGGGTAGAGGGGTGGTCCCGGCCGGCATTGCGCGTAGTGGGGAAGGGCAAAGGGGCGGCCCCGGTAGGGAGGGGTAGAGGGGTGGTCCCGGCCGGCATTGCGCGTAGTAGGGAAGGGCAACGGGGCGGCCCCGGTAGGGAGGGGTAGAGGGGTGGTCCCGGCCGGCATTGCGCGTAGTGGGGAAGGGCAACGGGGCGGCCCCGGTAGGGAGGGGTAGAGGGGTGGTCCCGGCCGGCATTGCGCGTAGTAGGGAAGGGCAACGGGGTGGCCCCGGTATGTAGGGGTAGAGGGATCCTCCCGGCCGGCATTGCGCGTAGTAGGGAAGGGCAACGGGGCGGCCCCGGTAGGGAGGGGTAGAGGGGTGGTCCCGGCCGGCATTGCGCGTAGTGGGGAAGGGCAACGGGGCGGCCCCGGTAGGGAGGGGTAGAGGGGTGGTCCCGGCCGGCATCGCGCGTAGTGGGGAAGGGCAACGGGGTGGCCCCGGTATGTAGGGGTAGAGGGATCCTCCCGGCCGGCATTGCGCGTAGTAGGGAAGGGCAACGGGGCGGCCCCGGTAGGGAGGGGTAGAGGGGTGGTCCCGGCCGGCATCGCGCGTAGTAGGGAAGGGCAACGGGGCGGCCCCGGTAGGGAGGGGTAGAGGGGTGGTCCCGGCCGGCATCGCGCGTAGTAGGGAAGGGCAACGGGGTGGCCCCGGTATGTAGGGGTAGAGGGATCCTCCCGGCCGGCATTGCGCGTAGTAGGGAAGGGCAACGGGGCGGCCCCGGTAGGGAGGGGTAGAGGGGTGGTCCCGGCCGGCATCGCGCGTAGTAGGGAAGGGCAACGGGGTGGCCCCGGTATGTAGGGGTAGAGGGATCCTCCCGGCCGGCATTGCGCGTAGTAGGGAAGGGCAACGGGGCGGCCCCGGTAGGGAGGGGTAGAGGGGTGGTCCCGGCCGGCATCGCGCGTAGTAGGGAAGGGCAACGGGGCGGCCCCGGTAGGGAGGGGTAGAGGGGTGGTCCCGGCCGGCATTGCGCGTAGTAGGGAAGGGCAACGGGGCGGCCCCGGTAGGGAGGGGTAGAGGGGTGGTCCCGGCCGGCATTGCGCGTAGTGGGGAAGGGCAACGGGGCGGCCCCGGTAGGGAGGGGTAGAGGGGTGGTCCCGGCCGGCATTGCGCGTAGTAGGGAAGGGCAACGGGGCGGCCCCGGTAGGGAGGGGTAGAGGGGTGGTCCCGGCCGGCATCGCGCGTAGTGGGGAAGGGCAACGGGGCGGCCCCAGTAGGGAGGGGTAGAGGGGTGGTCCCGGCCGGCATTGCGCGTAGTAGGGAAGGGCAACGGGGCGGCCCCGGTAGGGAGGGGTAGAGGGGTGGTCCCGGCCGGCATTGCGCGTAGTGGGGAAGGGCAACGGGGCGGCCCCGGTAGGGAGGGGTAGAGGGGTGGTCCCGGCCGGCATTGCGCGTAGTAGGGAAGGGCAACGGGGCGGCCCCGGTAGGGAGGGGTAGAGGGGTGGTCCCGGCCGGCATCGCGCGTAGTGGGGAAGGGCAACGGGGCGGCCCCAGTAGGGAGGGGTAGAGGGGTGGTCCCGGCCGGCATTGCGCGTAGTAGGGAAGGGCAACGGGGCGGCCCCGGTAGGGAGGGGTAGAGGTGTGGTCCCGGCCGGCATTGCGCGTAGTGGGGAAGGGCAACGGGGTGGCCCCGGTATGTAGGGGTAGAGGGATCCTCCCGGCCGGCATTGCGCGTAGTAGGGAAGGGCAACGGGGCGGCCCCGGTAGGGAGGGGTAGAGGTGTGGTCCCGGCCGGCATTGCGCGTAGTGGGGAAGGGCAACGGGGTGGCCCCAGTAGGGAGGGGTAGAGGGGTGGTCCCGGCCGGCATTGCGCGTAGTAGGGAAGGGCAACGGGGCGGCCCCGGTAGGGAGGGGTAGAGGGGTGGTCCCGGCCGGCATTGCGCGTAGTGGGGAAGGGCAACGGGGCGGCCCCGGTAGGGAGGGGTAGAGGGGTGGTCCCGGCCGGCATTGCGCGTAGTGGGGAAGGGCAACGGGGCGGCCCCGGTAGGGAGGGGTAGAGGGGTGGTCCCGGCCGGCATTGCGCGTAGTAGGGAAGGGCAACGGGGCGGCCCCGGTAGGGAGGGGTAGAGGGGTGGTCCCGGCCGGCATCGCGCGTAGTGGGGAAGGGCAACGGGGCGGCCCCAGTAGGGAGGGGTAGAGGGGTGGTCCCGGCCGGCATTGCGCGTAGTAGGGAAGGGCAACGGGGCGGCCCCGGTAGGGAGGGGTAGAGGTGTGGTCCCGGCCGGCATTGCGCGTAGTGGGGAAGGGCAACGGGGTGGCCCCGGTATGTAGGGGTAGAGGGATCCTCCCGGCCGGCATTGCGCGTAGTAGGGAAGGGCAACGGGGCGGCCCCGGTAGGGAGGGGTAGAGGTGTGGTCCCGGCCGGCATTGCGCGTAGTGGGGAAGGGCAACGGGGTGGCCCCAGTAGGGAGGGGTAGAGGGGTGGTCCCGGCCGGCATTGCGCGTAGTAGGGAAGGGCAACGGGGCGGCCCCGGTAGGGAGGGGTAGAGGGGTGGTCCCGGCCGGCATTGCGCGTAGTGGGGAAGGGCAACGGGGCGGCCCCGGTAGGGAGGGGTAGAGGGGTGGTCCCGGCCGGCATTGCGCGTAGTGGGGAAGGGCAACGGGGCGGCCCCGGTAGGGAGGGGTAGAGGGGTGGTCCCGGCCGGCATCGCGCGTAGTGGGGAAGGGCAACGGGGCGGCCCCGGTAGGGAGGGGTAGAGGGGTGGTCCCGGCCGGCATCGCGCGTAGTGGGGAAGGGCAACGGGGCGGCCCCGGTAGGGAGGGGTAGAGGGGTGGTCCCGGCCGGCATCGCGCGTAGTGGGGAAGGGCAACGGGGCGGCCCCGGTAGGGAGGGGTAGAGGGGTGGTCCCGGCCGGCATTGCGCGTAGTGGGGAAGGGCAACGGGGCGGCCCCGGTAGGGAGGGGTAGAGGGGTGGTCCCGGCCGGCATTGCGCGTAGTGGGGAAGGGCAAAGGGGCGGCCCCGGTAGGGAGGGGTAGAGGGGTGGTCCCGGCCGGGGCGTAGTGGGGAAGGGCAACGGGGCGGCCCCGGTAGGGAGGGGTAGAGGGGTGGTCCCGGCCGGCATTGCGCGTAGTGGGGAAGAGCCTGCTTATAAAGCCTGCTTATAAAGCCTAACACTGCCGCGCCCCGCCGGCCGCAGAAGTTATTTCCTCACCGCAAACAGGGTATGACGAGTCAACTGGTTACAGTGCAGTACAAACTTGTTGTTGGCTTTCGCTGGTTCGTTCGCAACTACTACACTGCCTTGGTATATTTATGTCTAAAGTAAGTATACATGGTCAGGTGGAACAAGAAAAACTTCAAAAGTACTTTCAGGAGGACAAGTAAATATAAGATGGGACAAGTAAAAATTGAATGTACTTGTCCTACAGGACAAGTAAATATTAGGAGTTAGTGTCGAGCCCTGCAAGACGGAAGAATTATTGAGTGTTTTGGCAATGGGCCTACTTGACCCGCGGGTTGGGTGAACTAGCCCGGTCAAGGGGCACATTAGCCCTTCTCGGGTGTCTCTGCTAAACTGTAAAATACAAGGGGAAAAAATTGATGGACAGAAACTAAACTGTGTGGTAAATACAGCCACATAATACATCTGTCACCTGACAAAAAAGTAGACTACATGAGTTAACCTTAGAGCATCTATGGGCCTCAATGTAAAAATGGAGCCAACTTGCCCCGGTCGAGGTGAGGTGAACATTTACATGTACTCTACGTTGTTGTAAACCTCTTGAAATAAATAAAGCTTATATAAAAAAAAACTTGCCCCGGTCCCTCCCCCCTATCTTGAAATTAAAAATGGCACCACGCTTCAATCACGCATTGCATAAAATTAGTTTTCTGCATATCTTAATGGGTGACCCTTAACATCAGTAGTCTTAGCATTGCATTTCCACATTATGTCCTTCATTTATCCGAGGTGATGTGAAACTAGGTAGGACAGCGTATTTTCTTGCCACCTCCTAACCGATGAGGCTTTCACGGCTTTATCTCTAATTGTTACATTTATAATGCTCATACCGCCGTGGTTTCTGTCGTTTTACATCACGGATCTCTTTATACCTTCTGGGTTGCCACTCCATGTGAATCTGAATATATCCTTTCGCAATGCGTTGTAAAAATTGTCGTCGTTCGTCGATAAAACTGACATGACAAAGGTAAGGATAATGACGGTCCAAAGATAGTTCGATGTTACTAATGTCGTTCCATAGCAAGTTCCGAGTGATAAAAATTGTACGCGGCGGTCGACCGTGCTGCGGAACTCGGCCCGGGCCCCTTGCTGAGCGAGCGAAGTTGGGGCCGCGCAACCGGCGGCTGACAACCGCCGCTCCCCCCCCCCCCCCCCACACACACCCACCCACCCCCACAACACCGCCGACGGATTCGCCAGGTGGCGACACTGCGGGGTCGAAGAGGTGGGGCGGGAAGGGTTCGACCCCTTGGGTGTATATTCCAGAGGCCGCATCTATAATCGCCACTTAGGCTACGCCAATAGACTTAGCGCTAAGTGGAAGATTTGTCGAGCGATTGTCAGGTTCAAAATACATAAGTATAGTCACCAAAAAAGTGAATTTGCTGAATGAAGAAAGTGCTAAAACTATATTGAAGACGATTTCTTGATCATGAGCGCCACCGCAACGAGCTGGTGAGGCTAAGATAAGACGCGCTTGTCGTGCGTAACTTACGAGGGGATTACGAATACGGCCCCAGGGGCCGTGATTATGAATACGGCCCCAGGGCTTCCAGTTGTCTTTAAAACGTAAATAACTGATGACTTACCAGCCGGATCTACGAGTGCTGATTCTCTAACTTCTGCCTGTCTGTCTCTGTACCTCTCTCTCTCTCTCTCGCTCTGTATCTGTCTCTGTCTCTGGTCTTCTGTCGTGTACGCTAGTGCTCCTGGTACCAAACGACGTGGGATATCGCAGAACAACCGCCGATGTGTTCGACTGAACGGTTTCTGGGACGCAGACAGGGTGTCTGGCGTGTTTTATATAGGTGGCTATTTTTGGGCTTTTCCAGCCACGCGGACGCCATGGTCGAGTGACTGACTGAGCATGGCAAACAACGCCGGCCCTCGTTGTTTACTGTGGCCCATAGGGACAATTTCTTCGCGGACTAGCCCATATTTAGGCGCGGCGTTGAGTGGGAACAAAGTTGAGCGCGGAGTCGAACTCATTTCTACGCGGCGTCGTCAAGAAGTGAAATTGTGGCAAATTCCGCATGGTACGTGATGTCACATGCTTCAATCCATCGCACATTCAAAGTCGTTCGTATGAAATCCAGATATAGCCTATTTATCAACAATCGCTATGCATCTGCTGTGAAGACAAAGCAACCAGCAAGAGCCAGACAATCAAAGCGACTGCACTGCTGAACGAGCTGCCAGCATAAAATATCAGTATAGGGAAGTGCCCTCCACCTTCTCTTCTCTTGTTGCTTTGATGTAACTATGATTTTTGTGTAAACTGCATCGTATATGCACAAACGCCTTCCCCGTCTAGAATCCAAAAAATTTAACGGTTACTCAACCAGATTATTTATAATGTAATAATTGCAAATTGATACTAACAATGAAGAAACATAGCTTTATTATGTGTATTGATACTGGATGTTATCTTGTCTAAGGAGACCATGATACATTGTAAAACTAGCCGCAATGAATATTAGGCTATTAGTGCCGACATGACATCGACAATTTCGTCGACTCCGCACTGAAATGTGTTAGACTCCGTTGAGAAATTGTCCTTATGGGCCACAGTACTTGTTCATGCCTGGCTGTTAGCATAGAGCTACCGGATGCAAAAATAAAAAAATAAGGTCCGGTTCAACATTTGAGCCTCGGGTGACGACTGTGCGACTGGGCGTAGCCGCTTGCCGTCCCCTGCACCCGGCACACAACAACCCACGCCAAACCTAGGGCGAGCCATTTTTCAGCGATGACTTTACTTACTACAAATTTATTAGCGTCAAAGCTCCCGTCCCACACACACAACCAACCAATGCAAGTCTGAGTCACAGCGGTAGACCATCAATTAAAATGCTAGCACCTGAATGCACAGTGCGAATAAATTAAGCACGTTTCATCCGTATACCGGTATGTATAGATGTGTTGCCGTGTGACAACCCTACTCTCCCTTTCTCGGCAGAATGGGACTCGCCCTATTAGTAATAGGATTGACAGGAAATACGGGCAGTGAATGGCAGTGAATGGCTCATTGGGCCAAGACCAAAGGGCGTCATATGTCCCGGGCCCGTATTCTGTATGAATCTTTAATTTAAGTTAAGTTTTAGAATTAATCTTAATTTTCTGGCTAAGCTAAGATTCAAAACTTAATGCTGTTTTATAAACAACTTAAGTCGCCTCTCCGCTAAGTTTTTAACCGCGGATTAAGTCACAAGTCGCAGCTCAATCACAAAAGCGCCTCACTTCACCAGGCGTCGCGACTGAGTTAGGCTACCGGAGATTGACGCTCCATATTAGAACTCTTTAAGAATGGAGGTAATGATCTAGCAGGCGACGTACAACTGTCACAATTAGCTGATTCTGTCAGGATGGATTTACAGCAGTCAAATTCTGGTGACAGAAGCAGACAAACGAAAAGAGCTCAGGGGCGTGTGCAGGAATCCTTGAAAGGGGGCACAATAAAACAAATTGAAGACCGAGTGGGGAGAGGGGGGGGGGGCCAAACTGATGAATTCTTGCCGACGGGAGGGGGGTGGGGGGCGCTGACCAGAATTGCGAATGGTTTTTGACAGTTTTTAGACATTAGTCCATTCATTTTGTTTGACGACCGGGAAGGGGGGGGGGGGAGGGGGGCACCTAATTTAAAAATAGTGGGCACAGATATACTTTTAGGGTCTGAAAGAGGGGCACGTGCGCACTGCGCCCCCCCCCCCCCTTCCCTTTACGGACACGCCCATGGAGCTTATTAACCTGTTGACAAGGGCGGATCCAGGAATTTGAAAGGGAGGGGTCCCAAAATTTGCGACCGGAGGTGGTTCCGAAAGAAGGGGAGCGGGTCCCCTAAATGGACGACTACGGCGGGGGGTGGGGGGGGGGGGATGGGCCATCATTTATATTGACTACGGGGGAGGGTGTCCACTGCTTAAATGGCCTAAATTCTGCATTTTAAACAAAAAAGGGGGGGGGGGGCCTCAGGATCCCCATGGGCGGATCTAGAGGCGAGGGGTCAGCAACACCCCTTGAAAACTGTCACTGGATCCACTGTAAAAGTTTTGCTCACAAAGTGAAATGTTGTAGTCCAAGGGGGGGGGGGTTAACCCACAAATCAAGGCCAGCTGAGGTGTAGATCACCTCCCATCCCATTGCAAAAAAAAGATTGTAGAGAGTAGAGACCCCCGCGGTCGCACCCCCCCCCCCCCACTCCAACTGCTTAGGTCCGCCCCTACCCCGAAATTCCCTCCAGGGGCCGCGGGGAGGCTGTGGCTTTTGTCGCCGGTCTATGGCTCCGGGCTATGGCTCCGGACCATGGTTCCGGGCTATGGCTCCGGGCTATGGCTCAGGACCATGGCTCAGGGCTATGGGTCCGGACTATGGCTCCGGACTATGGCTCCGGGCTATGGGTCCGGACTATGGCTCCGGGCTATGGCTCTGGGCTATGGCTCCGGGCTATGGCTCCGGGCTATGGCTCAGGGCCATGGCTCCGGACTATGGCTCCGGGCTATGGGTCCGGACTATGGCTCCGGGCTATGGCTCCGGGCTATGGCTCCGGGCTATGGCTCAGGGCCATGGCTCCGGACTATGGCTCCGGACTATGCCTCCGGACTATGGCTCAGGGCCATGGCTCCGGACTATGGCTCCGGACTATGGTTCCGGGCATTGGCTCTGGACGCATGTTATGGGTCCGTGCACTGGACTTTGGCTCCGTGCATCGGACTATGGCTCCGGTCGCCCGGCTATGGCTCCGTTCGCGGGCTATCCACATAAATATTATCCATCAATATGGAAAGTCTACTTAATACTTGGATAAAAGTACCGCATTGTGCCTATTGGATAACCGGTTCAATATGGATATAGTATGATTTGAGGGACTCGGAAAATCGTGGGTGGCAGTAAAACACCTCCTCAGTCCATAGCCCTCCCCCCTCCCTCCAAGCAGACCAACTCCTCCCCTCCCTGAACAATATTTTGCCGAAATTAGTGAAACACGCTGCGTGTAAACGAAATAAGGAGCCAACCAGTTCCCGACAGGCCCTGGCACTGGCCTTACTATCAAATAATGAGACCCTGGCGGGAAATGCACGTGGTGTCTCGTTCCTAGCGGCCTATCTTTTGGACTCACCGATGTACCTGTCAAACCGGTGTAGAAAGTCATCTCTGCCCTCATCCGTAAATATTAAAGTTATTGAAATATTTATATATGATAATTTTTCTTAGTGCTTCTCGTTGTTTCGCCGAGACGTCGGTTCGGGCAGTGCTTGTTCCGTCTTCTGGACTTGAGGTTCACCACCGTTAATAATAATAATATTTATTTTTCCACTTTGTTGCGCTTGCTTCGTGCCACAGTTCCGTTACAATACGAGTACATCAAATCATAAAGAGCACACTCGCAGGCGGCTAGCGCATACTCACTAACTGACCGGCTGTCTCTCCCACTCCCTGGTCTTGGCTCTCTGGATCCGCGCAGACAACCGGTCAAGAGCCCCTCCCTTCGGCTAGTTTTATTTCACCCCATTATGACGCTATTGGCAATGAGATCCGTATTGAGTAGCGATATTGGGAGCCAATGTTTTAAGAGAGTTGTATCTTTTCGCATTTTTGGGGTTAACGTTATTACACTCATTCTATGAGTATTTGACATGATGCCTCGACGACAGGCATCATTAAAGCAGTTTACCAAGAGTACATTTATGTCGTCCCAAGACACCTTATCAACTTCATATGGTAGACCGTCGGTCCCTGGTGATTTTTCATCTTTTGTATAGTTTTTATCGCTTCTAAGGTTTCTAAATTCGGCGAGAAGATGTTTTCATCCTCTCTCTGTAGTTTGCGCGTCCCGATTTCGGGTCAGACTTACTGGCGCCGAGTGTCACCTTATCTCCCGTCCTTTAGTTCCCCAACGCAAACATCACGTTCGCCCGCCTCCCTTTCGGAGCTGTATACGGCCCTATGACCTCCGGGCTGCCGTATTCACGAGTACTAGGACACGCGATTGCATCATCGCTCGTGACTGCGTACACTGTTCGTTAACTGACTCATGCGTCGCGAACCTACTAAAAACTATGACTAAGCATATGGCTTACGTAATACATTCAGTACAGTGGTACGCTGCTCTGCCTTCTGGGTGCAGCTTAGTCACGACATCAAGTTCAAGCCAATAGAGGATATGTTCTCAAAAATATATCAGTTGACGTATTTGTTGTCGTAATATTAAAAATAACAATGTGAAAAGCGGACTATAATGATGGTGAATGTGTGACAGACGCACATGCATGCCGTAATTTGCACTTTCCTTTACGAACCCCCACACCTCACCCCTCGTGCGCTACCGCCACCCCTACACCAACCCACTGCGCCCCCTCCCCTCTTCTGTCCTACTTAATAACATCACACGCCACACGCTGAACTTGCATTAAGGAAGTAGGCGACAACAGAGATATAATGGAGCCCTAGCGGAGAGGCGGTTTGAGTGGAAGACAGAGAGTGCTGACCTACATGTTCAGCGGGGTGGCAGGGGCGGTTGGCTGCTCGTGCTCTGGGGGCAGGCAACCCTATACCGAGGCGACTTGGTGGCGTCGGCCCGTCACGCTGGGTGCGGTTTTGGTGTTACCTGTATCGACGCGTAGGTCACATAGGCGGACGCCTGTTGGTTGGAGGGGTGGGGGAGGGGGGAGGGGGTGGAGGCATTGCATCTACAAAAAGTCGTTTTGCCCGACTTTTACAGTGTACGCTCAGATCCACAAGGGGGGAAGGAGGTCTGCATATCCCTTGATCATGTGGGCTGAGGGAATACTTCCTCTGAATCGCGAATCTCCTATAACAATTAGGAGCGGTAATAACGGATCTCCGTTTTGGAATCTAAAATAAAGCTCATCAGTACGTTTTGACAGATGTACGTGGTCCTTTCTGAAATCTTGTCACCATATTTCGCGTACCTTCCTTTACAGCCCCAATAACAATCGCTGAAACGTAATTAGTTCTCGAAGGGCACAATATCACACCGATGTACAGGCCAACAAGTTATACGGGTAGAAGGGAGCTGACCTACATGTTCAGCGGGGTGGAAAGGGCGGTTGGCTGCTCGTGTTCTCGGGGCCGCACTATACTGAGACGACTCGGTGGCGTCGCCCGGCACGCTGGGTGCGGTTTTGGTGTCACGTGTATCGCTGTGACACGTTGTATTGAATGACATTGAAAACGCATAGGTCACATGGGCGGAGCCATGCAGATAGGAGGAGGGGGGGGGCCCTTGGGATGCCTCCCCCCCCCTTGAGAAAAAGAATGCCGTTTTTTAATGCCAAATTTAGGCCAGTTGAGGCGCGGACCCCCCCCCCCCCCTGTTGAGAAAGAACGTTATCTGAGCCTTGCAACCCCCTCCCCCCCGCCCCCCGCCCCTGAGGTATAGATTTCCCCGCCTTTCAGAATGAATTCGGGGTAGAAACACAATGGGAGGGCGGCCAGTATCAGGAATGGGTGTAGGGGGGGGGGGAGGGTAGAAGCACAATGGGAAGACGGCCAGTATCAGGGATAGGGGGAGGGGTGAGGGTACAGACATACAAGGACGTTTCTTTCTCAACGTATTTTACAGGGTGCCTTGTTCAATAGACTCCGTTGGTCGTTCGTCCCTGTTAAAGCGAAACATTATTTCCCGATATCTCACGTATGTGGGGACCTTGTGTGTGCGCCGGTTCTGATGTGTCCGTCATCGCCGTTTCACTCTCCAGACTCCTGTTAAGTCAGGTGTCAGAGATTGAGGATTAGGGGTCACTGATTGGGTATGAGGGGTCAGACATTAAATATTGGGGGTCTATGCAGAGGGCATATGGCTTAAGGATAGGGGTTCGCTTTAGGGTCCCCAGCGTGGCGCCACGTAGCGGGTGGAAGGGCGATGAGGCCCCCACACCAGCATGACTCACGACCACCATTTACTACCATAATTCATTTCGGTGTTTTAACATGGGCGATATGCCATTTTGTGTTCATATTACAGCGCCTTGACGTCGTTCGTTGACGTGTTTTAATATGTTTTACCATGCGTAAATATCCTGCAGTGTATGCGATCAGACTCCTTGCGTTACAACGCCTTGAATTGCTCGACGTGTTTTACCAGGTGCAATCGCTGTCGGCCCAGCAGATAGCGGTGGGCTTCCAGCACCACCACACAGGCATTTTCAGCGCCCTGCGCGCCATCTACCGCCAGCACGGCGTGCGGGGTGTCTTCATCAGGGGCGTCTCCGAGGCCGTCTCCAGGGTCATGGTCGGCTGGGCCGCCCAGGGGGCCCGTAAGTTCGAAACCGCTAGGGCAAAAAATCTTGCCCTAGAATAGGACATTAGCATGGAGCGAGGCGAAATATTTGCCCCCCGCCTTTCGAACTTACGGGCCCCAGCTCTCCACCTTCTCCAGCAGCAAACAATACGTGGAGGGGCTGCAGGTGGGTGGTGTAGGGGTCACGTCAGTGGTGTGGGGGGTATGCCCGTGGGTGAGTGGTGTCGGGAAGGTATGAGGGTGGGTAAGGTGTAGGCCTGTGGGTTGGTGATGTAGGGAAGGTCTTCTGGCGGGTAAGGTGGGGGTCAGTGTGTGGGTGCTGTGGAGGGTCTAAGGTGGGGGTCAGTGTGTGGGTGCGGTGGAGGATCTAAGGTGGGGGTCAGTGTATGGGTGCTGTGAAGAGTCTAATGTGGGGTCATGTGTGGGTGCTGTAGAGGGTCTAAGGTGGGGGTCAGTGTGTGGGTGCTGTGGAGGGTCTAAGGTAGGGGTCAGTGTGTGGGTGCTGTGGAGGGTCTAAGGTGGGGGTCAGTGTGTGGGTGCTGTGGAGGGTCTAAGGTAGGGGTCAGTGTGTGGGTGCTGTGGAGGGTCTAAGGTGGGGGTCAGTGTGTGGGTGATGTGGAGGGTCTAAGGTGGGGGTCAGTGTGTGGGTGATGTGGAGGGTCTAAGGTGGGGGTCAGTGTTTGGGTGATGTGGAGGGTCTAATGTGGGGTCATGTGTGGGTGCTGTAGAGGGTCTAAGGTGGGGGTCAGTGTGTGGGTGCTGTGGAGGGTCTAAGGTAGGGGTCAGTGTGTGGGTGCTGTGGAGGGTCTAAGGTGGGGGTCAGTGTGTGGGTGCTGTGGAGGGTCTAAGGTAGGGGTCAGTGTGTGGGTGCTGTGGAGGGTCTAAGGTGGGGGTCAGTGTGTGGGTGATGTGGAGGGTCTAAGGTGGGGGTCAGTGTGTGGGTGATGTGGAGGGTCTAAGGTGGGGGTCAGTGTTTGGGTGATGTGGAGGGTCTAATGTGGGGTCATGTGTGGGTGCTGTGAAGGGTCTAATGTGGGGTCATGTGTGGGTGCTGTGGAGGGTCTAAGGTGGGGGTCAGTGTGTGGGTGCTGTGGAGGGTCTAAGGTGGGGGTCAGTGTGTGGGTGCTGTGGAGGGTCTAAGGTGGGGGTCAGTGTGTGGGTGCTGTGGAGGGTCTAAGGTGGGGGTCAGTGTGTGGGTGCTGTGGAGGGTCTAAGGTGGGGGTCAGTGTGTGGGTGCTGTGGAGGGTCTAAGGTGGGGGTCAGTGTGTGGGTGCTGTGAAGGGTCTAAGGTGGGGGTCAGTGTGTGGGTGCTGTGGAGGGTCTAAGGTGGTGTCAGTGTGTGGGTGCTATATAAGGAGTCTAAGGTGGGAGTCAGTGTGTCGGTGCTGTGGAGGGTCTAAGGTGGTGTCAGTGTGTGGGTGCTATATAAGGAGTCTAAGGTGGGGGTCAGTGTCTGGGTGTTGTGGAGGGTCTAAGGTGGGGGTCAGTGTGTGGGTGCTGTGGAGGGTCTAAGGTGGGGGTCAGTGTGTGGGTGCTGTGAAGGGTCTAAGGTGGGGGTCAGTGTATGGGTGATGTGGAGGGTCTAAGGTGGGAGTCAGTGTCTTGGTGTTGTGGAGGGTCTAAGGTGGGGGTCAGTGTGGTGGATACTGTGGAGGTCTAAGGTCAGGGTCAGTGTGTTGGTGTTGTGAAGGGGCTAAGGTGGGAGTCAGTGTCTTGTGTTGTGGAGGGTCTAAGGTGGGGGTCAGTGTTTGGGTGCTGTGAAGGGACTAAGATCAGGGTCAGTGTATGAGTGTTGTTGAGGGTCTTAGGTGGGGGTCAGTGTGTGGGTGCTGTGGAGGGTCTAAGGTGGGGGTCAGTGTGTGGGTGCTTTGAAGGGTCTTAGGTGGGGGTCAGTGTGTGGGTGCTTTGAAGGGTCTAAGGTGGAGTTCAATGTGTGGCTGATGTGGAGGGTCTAAGGTGGGGGTCAGTGTGTTGGTACTGTGGAGGCTCTAAGGTGGAGGTCAGCGTGTGGGCGATGTGGAGGGTCTAATGTGGGGGTCAATGTGTGGGCGATATGGAGGATCTAATGTGAGGGTCAGCGTGTGGGCGATGTGGAGGATCTAATGTGGGGGTCAGCGTGTGGGCGATGTGGAGGGTCTAATGTGGGGGTCAGTGTGTGGGCGATGTGGAGGGTCTAATGTGGGGGTCAGTGTGTGGGCGATGTGGAGGGTCTAGTGTGTGGGTGCTGTGGAGGGTCTAAGGTGGGGGTCTGGGTGGAGGGTTTAATGTGGGGGTCAGAGTGTGGGGATGTGGAGAGTTTAGTGTGTGGGTGTTGTGGAGGGTCTAAGGTGGGGGTCAGTGTGTGGGTGCTGTGGAGGGTCTAAGGTGGGGGTCAGCGTGTGGGTGTTGTGGAGGGTCTAAGGTGGGGGTCAATGTGTTGGTGCTGTGGAGGGTCTAAGGTGGGGGTCAGCGTGTGGGTGCTGTGGAGGGTCTAATGTGGGGGTCAGCGTGTGGGTGTTGTGGAGGGTCTAATGTCGGGGTCAGTATGTGGGAGATGTGGAGGATCTAAGGTGGGGGTCAATGTGTTGGTGTTGTGGAGGGTCTAAGGTGGGGGTCAGTGTGCTGGTGTTGTGGAGGGTCTAAGGTGGGGGTCAGTGTGCTGGTGTTGTGGAGGGTCTAAGGTGGGGGTCAGTGTGCTGGTGTTGTGGAGGGTCTAAGGGGGGGGTCAGTGTGTGGGTGTTGTGGAGGGTCTAATGTCGGGGTCAGTATGTGGGTGATGTGGAGGCTCTAAGGTGGGGGTCAGTGTGTTGGTGCTGTGGAGGGTCTAAGGTGGGGGTCAGTGTGCTGGTGTTGTGGAGGGTCTAAGGTGGGGGTCAGTGTGTTGGTGCTGTGGAGGGTCTAAGGTGGGGGTCAGTGTGCTGGTGATGTGGAGGATCTAAGGTGGGGGTCAGTGTGCTGGTGTTGTGGAGGCTCTAAGGTGAGAGTCAGTGTGCTGGTGTTGTGGAGGGTCTAAGGTGGGGGTCAGTGTGCTGGTGTTGTGGAGGGTCTAAGGTGGGGGTCCGTGTGCTGGTGCTGTGGAGGGTCTAAGGTGGGGGTCAGTGTGTTGGTGCTGTGGAGGGTCTAAGGTGGGGGTCAGTGTGCTGGTGTTGTGGAGGGTCTAAGGTGGGGGTCAGTGTGCTGGTGTTGTGGAGGGTCTAAGGTGGGGGTCAGTGTGCTGGTGTTGTGGAGGGTCTAAGGTGGGGGTCAGTGTGCTGGTGTTGTGGAGGGTCTAAGGTGGGGGTCAGTGTGCTGGTGTTGTGGAGGGTCTAAGGTGGGGGTCTGGGTGGAGGGTCTACAGGCGGGTGATAATGCCCTGGCACCATATATTTCAGAAACAGGTCAATTTGCTGTCTTTTATTTACATTATTCTTAGCATTCTATGCATTTATATATATATATAAATACATGTTGGTGATGGGTATATATATATAATATATATATATATGCAATTAGCTCATGCATATATGTATGTATATATAAATATGTATGTATGGGTTCATAGGGTCTTGGGCTGAATACATGGGGTCTGACAAGGTTTGATCTGACTTCTTTCGCCTATCAGCCCCAATATGACATGACATGTATGCCGTCAATAATTCAGTTGGTGTTAGGCGTTATTAACCCATGTTCACATGGAACGTGTAATTTTGTAAGCGTAAACTAGGGCCTCTACATATAATGGAAGCTGATGAAAGCCACGCCATGCCGCGCTATTCGAACCGTGACAGGCTCAAATGCACGTAATGCTATGGTCTCTTTAAGTTTTGTGGGTAGTTCCGACGATATTACTACAAACACATATATAGCGACGAGACGTGGTTTGGTTAAATCTCGCGAGAACGGCGCTTCGATACTTTGGGTGCCGGCTAATGGCGTCTGGCCATAAGGGCGATCCTTGTGTGTGTGTGTACCCCAGTCGGCCGAAGGGGTCCTTCCTGAACAATTCTACAGGTTCTGCTTATGTTCGACTGGATTCTGACAGCCAAAGGGGTGTGCAGGGGGGGGGGGGGGTTACGTGGGGGGAGCGATTGAACCAATCCAGGGATTGGTTCAACTTGGTATGAGTGTGTGGGGGGAGGGGGCGGAGCGGGGGTAGAGGATCTGGGGATATGAGTGGTGTGGGAAGGGGCGGAGGCTGGGGCGGGGGCGGGGCGGAGGCTGGGACGGGGACGGGGTGGGGTCGGATTGCGCGTCCTCTACAATAGTGCAAGATTTGTGCTATTAAACCCATGAAAGCCCTTGTGGAGCTGCGGTCCATAGCAGACACTGACTAGACAGGGTCGCTATTTTCATCCTGTTGGTCTCTAAACTACCATCGTTTAATATGTCTCTACCAGAAATGTGACAATATCAAGTAGAAGGTTAACTTATAGTCCACCGACTCGCGTTTGTTTGACGTGAGTAGAACGTGAGCTACGGGGAGGCAGAGACCAAGCATTCAATGTCGAACACACATTGACACATGAGAACCAAGTTTAAGTGTTTTCGGGTTTACCATATGCATGTGCATACAAGATGAAGAAAAATCCGAAACGTTCATGTAATGTAATGTATGCTTCTGTTGCTGTAGTTGTTTGGTCTACCAGACATAAACAATGTTTGTTAGAATAGGAATATTAAGAACGATGATTTCTGTGTGGTCTACTGTGGTAGAAACAAACAGAAACCAACACGTGACCATTGGCCATCGTTGGGGGGGGGGGGTTGCTATGTCCTAGGGTATTACCATCAATCTGAAATGTCATTTAGACAAAATGTTAACTAATTCATAACTAACCCTATCGCGGGTTAAAGTTGATTAGAAATTAGACATTAGAGCAACCTTGTTTTGGGAAGTAGAACATGGTGTAACTCCCCCCCCCCCGTAATGCTAATAATAACGGGAGAACCCCCGCCGCACCATTGCTGCAAAGAATTTGCCTACCAAGCCACAATTAGCCTTCATTGCATCTCTCAGAATGATGAATTCAACCACGGGCCGCTGTGCCGTCTCGCCAAGTGCTTCCATTGGTGCGTCATTCCTGCGGATATTTCTTTATTATGCGCTGAATATCGGCAGCACATGACCTCGTGACCTGCATGTTTTACCCATTGCCCTTGGGTCCTATGGTGAGTGAGGCGGGCGTGAAATCGCATGGCAGCCGTGAATTCAGACCCCGGCATTCACTGCAAGTCTCGTCTGCAAGTGTCGTCTGCTTTGATCGCTCCTCGGCCAGCGTTGATCGATCGTTTGTCATAGAATACACAATGGAAGTAATAGAAAAGAAGTCACTTCTAACAAAAGCTGGCGACGGGATTCCTATTAACAATGTGTATGTGTGTTTTTCTCTTTGTAAATTGCATAACAAAAACCAATGTCATTTACAGGGCTAATTAAAAATCTTTCAACCTACCCTCAGTCACGTAGTCTGATATTAGCTCCGCTCCATGCTAGAAATTGTTACGTCATTTAATAATTTGATCGCATAATTCATAGATGATGTCATTTATATCTTTCATACGTGTATTTTAGGGATGTTTTTCTCTTGGAC
The DNA here is from genome assembly GCA_964019135.1 of Arenicola marina. Classification (NCBI taxonomy): domain Eukaryota; kingdom Metazoa; phylum Annelida; class Polychaeta; family Arenicolidae; genus Arenicola; species Arenicola marina. Next base: position 42,880,672 of record OZ025253.1, on the reverse strand, counting down.
GTGCTATAAATTACAGTCAAAATTTGTTGGAATTGTCAAATTCCTTAAAAAAAAATTTTTTTTATTATTTATATATGTTGTGCCACCTTCAGATGATTCAACAATAATTAATGCTCCATAACATCGTGAATTCAAACAAAGCATTTAGAAAATGCTTGTGTCGGGTACAAATAACTTCGCTCTCGGAGAAAGAAATCACGTACAAGTTACATAAAGTCCATGTCTAGGTTAATAAGCTTAACAAGACCGCGAATGTTATATGGAGAAGCGAGTCTGTAACGTTCCTCGGACAACGCGATAATCTTTCTCGAACAACGCGATAACCTTTTTCGGACAACACGATAACCTTTCTCGGACAACGCGATAACCTTTCTGGGACAACGCGATGACCTCTCTCGACAACGCGATAACCTTTCTCAGATAACGCAATGACCTTTCTCAGACAACTCGATAACCTTTCTCGGATAACTCGATAACCTTTTTTGGACAACGTGATGACCTTTCTAGGACATCGCGATGACCTTTCGCTTACAACTCGATAACCTTTCTCGGACAACGCGATGACCTTTCGCAGAAAACCCGATAATCTTTCTCGGACAACGCGATGACCTTTCGCGAACCTTTTTTGGGGCAACGCTGTAACATCGCTCAGGTAACACGATAACCTCTCTCAACGCGAAACGATGTTTAGACAGCCCGCAAGCGAAAAGGTAACTATGGCAAGGCGTACTGAAGGCTACCAATTTGCATAGCCCTGAGGGCGTGAAGATGATACTAATGTGAAGGCGCGTTAGAAGTTTCGTGTCCTACTTCTCGATATGCATAGCTTTAGTGACATAAATATGACCATTTCAGCCCCATTCCCAAAGTCATCAGTTTACCCCCCCCCCCCCCCCCCCGCTGGTTCACTCATCCTATATGTAAGATCTTTTTTGCTTCTTTGTTATGCGACCTGGTATGCGATTGTTGTTGTGAGATCCGTCGATAAGATTATGACGAATTCAATGAGAGTTATCTGCGTGTAATAACATCAGTCACGAAGGCGCCCTTTTGGTAAGTGGCCCACGCAGGTGCCCAGCATTAAAGAGGCCAAGGAGCCGGCCGACTAGTCGTCACTGCGAGTCATGAATCACGTGAGGCCTTCGCCTGGTGCGAAGCTTCTAGACCCTGACGAGGCCTTCGATTCAGTCGGCCACGGTTCAGGGCGCCCCAGACGACGCGGTCCGTGCGTTGAGGTCCCGCTGTTTACCATTGTACTTTGTTTCCTTAGAAATGCCACTCCAAACAACATTCGACACTTCAGACATCTACATATTCTACCGTCTTGAAACGATCGAATTTTACTGGCAAAGTCTCCTCTATAATATGTTTTACCCTCCTTCACGTGCTGTGCTTTCTTTATGTCAATGACAACGAGAGGAAACGCTCTTCCCCAAAATGCATACCAGAAGGGTATGAGTCATGCTTAGGCATTAAGGTGCTAGCTTTTCATTTTCACACGTTTTACTCGCTCGACTATTTCTTTCCTTTAGAGGTAAATCTACATGAGGTTAGATTGGTCATGTTGAACAAACCCAATATTACTCAGTGTCGTAAAAACGCAAGATGTGAAAGCCCAGTGCGTAGATAAATAACGGAGAGTAACTATTGTCCTTCTCGTAGGGATGTTAGCTTCCTCCGATGTCGCGGTATGCCGCACTGTGTTTTAAGTGATAAATGTGGTAAAAACTGACGGAGAAGATGCATCATATATACTCTCCTCTGCAGGTTTAGTTTTTCGACGAGCGGTATTTATTCGTGTCAACCACCCCCTGTATTCAAAGTAGTAAACAGCATACAGTGCCGCTTGGAAGACTTGTACGACTTGTGCACATGCAGTAACCACGACGGTGATTTAAGACAACTTATGCCATAGTACAGTGAGCGCTCCGCTTATTGGGTCAACAAAATAACAGGTAAATTTTGCACCGGCGGATCTGAGTGTGTCGCTGGGGGTTTTGGCCCCCACTGCTTTGAGCATGCAGGTGTCCCATGCCACGCCCCCCCTCTACTTACTGTTGGAGGATACCACCTCCACGCTCTCACAAGTATTTTGGGAATGTTCACTCTGTCCACAAGGTTGACGGGAAGCGAACACGTTCGAGATTTTCCTAATTAAGAAAGTGCAAACATTTAATAATTCGACTTCATGTTCGGGTTGTGACCACCAACACAGCTATCTATGGATGCTCTTTGTGCGTAACCAATATCGTTACTTTACGATACGTTACGCTACATTATCGATGGTTATTATTATGAACAGCGGCCAAACTCATCAACATAAAGTAATGAAGTTCGGCACGAAAAAAACATGTTCCTATAATAACCGGTTATACTCTCGGTACTAACGCCAGGGGTGTGAAGCTACGATGTTCCTATAATAACCGGCTATACTCTCGGTACTGACGCCAGGGGTGTGAAGCTACGATGTTCCTATAATAACCGGTTATACTCTCGGTACTAACGCCAGGGGTGTGAAGCTACGATGTTCCTATAATAACCGGTTATACTCTCGGTACTAACGCCAGGGGTGTGAAGCTACGATGTTCCTATAATAACCGGTTATACTCTCGGTACTGACGCCAGGGGTGTGAAGCTACGATGTTCCTATAATAACCGGTTATACTCTCGGTACTAACGCCAGGGGTGTGAAGCTACGATGTTCCTATAATAACCGGTTATACTCTCGGTACTAACGCCAGGGGTGTGAAGCTACGATGTTCCTATAATAACCGGTTATACTCTCGGTACTAACGCCAGGGGTGTGAAGCTACGATGTTCCTATAATAACCGGTTATACTCTCGGTACTAACGCCAGGGGTGTGAAGCTACGATGTTCCTATAATAACCGGTTATACTCTCGGTACTGACGCCAGGGGTGTGAAGCTACGATGTTCCTATAATAACCGGTTATACTCTCGGTACTAACGCCAGGGGTGTGAAGCTACGATGTTCCTATAATAACCGGTTATACTCTCGGTACTGACGCCAGGGGTGTGCAACTACGACGAAAAAAGCTATTTTCGAGTGTAATTTTATTTCTTCCATTAAATGAGCCGTCATTTTTATTGATACGGTCCTTTGATCTCCGCCGCTAATGTTACATCACGGTCTCTCAAGATGGCCGCGGGAGTCCTCCTACCGACCAGTCACGTAACCAGGAAGGGCTTCAATTGGTTCCTACACAAGTAAAGGAATCAATTCAATCATGCTTACTGACAATACCACCACGGAGACGATTGATCCTGGCAAGGCAACACTTAACGCCTATATTATCGCCCGCTCTTTAGGTCGTACGTTGCGATTTGACGCTTTAATCTAAAATGTTATATCGACGCTATTTCAGGTGTTTCCCAAGGCCAGCTGGTTGAATTCTCTGGCGGTCAGCATGCTACTGCGCATGGTGGTCGTCCTGTTTATGACGCCTTTTGACTACGTGTCGACGCGCCTCTACCACCAGGGCACGGACGCCCGGGCGGGGCCTCCTCTACACCGGCCTCCCAGGCTGCTTCCTCAAGGTCTTCCGCAAGGAAGGCGTCTGGGGCTTCTACAAGGGCTGGGCCGCCTCGCTCTTCCGCCTCGGCCCGCACACTGTGCTCAGCCTCGTCATCTGGGACCAGCTTAATGAAGCACCCGGAGTGACTGATCCAGAGGTCCAGCTCTGCCCTCGCCCGGAGTGACTGATCCAGAGGTCCAGCTCTGCCCTGACCCGGAGTGACTGTTCCAGAGGTCCAGCTCTGCCCTGACCCGGAGTGACTGATCCAGAGGTCCAGCTCTGCCCTCGCCCGGAGTGACTGATCCAGAGGTCCAGCTCTGCCCTGACCCGGAGTGACTGTTCCAGAGGTCCAGCTCTGCCCTCGCCCGGAGTGACTGATCCAGAGGTCCAGCTCTGCCCTCGCCCGGAGTGACTGATCCAGATGTCCAGCTCTGCCCTGACCCGGAGTGACTGTTCCAGAGGTCTAGCTCTGACCTCACCCGCAGTGACTGATCCAAAGATCCAGATCTGCCCTCATCCAGAGTAACTGATCCAGAGGCCCGACTCTGCCCCAGACGGAACATATGCCAGCATACTCATAGCGTGCAAGAGAATGAATCAGTATATAGCTTTCTTAGAGTGCAGAGTGCGATACCGAGGGAAGGAGCTATCAAGCACCAATATATATATATATAATGTATGTAATGTATATACAACGCCGGAGGAGCTACCGGCGGAGTTCAAGCGCAAAGAGTCGATGTGTCAAGAGATACCCTGTATTACACTCTCCATGCGTCTTAAGGTAAGCCACCCATAATAGCAAGCTAAAAGAACTCTGTAATTGTGATTATTTTATGAAAGTATACCCAATTACACACCTTCTGGTGAATTTTTAGGATACTTCACCGTCCCGTTAAAAAAATATTCTCCATTTTCCAAGTATACCCTCATTTCACAAAATGACCAAAACTTGACACCTACCACGAATATGTAATTTTGCTACAATTCGGCTCAATATTAAGTCATTATCATCAGTAATAGCTCTTTGGAAAGCTTAAACCTAGTGCAATACAGGAATGATATTCAACAATGTAAATAGTAGCCACAAAAAATAACAGAATGGCATAATAAAGTGCAGTTATGCAAAAACAGGACCGTTTTTGCCAAAATTTGAAATCACCACCTTCACAACATTGGCTATAATTTCATCAAAAATTAAAATCTTGCCACCAAACCACGTTTAAAACTTCTAAAAACATAGTTCTTGTAATAAAAATAAAGAAAAATATAGGTAGCCGTGCAAATTTCCCGAGAAACACGTCCTGAAACTTGAAAATGTTATTTCAGAAATATTTTTTGGAGCAGCTTATTTCACACCAATTATCAGTAATTTACCCCTTGTGTTCACATTTTAATAAATCTGGTTATATATAATGGTCTCCGATATAATTATGATCTACATGAATGTTTTCTGAACTATTTACACGTTTTCTCCATGTTTTTTTCTTGAATATTCGGAATTGATCACGAAGAACCATTCTCTGGGAAATACCTTGTGAATGACGTCACGAATTGGGGATTCCCTGTGAATTACGTAACGAGTTAGGGATTCCCCTTTCACTGACACCCGTCGATGTTTGTCGATGTTTACCGAGGTCTTCTCTAAATCGCCGAAGCTTATTATACGATGTTCTATTTATTTTACCTATGTCACCACTTCTTTTGCTGTGTTTTATTCGTGCTTTGTTTCATTAAGACTGCTTAAAATATCAGGGCTACAGCCCGCCGATGTTTGCCGATGTTTAACGAGGTCTGCTCAAAATCGCCGAAGCTCATTATGGGTGGCTTACCTTAAGGCGAGCTCACTGAACCTGGTTCTGCCGACGCTGCGTCTCCAGATAAAGCGGTGCACTTCAATGGATCGCCTCTTCAGGTACCGACCCAGAAGGACGGGCCTGGTTATCCGGGCTGTTCGGGGGTCAGGCAGTAACACGCAGTGTCTGACGGGGACGTACGTGTATTCCTGACCACGTGTAGGGCAAAGCCAGACGGCGCTGCTGTGGCGGTACGGTACGTCCAGAGGGCAGCACCGCATGGTCCCCAGGGTCACGTCCAGAGGGCAGCACCGCATGGTCCCCACGGTCACGTCCAGAGGGCAGCACCGCATGGTCCCCAGGGTCACGTCCAGAGGGCAGCACCGCATGGTCCCCACGGTCACGTCCAGAGGGCAGCACCGCATGGTCCCCACGGTCACGTCCAGAGGGCAGCACCGCATGATCCCAAGGTTTCACAGCCAGTGGGCAGCACCGCATGGTCCCCAGGGTCACAGCCAGAGGGCAGCACCGCGGCGGGGGTGGGGGGGGGTGGGGGCTCGCATTCATTAATAACCAGCAGCTCGATCACCTCCACGCTCGCCTTGCCGATGGCGTCGTGCAGCGCCGTGTCGCCGTACGAGTCCTGCAACAACCGGCCCAACCACGGCGTGACGTAAAGATTTAAGGTGGATGAGAAAAAAGAAAAAGATGGACAAAAAAATATAGAACTCTGTCGTGAAACTGTTGTGGTTAATTATTTGATATCACGGGCAAGACTAAGAGACTCCATTTGGCAGTCTGGCATGCGTGGAATATAGACAAGAGAAATGGAAGGTGACACTGACCTGGAGGGTGACATTGACCTGGAAGGTGACACTGACCTAGAAAATGACATTGCCTGGAGAGGGACACTGACCTGGAGGGTGACACTGACCTGGAGGGGGACACTGACCTGGAGGGTAACACTGACCTGGAGGGTGACACCGGCCTGGAGGGGGACACAGACCTGGAGGTTGACACTGACCTGGAGGGTGACACTGACGAAGAGGGTGACACTGACCTGGAGGGTGACACTGACGTGGAGGGTGACACTGACCTGGAAGGTGACACTGACCTGGAAGGTGACACTGACCTAGAAAGTGACATTGACCTGGAGGGGGACACTGACCTGGAGGGTAACACTGGCCTGGAGGGGGACACAGACATGGAGGTTGATACTGGCCTGGAGGGTGACACTGACCTGGAGGGGGACACTGACCTGGAGGGTGACACTGACCTGGAGGGTGACACTGGCCTGGAGGGGGACACAGACCTGGAGGGTGATACTGACCTAGATGGTGACACTGACCTGGAGGCTGACACTGACCTGGAGGGTGACACTGACCTGGAGAGTGACACTGACCTGGAGGGTGACGCTGACCTGGATAGTGACTGGAGGGTGACACTGGCCTGGAGGGTGGCGCTGACCTGGAGGGTGACACTGACCTGGAGGGTGACACTGACTTGGAGGGCGACGCTGACCTGAATGGTGACACTGACCTGGAGGGTGACACTGACCTGGAGGGTGACAATGACCTGGAGGGTGACACTGACCTGCAGGGTGACACTGACCTGCAGGGTGACACTGACCTGGCAGCCCCACATGGTCCCCAGGGTCACGTCCAGAGGGCAGCACCGCATGATCCCAAGGTTTCACAGCCAGTGGGCAGCACCGCATGGTCCCCAGGGTCACAGCCAGAGGGCAGCACCGCGGCGGGGGGGGGGGGCTCGCGTTCATTAATAACCAGCAGCTCGATCACCTCCACGCTCGCCTTGCCGATGGCGTCGTGCAGCGCCGTGTCGCCGTACGAGTCCTGCAACAACCGGCCCAACCACGGCGTGACGTAAAGATTTACGATGGATGAGAGGCATAATAATCATAAGAAACAAAAAAAAAAGAAAAAAAAAGATGGACAACAAAATATAGAACTCTGTCGTGACACTGCTGTGGTTAATTATTTGATATCACGGGCAAGACTAAGAGACTCCATTTGGCAGTCTGGCATGCGTGGAATATAGACAAGAGAAATGGAAGGAGACACTGACCAGGAGGGTGACATTGACCTGGAAGGTGACACTGACCTGGAGGGTGACACTGACCTGGAGGGGGACACTGGCCTGGAGGGTAACACTGACCTGGAGTGTGACACCAACCTGGAGGGGGACAGAGACCTGGAGGTTGACACTGACCTGGAGGGTGACACTGACGTGGAGGGTGACACTGACCTGGAAGGTGACACTGACCTGGAAGGTGACACTGACCTAGAAAGTGACATTGACCTGGAGGGGGACACTGACCTGGAGGGTGACACTGGCCTGGATGGTGACACTGACCTGGATGGTGACACTGAACTGGAGGTGACACTGACCTGGAGGGTGACACTGACCTGGAGGGTGACACTGACCTGGAGGGTGACGCTGACCTGGAGGGTGACATTAACCTGAAAGGGTGACACTGGCCTGGAGGGTGACACTGACCTGGAGGGTGACACTAGCATGAATGGTGACACTGACCTGGAGGGTGACACTGACCTGGAGGGTGACACTGACCTGGAGGGTGACACTGACCTGGAGAGTGACACTGACACTGACCTGGGGGGTGATACTGACCTGGAGGGTGACACTGACCTGGAGGGTGACACTGACCTCGAGGGTGACACTGACCTGGATGGTGACACTGACCTGGATGGTGACACTGACCTGGAGGGTGACACTGACCTGGAGGGTGACACTGACCTGGAGGGTGACACTGACACTGACCTGGGGGGTGATACTGACCTGGGGGGTGACACTGACCTGGAGGGTGACACTTATCTGGAGGGTGACACTGACCTGGAGGGTGACTCTGACCTGGAGGGTGACACTTACCTGGAGGGTGACACTGACCTGGACGGTGACACTTACCTGGAGGGTGACACTGACCTGGAGGGTGACACTGACCTGGAGGGTGACACTGACCTGGAGGGTGACACTGACCTGGAGGGTGAATGGAGGGTGACACTGGCCTGGAGGGTGACGCTGATCTGGAGGGTGACACTGACCTGGAGGGTGACACTGACCTGGAGGGTGACACTGACCTGGAGGGGGACACTGACCTGGAGGGTAACACTGACCTGGAGGGTGACACCGGCCTGGAGGGGGACACAGACCTGGAGGTTGACACTGACCTGGAGGGTGACACTGACGAAGAGGGTGACACTGACCTGGAGGGTGACACTGACGTGGAGGGTGACACTGACCTGGAAGGTGACACTGACCTGGAAGGTGACACTGACCTAGAAAGTGACATTGACCTGGAGGGGGACACTGACCTGGAGGGTAACACTGGCCTGGAGGGGGACACAGACATGGAGGTTGATACTGGCCTGGAGGGTGACACTGACCTGGAGGGGGACACTGACCTGGAGGGTGACACTGACCTGGAGGGTGACACTGGCCTGGAGGGGGACACAGACCTGGAGGGTGATACTGACCTAGATGGTGACACTGACCTGGAGGCTGACACTGACCTGGAGGGTGACACTGACCTGGAGAGTGACACTGACCTGGAGGGTGACGCTGACCTGGATAGTGACTGGAGGGTGACACTGGCCTGGAGGGTGGCGCTGACCTGGAGGGTGACACTGACCTGGAGGGTGACACTGACTTGGAGGGCGACGCTGACCTGGATGGTGACACTGACCTGGAGGGTGACACTGACCTGGAGGGTGACAATGACCTGGAGGGTGACACTGACCTGCAGGGTGACACTGACCTGCAGGGTGACACTGACCTGGCAGCACCACATGGTCCCCAGGGTCACGTCCAGAGGGCAGCACCGCATGATCCCAAGGTTTCACAGCCAGTGGGCAGCACCGCATGGTCCCCAGGGTCACAGCCAGAGGGCAGCACCGCGGCGGGGGGGGGGGGGGGGCTCGCGTTCATTAATAACCAGCAGCTCGATCACCTCCACGCTCGCCTTGCCGATGGCGTCGTGCAGCGCCGTGTCGCCGTACGAGTCCTGCAACAACCGGCCCAACCACGGCGTGACGTAAAGATTTACGATGGATGAGAGGCATAATAATCATAAGAAACAAAAAAAAAAGAAAAAAAAAAGATGGACAACAAAATATAGAACTCTGTCGTGACACTGCTGTGGTTAATTATTTGATATCACGGGCAAGACTAAGAGACTCCATTTGGCAGTCTGGCATGCGTGGAATATAGACAAGAGAAATGGAAGGAGACACTGACCTGGAGGGTGACATTGACCTGGAAGGTGACACTGACCTGGAGGGTGACACTGACCTGGAGGGGGACACTGGCCTGGAGGGTAACACTGACCTGGAGTGTGACACCAACCTGGAGGGGGACAGAGACCTGGAGGTTGACACTGACCTGGAGGGTGACACTGACGTGGAGGGTGACACTGACCTGGAAGGTGACACTGACCTGGAAGGTGACACTGACCTAGAAAGTGACATTGACCTGGAGGGGGACACTGACCTGGAGGGTGACACTGGCCTGGATGGTGACACTGACCTGGATGGTGACACTGAACTGGAGGTGACACTGACCTGGAGGGTGACACTGACCTGGAGGGTGACACTGACCTGGAGGGTGACGCTGACCTGGAGGGTGACATTAACCTGAAAGGGTGACACTGGCCTGGAGGGTGACACTGACCTGGAGGGTGACACTAGCATGAATGGTGACACTGACCTGGAGGGTGACACTGACCTGGAGGGTGACACTGACCTGGAGGGTGACACTGACCTGGAGAGTGACACTGACACTGACCTGGGGGGTGATACTGACCTGGAGGGTGACACTGACCTGGAGGGTGACACTGACCTCGAGGGTGACACTGACCTGGATGGTGACACTGACCTGGATGGTGACACTGACCTGGAGGGTGACACTGACCTGGAGGGTGACACTGGCCTGGAGGGTGACACTGACCTGGAGGGTGACACTGACCTGGCGGGTGACACTGTCCTGGATGGTGACGCTGACCTGGAGGGTGACACTGACCTGGAGGGTGACACTGACCTGGAGGGTGACACTGACCTGGAGGGTGACACTGACCTGGAGGGTGACACTGACCTGGAGGGTGACACTGACCTGGAGAGTGACACTGACCTGGAGGGTGACGCTGACTTGGATAGTGACTGGAGGGTGACACTGGCCTGGAGGGTGGCGCTGACCTGGAGGGTGACACTGACCTGGAGGGTGACACTGACTTGGAGGGCGACGCTGACCTGGATGGTGACACTGACCTGGAGGGTGACACTGACCTGGAGGGTGACAATGACCTGGAGGGTGACACTGACCTGCAGGGTGACACTGACCTGCAGGGTGACACTGACCTGGCAGCACCACATGGTCCCCAGGGTCACGTCCAGAGGGCAGCACCGCATGATCCCAAGGTTTCACAGCCAGTGGGCAGCACCGCATGGTCCCCAGGGTCACAGCCAGAGGGCAGCACCGCGGCGAGGGGGGGGGGGGCTCGCGTTCATTAATAACCAGCAGCTCGATCACCTCCACGCTCGCCTTGCCGATGGCGTCGTGCAGCGCCGTGTCGCCGTACGAGTCCTGCAACAACCGGCCCAACCACGGCGTGACGTAAAGATTTACGATGGATGAGAGGCATAATAATCATAAGAAAAAAAAAAAAAAGAAAAAAAAAAGATGGACAACAAAATATAGAACTCTGTCGTGACACTGCTGGGGTTAATTATTTGATATCACGGGCAAGACTAAGAGACTCCATTTGGCAGTCTGGCATGCGTGGAATATAGACAAGAGAAATGGAAGGAGACACTGACCTGGAGGGTGACATTGACCTGGAAGGTGACACTGACCTGGAGGGTGACACTGACCTGGAGGGGGACACTGACCTGGAGGGTAACACTGACCTGGAGTGTGACACCGACCTGGAGGGGGACAGAGACCTGGAGGTGACACTGACCTGGAGGGTGACACTGACCTGGAGGGTGACACTGACCTGGAGGGTGACACTGACCTGGAGGGTGACACTGACCTGGAGTGTGACACTGACCTCGAGGGTGACACTGACCTGGATGGTGACACTGACCTGGATGGTGACACTGACCTGGATGGTGACACTGACCTGGAGGGTGACACTGACCTGGAGGGTGACACTGACCTGGAGGGTGACACTGACACTGACCTGGGGGTGATACTGACCTGGAGGGTGACACTGACCTGGAGTGTGACACTGACCTCGAGGGTGACACTGACCTGGATGGTGACACTGACCTGGATGGTGACACTGACCTGGCTGGTGACACTGACCTGGAGGGTGAATGGAGGGTGAGACTGGCCTGGAGGGTGACGCTGACCTGGAGGGTGACACTGACCTGGAGGGTGACACTGACCTGGAGGGTGACACTGACCTGGAGGGTGAATGGAGGGTGAGACTGGCCTGGAGGGTGACGCTGACCTGGAGGGTGACACTGACCTGGAGGGTGACACTGACCTGGAGGGTGACACTGACCTGGTGGGTGACACTGACCTGGAGGGTGACACTGGCCTGGAGGGTGACACTGACCTGGAGAGTGACACTGACATGGATGGTGACACTGACCTGGTGGGTGACACTGACCTGGAGGGTGACACTGACCTGGAGAGTGACACTGACATGGATGGTGACACTGACCTGGTGGGTGACACTGACCTGGAGGGTGACACTGACCTGGAGAGTGACACTGACATGGATGGTGACACTGACCTGGTGGGTGACACTGACCTGGAGGGTGACACTGACCTGGAGAGTGACACTGACATGGATGGTGACACTGACCTGGTGGGTGACACTGACCTGGAGGGTGACACTGACCTGGAGGGTGACACTGACCTGGAGGGTGACACTGACCTGGAGGGTGACACTGACCTGGAGTGTGACACTGACCTGGATGGTGACACTGACCTGGAGGGTGACACTGACCTGGAGGGTGACACTGACCTGGCGGGTGACACTGACCTGAAGGGTGACACTGACCTGGAGGGTGACACTGACCTGGAGGGTGACACTGACCTGGAGGGTGACACTGACCTGGATGGTGACACTGACCTGGAGGGTGACACTGACCTGGAGGGTGACAATGACCTGGAGGGTGACACTGACCTGCAGGGTGACACTGACCTGCAGGGTGACACTGACCTGGCAGCACCACATGGTCCCCAGGGTCACGTCCAGAGGGCAGCACCGCATGATCCCAAGGTTTCACAGCCAGTGGGCAGCACCGCATGGTCCCCAGGGTCACAGCCAGAGGGCAGCACCGCGGCGGGGGGGGAGGGGGCTCGCGTTCATTAATAACCAGCAGCTCGATCACCTCCACGCTCGCCTTGCCGATGGCGTCGTGCAGCGCCGTGTCGCCGTACGAGTCCTGCAACAACCGGCCCAACCACGGCGTGACGTAAAGATTTACGATGGATGAGAGGCATAATAATCATAAGAAACAAAAAAAAGAAAAAAAAAAGATGGACAACAAAATATAGAACTCTGTCGTGACACTGCTGTGGTTAATTATTTGATATCACGGGCAAGACTAAGAGACTCCATTTGGCAGTCTGGCATGCGTGGAATATAGACAAGAGAAATGGAAGGAGACACTGACCTGGAGGGTGACATTGACCTGGAAGGTGACACTGACCTGGAGGGTGACACTGACCTGGAGGGGGACACTGGCCTGGAGGGTAACACTGACCTGGAGTGTGACACCGACCTGGAGGGGGACAGAGACCTGGAGGTTGACACTGACCTGGAGGGTGACACTGACGTGGAGGGTGACACTGACCTGGAAGGTGACACTGACCTGGAAGGTGACACTGACCTAGAAAGTGACATTGACCTGGAGGGGCACACTGACCTGGAGGGTGACACTGGCCTGGATGGTGACACTAGCATGAATGGTGACACTGACCTGGAGGGTGACATTAACCTTAAAGGGTGACACTGGCCTGGAGGGTGACACTGACCTGGAGGGTGACACTAGCATGAATGGTGACACTGACCTGGAGGGTGACACTGACCTGGAGGGTGACACTGACCTGGAGGGTGACACTGACCTGGAGGGTGACACTGACACTGACCTGGGGGGTGATACTGACCTGGAGGGTGACACTGACCTGGAGTGTGACACTGACCTCGAGGGTGACACTGACCTGGATGGTGACACTGACCTGGATGGTGACACTGACCTGGCTGGTGACACTGACCTGGAGGGTGACACTGACCTGGAGGGTGACACTGACCTGGAGGGTGACACTGACACTGACCTGGGGGGTAATACTGACCTGGAGGGTGACACTGACCTGGAGGGTGACACTTATCTGGAGGGTGACACTGACCTGGAGGGTGACACTGACCTGGAGGGTGACACTGACCTGGAAGGTGACACTGACCTAGAAAGTGACATTGACCTGGAGGGTGACACTTATCTGGAGGGTGACACTGACCTGGAGGGTGACACTGACCTGGAGGGTGACACTGACCTGGAGGGTGACACTGACCTGGAGGGTGAATGGAGGGTGACACTGGCCTGGAGGGTGACACTGACCTGGAGGGTGACACTGACCTGGAAGGTGACACTGACCTAGAAAGTGACATTGACCTGGAGGGGGACACTGACCTGGAGGGTGACACTGGCCTGGATGTTGACACTGACCTGGATGGTGACACTGAACTGGAGGTGACACTGACTTGGAGGGTGACACTGACCTGGAGGGTGACACTGACCTGGAGGGTGACACTGACCTGGAGGGTGACACTGACCTGAAAGGGTGACACTGGCCTGGAGGGTGACACTGACCTGGAGGATGACACTGGCATGAATGGTGACACTGACCTGGAGGGTGACACTGACCTAGAGGGTGACACTGACCTGGACGGTGACACTGACCTGGAGGGAGACACTGACCTGGAGGATGACACTGACCTGGATATTGACACTGACCTGGAGGGTGAAACTGACCTGGATGGTGACACTGACCTGGAGGGTTACACTGACCTGGAGTGTGACACTGACCACGAGGGTGACACTGACCTGGATGGTGACTCTGACCTGGATGGTGACACTGACCTGGATGGTGACACTGACCTGGAGGGTGACACTGACCTGGAGGGTGACACTGACCTGGAGGGTGACACTGACACTGACCTGGGGGGTGATACTGACCTGGACGGTGACACTGACCTGGAGGGTGAAACTGACCTGGAGGGTGACACTGACCTGGAGGGTGACACTGACCTGGAGGGTGACACTGACCTGGAGGGTGAATGGAGGGTGAGACTGGCCTGGAGGGTGACGCTGACCTGGAGGGTGACACTGACCTGGAGGGTGACACTGACCTGGAGGGTGACACTGACCTGGAGGGTGATACTGACCTGGAGGGTGACACTGACCTGGATGGTGACACTGACCTGGAGGGTGACACTGACCTGGAGGGTGACACTGACCTGGCGGGTGACACTGACCTGGAGGGTGACACTGACCTGGAGGGTGACACTGACCTGGAGGGTGACACTGACCTGGAGGGTGACACTGACCTGGATGGTGACACTGACCTGGAGGGTGACACTGATCTGGAGGGTGACAATGACCTGGAGGGTGACACTGACCTGGAGGGTGACACTGACCTGCAGGGTGACACTGACCTGCAGCACCACATGGTCCCCAGGGTCACGTCCAGAGGGCAGCACCGCATGATCCCAAGGTTTTACAGCCAGTGGGCAGCACCGCATGGTCCCCAGGGTCACAGCCAGAGGGCAGCACCGCGGCGGGGGGGGGGGGGGGGCTCGCGTTCATTAATAACCAGCAGCTCGATCACCTCCACGCTCGCCTTGCCGATGGCGTCGTGCAGCGCCGTGTCGCCGTACGAGTCCTGCAACAACCGGCCCAACCACGGCGTGACGTAAAGATTTACGATGGATGAGAGGCATAATAATCATAAGAAAAAAAAAAAAAGAAAAAAAAAAGATGGACAACAAAATATAGAACTCTGTCGTGACACTGCTGTGGTTAATTATTTGATATCACGGGCAAGACTAAGAGACTCCATTTGGCAGTCTGGCATGCGTGGAATATAGACAAGAGAAATGGAAGGAGACACTGACCTGGAGGGTGACATTGACCTGGAAGGTGACACTGACCTGGAGGGTGACACTGACCTGGAGGGGGACACTGGCCTGGAGGGTAACACTGACCTGGAGTGTGACACCGACCTGGAGGGGGACAGAGACCTGGAGGTTGACACTGACCTGGAGGGTGACACTGACGTGGAGGGTGACACTGACCTGGAAGGTGACACTGACCTGGAAGGTGACACTGACCTAGAAAGTGACATTGACCTGGAGGGGCACACTGACCTGGAGGGTGACACTGGCCTGGATGGTGACACTGACCTGGATGGTGACACTGAACTGGAGGTGACACTGACCTGGAGGGTGACACTGACCTGGAGGGTGACACTGACCTGGAGGGTGACACTGACACTGACCTGGGGGGTTATACTGACCTGGAGGGTGACACTGACCTGGAGTGTGACACTGACCTCGAGGGTGACACTGACCTGGCTGGTGACACTGACCTGGAGGGTGACACTGACCTGCAGGGGGACACAGACCTGGATGGTGACACTGACCTGGCTGGTGACACTGACCTGGAGGGTGACACTGACCTGGAGGGTGACACTGACCTGGAGGGTGACACTGACACTGACCTGGGGGTTGATACTGACCTGGAGGGTGACACTGACCTGGAGGGTGACACTTATCTGGAGGGTGACACTGACCTGGAGGGTGACTCTGACCTGGAGGGTGACACTTACCTGGAGGGTGACACTGACCTGGACGGTGACACTTACCTGGAGGGTGACACTGACCTGGAGGGTGACACTGACCTGGAGGGTGACACTGACCTGGAGGGTGACTCTGACCTGGAGGGTGACACTTACCTGGAGGGTGACACTGACCTGGACGGTGACACTTACCTGGAGGGTGACACTGACCTGGAGGGTGACACTGACCTGGAGGGTGACACTGACCTGGAGGGTGAATGGAGGGTGACACTGGCCTGGAGGGTGACACTGACCTGGCGGGTGACACTGTCCTGGATGGTGACGCTGACCTGGAGGGTGACACTGACCTGGAGGGTGACACTGACCTGGAGGGTGACACTGACCTGGAGGGTGACACTGACCTGGAGGGTGACACTGACCTGGAGGGTGACACTGACCTGGAGGGTGACACTGGCCTGGAGGGGGACACAGACCTGGAGGGTGATACTGACCTGGATGGTGACACTGACCTGGAGGCTGACACTGACCTGGAGGGTGACACTGACCTGGAGAGTGACACTGACCTGGAGGGTGACGCTGACCTGGATAGTGACTGGAGGGTGACACTGGCCTGGAGGGTGGCGCTGACCTGGAGGGTGACACTGACCTGGAGGGTGACACTGACTTGGAGGGCGACGCTGACCTGGATGGTGACACTGACCTGGAGGGTGACACTGACCTGCAGGGTGACAATGACCTGGAGGGTGACACTGACCTGGAGGGTGACACTGACCTGCAGGGTGACACTGACCTGGCAGCACCACATGGTCCCCAGGGTCACGTCCAGAGGGCAGCACCGCATGATCCCAAGGTTTCACAGCCAGTGGGCAGCACCGCATGGTCCCCAGGGTCACAGCCAGAGGGCAGCACCGCGGCGAGGGGGGGGGGGGGCTCGCGTTCATTAATAACCAGCAGCTCGATCACCTCCACGCTCGCCTTGCCGATGGCGTCGTGCAGCGCCGTGTCGCCGTACGAGTCCTGCAACAACCGGCCCAACCACGGCGTGACGTAAAGATTTACGATGGATGAGAGGCATAATAATCATAAGAAAAAAAAAAAAAAGAAAAAAAAAAGATGGACAACAAAATATAGAACTCTGTCGTGACACTGCTGTGGTTAATTATTTGATATCACGGGCGAGACTAAGAGACTCCATTTGGCAGTCTGGCATGCGTGGAATATAGACAAGAGAAATGGAAGGAGACACTGACCTGGAGGGTGACATTGACCTGGAAGGTGACACTTACCTGGAGGGTGACACTGACCTGGAGGGTGACACTGACCTGGAGGGTGACACTGACCTGGAGGGTGACACTGACCTGGAGGGTGAATGGAGGGTGAGACTGGCCTGGAGGGTGACGCTGACCTGGAGGGTGACACTGACCTGGAGGGTGACACTGACCTGGAGGGTGACACTGACCTGGAGGGTGACACTGACCTGGAGTGTGACACTGACCTCGAGGGTGACACTGACCTGGATGGTGACACTGACCTGGATGGTGACACTGACCTGGATGGTGACACTGACCTGGAGGGTGACACTGACCTGGAGGGTGACACTGACCTGGAGGGTGACACTGACCTGGAGGGTGACACTGACCTGGATGGTGACACTGACCTGGGGGTGATACTGACCTGGAGGGTGACACTGACCTGGAGTGTGACACTGACCTCGAGGGTGACACTGACCTGGATGGTGACACTGACCTGGATGGTGACGCTGACCTGGCGGGTGACACTGACCTGGATGGTGACGCTGACCTGAAGGGTGACACTGACTTGGAGGGTGACACTGACCTGGCGGGTGACACTGACCTGGCTGGTGACACTGACCTGGAGGGTGACACTGACCTGGAGGGTGACACTGACCTGGACGGTGACACTTACCTGGAGGGTGACACTGACCTGGAGGGTGACACTGACCTGGAGGGTGACACTGACCTGGAGGGTGAATGGAGGGTGACACTGGCCTGGAGGGTGACACTGACCTGGAGGGTGACACTGAGCTGGAGGGTGACACTGACCTGGAGGATGACACTGGCATGAATGGTGACACTGACCTGGAGGGTGACACTGACCTGGAGGGTGACACTGACCTGGACGGTGACACTGACCTGGAGGGAGACACTGACCTGGAGGATGACACTGACCTGGATATTGACACTGACCTGGAGGGTGACACTGACCTGGAGGGTGACACTGACCTGGAGGGTGACACTGATCTGGAGGGTGACACTGACCTGGAGGGTGACACTGGCCTGGAGGGGGACACAGACCTGGAGGGTGATACTGACCTGGATGGGGACACTGACCTGGAGGCTGACACTGACCTGGAGGGTGACACTGACCTGGAGGGTGACACTGACCTGGAGGGTGACGCTGACCTGGATAGTGACTGGAGGGTGACACTGGCCTGGAGGGTGGCGCTGACCTGGAGGGTGACACTGACCTGGAGGGTGACACTGACTTGGAGGGCGACGCTGACCTCGATGGTGACACTGACCTGGAGGGTGACACTGACCTGGAGGGTGACAATGACCTGGAGGGTGACACTGACCTGGAGGGTGACACTGACCTGCAGGGTGACACTGACCTGGCAGCACCACATGGTCCCCAGGGTCACGTCCAGAGGGCAGCACCGCATGATCCCAAGGTTTCACAGCCAGTGGGCAGCACCGCATGGTCCCCAGGGTCACAGCCAGAGGGCAGCACCGCGGCGGGGGGGGGGGGGGGGCTCGCGTTCATTAATAACCAGCAGCTCGATCACCTCCACGCTCGCCTTGCCGATGGCGTCGTGCAGCGCCGTGTCGCCGTACGAGTCCTGCAACAACCGGCCCAACCACGGCGTGACGTAAAGATTTACGATGGATGAGAGGCATAATAATCATAAGAAAAAAAAAAAAAAGAAAAAAAAAAGATGGACAACAAAATATAGAACTCTGTCGTGACACTGCTGTGGTTAATTATTTGATATCACGGGCAAGACTAAGAGACTCCATTTGGCAGTCTGGCATGCGTGGAATATAGACAAGAGAAATGGAAGGAGACACTGACCTGGAGGGTGACATTGACCTGGAAGGTGACACTGACCTGGAGGGTGACACTGACCTGGAGGGGGACACTGGCCTGGAGGGTAACACTGACCTGGAGTGTGACACCAACCTGGAGGGGGACAGAGACCTGGAGGTTGACACTGACCTGGAGGGTGACACTGACGTGGAGGGTGACACTGACCTGGAAGGTGACACTGACCTGGAAGGTGACACTGACCTAGAAAGTGACATTGACCTGGAGGGGGACACTGACCTGGAGGGTGACACTGGCCTGGATGGTGACACTGACCTGGAAGGTGACACTGAACTGGAGGTGACACTGACCTGGAGGGTGACACTGACCTGGAGGGTGACACTGACCTGGAGGGTGACGCTGACCTGGAGGGTGACATTAACCTGAAAGGGTGACACTGGCCTGGAGGGTGACACTGACCTGGAGGGTGACACTAGCATGAATGGTGACACTGACCTGGAGGGTGACACTGACCTGGAGGGTGACACTGACCTGGAGGGTGACACTGACCTGGAGAGTGACACTGACACTGACCTGGGGGGTGATACTGACCTGGAGGGTGACACTGACCTGGAGGGTGACACTGACCTCGAGGGTGACACTGACCTGGATGGTGACACTGACCTGGATGGTGACACTGACCTGGAGGGTGACACTGACCTGGAGGGTGACACTGACCTGGAGGGTGACACTGACACTGACCTGGGGGGTGATACTGACCTGGGGGGTGACACTGACCTGGAGGGTGACTCTGACCTGGAGGGTGACACTTACCTGGAGGGTGACACTGACCTGGACGGTGACACTTACCTGGAGGGTGACACTGACCTGGAGGGTGACTCTGACCTGGAGGGTGACACTTACCTGGAGGGTGACACTGACCTGGACGGTGACACTTACCTGGAGGGTGACACTGACCTGGAGGGTGACACTGACCTGGAGGGTGACACTGACCTGGAGGGTGACACTGACCTGGAGGGTGAATGGAGGGTGACACTGGCCTGGAGGGTGACGCTGATCTGGAGGGTGACACTGACCTGGAGGGTGACACTGACCTGGAGGGTGACACTGACCTGGAGGGTGACACTGACCTGGAGGGTGACACTGACATGGAGGGTGACACTGACCTGGATGGTGACACTGACCTGGTGCGTGACACTGACCTGGAGGGTGACACTGGCCTGGAGGGTGACACTGACCTGGAGGGTGACACTGACCTGGAGGGTGACACTGACCTGGAGAGTGACACTGACCTGGAGGGTGACGCTGACTTGGATAGTGACTGGAGGGTGACACTGGCCTGGAGGGTGGCGCTGACCTGGAGGGTGACACTGACTTGGAGGGCGACGCTGACCTGGATGGTGACACTGACCTGGAGGGTGACACTGACCTGGAGGGTGACAATGACCTGGAGGGTGACACTGACCTGGAGGGTGACACTGACCTGCAGGGTGACACTGACCTGGCAGCACCACATGGTCCCCAGGGTCACGTCCAGAGGGCAGCACCGCATGATCCCAAGGTTTCACAGCCAGTGGGCAGCACCGCATGGTCCCCAGGGTCACAGCCAGAGGGCAGCACCGCGGCGAGGGGGGGGGGGCTCGCGTTCATTAATAACCAGCAGCTCGATCACCTCCACGCTCGCCTTGCCGATGGCGTCGTGCAGCGCCGTGTCGCCGTACGAGTCCTGCAACAACCGGCCCAACCACGGCGTGACGTAAAGATTTACGATGGATGAGAGGCATAATAATCATAAGAAAAAAAAAAAAAAGAAAAAAAAAAGATGGACAACAAAATATAGAACTCTGTCGTGACACTGCTGGGGTTAATTATTTGATATCACGGGCAAGACTAAGAGACTCCATTTGGCAGTCTGGCATGCGTGGAATATAGACAAGAGAAATGGAAGGAGACTCTGACCTGGAGGGTGACATTGACCTGGAAGGTGACACTGACCTGGAGGGTGACACTGACCTGGAGGGGGACACTGACCTGGAGGGTAACACTGACCTGGAGTGTGACACCGACCTGGAGGGGGACAGAGACCTGGAGGTTGACACTGACCTGGAGGGTGACACTGATGTGGAGGGTGACACTGACCTGGAAGGTGACACTGACCTGGAAGGTGACACTGACCTAGAAAGTGACATTGACCTGGAGGGGGACACTGACCTGGAGGGTGACACTGGCCTGGATGGTGACACTGACCTGGATGGTGACACTGAACTGGAGGTGACACTGACCTGGAGGGTGACACTGACCTGGAGGGTGACACTGACCTGGAGGGTGACGCTGACCTGGAGGGTGACACTAAACTGAAAGGGTGACACTGGCCTGGAGGGTGACACTGACCTGGAGGGTGACACTGGCATGAATGGTGACACTGACCTGGAGGGTGACACTGACCTGGAGGGTGACACTGACCTGGAGGGTGACACTGACCTGGAGGGAGACACTGACCTGGAGGGTGACACTGACCTGGATATTGACACTGACCTGGAGGGTGACACTGACCTGGATGGTGACACTGAGCTGGAGGGTTACACTGACCTGGAGTGTGACACTGACCTCGAGGGTGACACTGACCTGGATGGTGACACTGACCTGGATGGTGACACTGACCTGGATGGTGACACTGACCTGGAGGGTGACACTGACCTGGAGGGTGACACTGACCTGGAGGGTGACACTGACACTGACCTGGGGGTGATACTGACCTGGAGGGTGACACTGACCTGGAGTGTGACACTGACCTCGAGGGTGACACTGACCTGGATGGTGACACTGACCTGGATGGTGACACTGACCTGGCTGGTGACACTGACCTGGAGGGTGAATGGAGGGTGAGACTGGCCTGGAGGGTGACGCTGACCTGGAGGGTGACACTGACCTGGAGGGTGACACTGACCTGGAGGGTGACACTGAGCTGGAGGGTGACACTGACCTGGAGGGTGACACTGACCTGGCGGGTGACACTGTCCTGGATGGTGACGCTGACCTGGAGGGTGACACTGACCTGGAGGGTGACACTGACCTGGAGGGTGACACTGACCTGGAGGGTGACACTGACCTGGAGGGTGACACTGACCTGGAGGGTGACACTGACCTGGAGGGTGACACTGACCTGGAGGGTGACACTGATCTGGAGGGTGACACTGACCTGGAGGGTGACACTGGCCTGGAGGGGGACACAGACCTGGAGGGTGATACTGACCTGGATGGGGACACTGACCTGGAGGCTGACACTGACCTGGAGGGTGACACTGACCTGGAGGGTGAATGGAGGGTGACACTGGCCTGGAGGGTGACACTGACCTGGAGGGTGACACTGACCTGGAAGGTGACACTGACCTAGAAAGTGACATTGACCTGGAGGGGGACACTGACCTGGAGGGTGACACTGGCCTGGATGTTGACACTGACCTGGATGGTGACACTGAACTGGAGGTGACACTGACTTGGAGGGTGACACTGACCTGGAGGGTGACACTGACCTGGAGGGTGACACTGACCTGGAGGGTGACACTGACCTGAAAGGGTGACACTGGCCTGGAGGGTGACACTGACCTGGAGGATGACACTGGCATGAATGGTGACACTGACCTGGAGGGTGACACTGACCTGGAGGGTGACACTGACCTGGACGGTGACACTGACCTGGAGGGAGACACTGACCTGGAGGATGACACTGACCTGGATATTGACACTGACCTGGAGGGTGACACTGACCTGGATGGTGACACTGACCTGGAGGGTTACACTGACCTGGAGTGTGACACTGACCACGAGGGTGACACTGACCTGGATGGTGACTCTGACCTGGAT
This sequence comes from Arenicola marina, assembly GCA_964019135.1. Lineage (NCBI taxonomy): Eukaryota > Metazoa > Annelida > Polychaeta > Arenicolidae > Arenicola > Arenicola marina. The sequence goes on along the minus strand of OZ025253.1, from coordinate 42,857,572 downwards.
GGTGACACTGACCTGGATGGTGACACTGACCTGGAGGGTGACACTGACCTGGAGGGTGACACTGACCTGGAGGGTGACACTGACACTGACCTGGGGGGTGATACTGACCTGGACGGTGACACTTACCTGGAGGGTGAAACTGACCTGGAGGGTGACACTGACCTGGAGGGTGACACTGACCTGGAGGGTGACACTGACCTGGAGGGTGAATGGAGGGTGAGACTGGCCTGGAGGGTGACGCTGACCTGGAGGGTGACACTGACCTGGAGGGTGACACTGACCTGGAGGGTGACACTGACCTGGAGGGTGATACTGACCTGGAGGGTGACACTGACCTGGATGGTGACACTGACCTGGAGGGTGACACTGACCTGGAGGGTGACACTGACCTGGCGGGTGACACTGACCTGGAGGGTGACACTGACCTGGAGGGTGACACTGACCTAGAGGGTGACACTGACCTGGAGGGTGACACTGACCTGGATGGTGACACTGACCTGGAGGGTGACACTGATCTGGAGGGTGACAATGACCTGGAGGGTGACACTGACCTGGAGGGTGACACTGACCTGCAGGGTGACACTGACCTGCAGCACCACATGGTCCCCAGGGTCACGTCCAGAGGGCAGCACCGCATGATCCCAAGGTTTTACAGCCAGTGGGCAGCACCGCATCACCCTGGGGCAGCACCGCGGCGGGGGGGGGGGGGGCTCGCGTTCATTAATAACCAGCAGCTCGATCACCTCCACGCTCGCCTTGCCGATGGCGTCGTGCAGCGCCGTGTCGCCGTACGAGTCCTGCAACAACCGGCCCAACCACGGCGTGACGTAAAGATTTACGATGGATGAGAGGCATAATAATCATAAGAAAAAAAAAAAAAGAAAAAAAAAAGATGGACAACAAAATATAGAACTCTGTCGTGACACTGCTGTGGTTAATTATTTGATATCACGGGCAAGACTAAGAGACTCCATTTGGCAGTCTGGCATGCGTGGAATATAGACAAGAGAAATGGAAGGAGACACTGACCTGGAGGGTGACATTGACCTGGAAGGTGACACTGACCTGGAGGGTGACACTGACCTGGAGGGGGACACTGGCCTGGAGGGTAACACTGACCTGGAGTGTGACACCGACCTGGAGGGGGACAGAGACCTGGAGGTTGACACTGACCTGGAGGGTGACACTGACGTGGAGGGTGACACTGACCTGGAAGGTGACACTGACCTGGAAGGTGACACTGACCTAGAAAGTGACATTGACCTGGAGGGGCACACTGACCTGGAGGGTGACACTGGCCTGGATGGTGACACTGACCTGGATGGTGACACTGAACTGGAGGTGACACTGACCTGGAGGGTGACACTGACCTGGAGGGTGACACTGACCTGGAGGGTGACACTGACACTGACCTGGGGGGTTATACTGACCTGGAGGGTGACACTGACCTGGAGTGTGACACTGACCTCGAGGGTGACACTGACCTGGCTGGTGACACTGACCTGGAGGGTGACACTGACTTGGAGGGGGACACAGACCTGGATGGTGACACTGACCTGGCTGGTGACACTGACCTGGAGGGTGACACTGACCTGGAGGGTGACACTGACCTGGAGGGTGACACTGACACTGACCTGGGGGTTGATACTGACCTGGAGGGTGACACTGACCTGGAGGGTGACACTTATCTGGAGGGTGACACTGACCTGGAGGGTGACTCTGACCTGGAGGGTGACACTTACCTGGAGGGTGACACTGACCTGGACGGTGACACTTACCTGGAGGGTGACACTGACCTGGAGGGTGACACTGACCTGGAGGGTGACACTGACCTGGAGGGTGACTCTGACCTGGAGGGTGACACTTACCTGGAGGGTGACACTGACCTGGACGGTGACACTTACCTGGAGGGTGACACTGACCTGGAGGGTGACACTGACCTGGAGGGTGACACTGACCTGGAGGGTGAATGGAGGGTGACACTGGCCTGGAGGGTGACACTGACCTGGCGGGTGACACTGTCCTGGATGGTGACGCTGACCTGGAGGGTGACACTGACCTGGAGGGTGACACTGACCTGGAGGGTGACACTGACCTGGAGGGTGACACTGACCTGGAGGGTGACACTGACCTGGAGGGTGACACTGACCTGGAGGGTGACACTGGCCTGGAGGGGGACACAGACCTGGAGGGTGATACTGACCTGGATGGTGACACTGACCTGGAGGCTGACACTGACCTGGAGGGTGACACTGACCTGGAGAGTGACACTGACCTGGAGGGTGACGCTGACCTGGATAGTGACTGGAGGGTGACACTGGCCTGGAGGGTGGCGCTGACCTGGAGGGTGACACTGACCTGGAGGGTGACACTGACTTGGAGGGCGACGCTGACCTGGATGGTGACACTGACCTGGAGGGTGACACTGACCTGCAGGGTGACAATGACCTGGAGGGTGACACTGACCTGCAGGGTGACACTGACCTGGCAGCAAACACATGGTCCCCAGGGTCACGTCCAGAGGGCAGCACCGCATGATCCCAAGGTTTCACAGCCAGTGGGCAGCACCGCATGGTCCCCGGGTCACAGCCAGAGGGCAGCACCGCGGCGGGGGGGGGGGGCTCGCGTTCATTAATAACCAGCAGCTCGATCACCTCCACGCTCGCCTTGCCGATGGCGTCGTGCAGCGCCGTGTCGCCGTACGAGTCCTGCAACAACCGGCCCAACCACGGCGTGACGTAAAGATTTACGATGGATGAGAGGCATAATAATCATAAGAAACAAAAAAAAAGAAAAAAAAAAGATGGACAACAAAATATAGAACTCTGTCGTGACACTGCTGTGGTTAATTATTTGATATCACGGGCGAGACTAAGAGACTCCATTTGGCAGTCTGGCATGCGTGGAATATAGACAAGAGAAATGGAAGGAGACACTGACCTGGAGGGTGACTCTGACCTTGAGGGTGACACTTACCTGGAGGGTGACACTGACCTGGAGGGTGACACTGACCTGGAGGGTGACACTGACCTGGAGGGTGACACTGACCTGGAGGGTGAATGGAGGGTGAGACTGGCCTGGAGGGTGACGCTGACCTGGAGGGTGACACTGACCTGGAGGGTGACACTGACCTGGAGGGTGACACTGACCTAGAGGGTGACACTGACCTGGATGGTGACACTGACCTGGTGGGTGACACTGACCTGGAGGGTGACACTGGCCTGGAGGGTGACACTGACTTGGAGGGTGACACTGACCTGGCGGGTGACACTGACCTGGATGGTGACGCTGACCTGGAGGGTGACACTGACCTGGAGGGTGAGACTGACCTGGATGGTGACACTGACCTGGAGGGTGACACTGACCTGGAGGGTGACACTGACCTGGAGGGTGACACTGACCTGGAGGGTGACACTGACCTGGCGGGTGACACTGACCTGGATGGTGACGCTGACCTGGCGGGTGACACTGACCTGGATGGTGACGCTGACCTGAAGGGTGACACTGACTTGGAGGGTGACACTGACCTGGCGGGTGACACTGACCTGGCTGGTGACACTGACCTGGAGGGTGACACTGACCTGGAGGGTGACACTGACCTGGACGGTGACACTTACCTGGAGGGTGACACTGACCTGGAGGGTGACACTGACCTGGAGGGTGACACTGACCTGGAGGGTGAATGGAGGGTGACACTGGCCTGGAGGGTGACACTGACCTGGAGGGTGACACTGAGCTGGAGGGTGACACTGACCTGGAGGGTGACACTGACCTGGCGGGTGACACTGTCCTGGATGGTGACGCTGACCTGGAGGGTGACACTGACCTGGAGGGTGACACTGACCTGGAGGGTGACACTGACCTGGAGGGTGACACTGACCTGGAGGGTGACACTGACCTGGAGGGTGACACTGACCTGGAGGGTGACACTGACCTGGAGGGTGACACTGATCTGGAGGGTGACACTGACCTGGAGGGTGACACTGGCCTGGAGGGGGACACAGACCTGGAGGGTGATACTGACCTGGATGGGGACACTGACCTGGAGGCTGACACTGACCTGGAGGGTGATACTGACCTGGAGGGTGACACTGACCTGGAGGGTGACGCTGACCTGGATAGTGACTGGAGGGTGACACTGGCCTGGAGGGTGGCGCTGACCTGGAGGGTGACACTGACCTGGAGGGTGACACTGACTTGGAGGGCGACGCTGACCTCGATGGTGACACTGACCTGGAGGGTGACACTGACCTGGAGGGTGACAATGACCTGGAGGGTGACACTGACCTGGAGGGTGACACTGACCTGCAGGGTGACACTGACCTGGCAGCACCACATGGTCCCCAGGGTCACGTCCAGAGGGCAGCACCGCATGATCCCAAGGTTTCACAGCCAGTGGGCAGCACCGCATGGTCCCCAGGGTCACAGCCAGAGGGCAGCACCGCGGCGGGGGGGGGGGCTCGCGTTCATTAATAACCAGCAGCTCGATCACCTCTACGCTCGCCTTGCCGATGGCGTCGTGCAGCGCCGTGTCGCCGTACGAGTCCTGCAACAACCGGCCCAACCACGGCGTGACGTAAAGATTTACGATGGATGAGAGGCATAATAATCATAAGAAACAAAAAAAAAAGAAAAAAAAAAGATGGACAACAAAATATAGAACTCTGTCGTGACACTGCTGTGGTTAATTATTTGATATCACGGGCAAGACTAAGAGACTCCATTTGGCAGTCTGGCATGCGTGGAATATAGACAAGAGAAATGGAAGGAGACACTGACCTGGAGGGTGACATTGACCTGGAAGGTGACACTGACCTGGAGGGTGACACTGACCTGGAGGGGGACACTGGCCTGGAGGGTAACACTGACCTGGAGTGTGACACCAACCTGGAGGGGGACAGAGACCTGGAGGTTGACACTGACCTGGAGGGTGACACTGACGTGGAGGGTGACACTGACCTGGAAGGTGACACTGACCTGGAAGGTGACACTGACCTAGAAAGTGACATTGACCTGGAGGGGGACACTGACCTGGAGGGTGACACTGGCCTGGATGGTGACACTGACCTGGAAGGTGACACTGAACTGGAGGTGACACTGACCTGGAGGGTGACACTGACCTGGAGGGTGACACTGACCTGGAGGGTGACGCTGACCTGGAGGGTGACATTAACCTGAAAGGGTGACACTGGCCTGGAGGGTGACACTGACCTGGAGGGTGACACTAGCATGAATGGTGACACTGACCTGGAGGGTGACACTGACCTGGAGGGTGACACTGACCTGGAGGGTGACACTGACCTGGAGAGTGACACTGACACTGACCTGGGGGGTGATACTGACCTGGAGGGTGACACTGACCTGGAGGGTGACACTGACCTCGAGGGTGACACTGACCTGGATGGTGACACTGACCTGGATGGTGACACTGACCTGGAGGGTGACACTGACCTGGAGGGTGACACTGACCTGGAGGGTGACACTGACACTGACCTGGGGGGTGATACTGACCTGGGGGGTGACACTGACCTGGAGGGTGACTCTGACCTGGAGGGTGACACTTACCTGGAGGGTGACACTGACCTGGACGGTGACACTTACCTGGAGGGTGACACTGACCTGGAGGGTGACTCTGACCTGGAGGGTGACACTTACCTGGAGGGTGACACTGACCTGGACGGTGACACTTACCTGGAGGGTGACACTGACCTGGAGGGTGACACTGACCTGGAGGGTGACACTGACCTGGAGGGTGACACTGACCTGGAGGGTGAATGGAGGGTGACACTGGCCTGGAGGGTGACGCTGATCTGGAGGGTGACACTGACCTGGAGGGTGACACTGACCTGGAGGGTGACACTGACCTGGAGGGTGACACTGACATGGAGGGTGACACTGACCTGGATGGTGACACTGACCTGGTGCGTGACACTGACCTGGAGGGTGACACTGGCCTGGAGGGTGACACTGACCTGGAGGGTGACACTGACCTGGAGGGTGACACTGACCTGGAGAGTGACACTGACCTGGAGGGTGACGCTGACTTGGATAGTGACTGGAGGGTGACACTGGCCTGGAGGGTGGCGCTGACCTGGAGGGTGACACTGACTTGGAGGGCGACGCTGACCTGGATGGTGACACTGACCTGGAGGGTGACACTGACCTGGAGGGTGACAATGACCTGGAGGGTGACACTGACCTGGAGGGTGACACTGACCTGCAGGGTGACACTGACCTGGCAGCACCACATGGTCCCCAGGGTCACGTCCAGAGGGCAGCACCGCATGATCCCAAGGTTTCACAGCCAGTGGGCAGCACCGCATGGTCCCCAGGGTCACAGCCAGAGGGCAGCACCGCGGCGAGGGGGGGGGGGGCTCGCGTTCATTAATAACCAGCAGCTCGATCACCTCCACGCTCGCCTTGCCGATGGCGTCGTGCAGCGCCGTGTCGCCGTACGAGTCCTGCAACAACCGGCCCAACCACGGCGTGACGTAAAGATTTACGATGGATGAGAGGCATAATAATCATAAGAAAAAAAAAAAAAAGAAAAAAAAAAGATGGACAACAAAATATAGAACTCTGTCGTGACACTGCTGGGGTTAATTATTTGATATCACGGGCAAGACTAAGAGACTCCATTTGGCAGTCTGGCATGCGTGGAATATAGACAAGAGAAATGGAAGGAGACACTGACCTGGAGGGTGACATTGACCTGGAAGGTGACACTGACCTGGAGGGTGACACTGACCTGGAGGGGGACACTGACCTGGAGGGTAACACTGACCTGGAGTGTGACACCGACCTGGAGGGGGACAGAGACCTGGAGGTTGACACTGACCTGGAGGGTGACACTGATGTGGAGGGTGACACTGACCTGGAAGGTGACACTGACCTGGAAGGTGACACTGACCTAGAAAGTGACATTGACCTGGAGGGGGACACTGACCTGGAGGGTGACACTGGCCTGGATGGTGACACTGACCTGGATGGTGACACTGAACTGGAGGTGACACTGACCTGGAGGGTGACACTGACCTGGAGGGTGACACTGACCTGGAGGGTGACGCTGACCTGGAGGGTGACACTAAACTGAAAGGGTGACACTGGCCTGGAGGGTGACACTGACCTGGAGGGTGACACTGGCATGAATGGTGACACTGACCTGGAGGGTGACACTGACCTGGAGGGTGACACTGACCTGGAGGGTGACACTGACCTGGAGGGAGACACTGACCTGGAGGGTGACACTGACCTGGATATTGACACTGACCTGGAGGGTGACACTGACCTGGATGGTGACACTGAGCTGGAGGGTTACACTGACCTGGAGTGTGACACTGACCTCGAGGGTGACACTGACCTGGATGGTGACACTGACCTGGATGGTGACACTGACCTGGATGGTGACACTGACCTGGAGGGTGACACTGACCTGGAGGGTGACACTGACCTGGAGGGTGACACTGACACTGACCTGGGGGTGATACTGACCTGGAGGGTGACACTGACCTGGAGTGTGACACTGACCTCGAGGGTGACACTGACCTGGATGGTGACACTGACCTGGATGGTGACACTGACCTGGCTGGTGACACTGACCTGGAGGGTGAATGGAGGGTGAGACTGGCCTGGAGGGTGACGCTGACCTGGAGGGTGACACTGACCTGGAGGGTGACACTGACCTGGAGGGTGACACTGAGCTGGAGGGTGACACTGACCTGGAGGGTGACACTGACCTGGCGGGTGACACTGTCCTGGATGGTGACGCTGACCTGGAGGGTGACACTGACCTGGAGGGTGACACTGACCTGGAGGGTGACACTGACCTGGAGGGTGACACTGACCTGGAGGGTGACACTGACCTGGAGGGTGACACTGACCTGGAGGGTGACACTGACCTGGAGGGTGACACTGATCTGGAGGGTGACACTGACCTGGAGGGTGACACTGGCCTGGAGGGGGACACAGACCTGGAGGGTGATACTGACCTGGATGGGGACACTGACCTGGAGGCTGACACTGACCTGGAGGGTGACACTGACCTGGAGGGTGACACTGACCTGGAGGGTGACGCTGACCTGGATAGTGACTGGAGGGTGACACTGGCCTGGAGGGTGGCGCTGACCTGGAGGGTGACACTGACCTGGAGGGTGACACTGACTTGGAGGGCGACGCTGACCTCGATGGTGACACTGACCTGGAGGGTGACACTGACCTGGAGGGTGACAATGACCTGGAGGGTGACACTGACCTGGAGGGTGACACTGACCTGCAGGGTGAGACTGACCTGGCAGCACCACATGGTCCCCAGGGTCACGTCCAGAGGGCAGCACCGCATGATCCCAAGGTTTCACAGCCAGTGGGCAGCACCGCATGGTCCCCAGGGTCACAGCCAGAGGGCAGCACCGCGGCGGGGGGGGGGGGCTCGCGTTCATTAATAACCAGCAGCTCGATCACCTCCACGCTCGCCTTGCCGATGGCGTCGTGCAGCGCCGTGTCGCCGTACGAGTCCTGCAACAACCGGCCCAACCACGGCGTGACGTAAAGATTTACGATGGATGAGAGGCATAATAATCATAAGAAACAAAAAAAAAAGAAAAAAAAAAGATGGACAACAAAATATAGAACTCTGTCGTGACACTGCTGTGGTTAATTATTTGATATCACGGGCAAGACTAAGAGACTCCATTTGGCAGTCTGGCATGCGTGGAATATAGACAAGAGAAATGGAAGGAGACACTGACCTGGAGGGTAACATTGACCTGGAAGGTGACACTGACCTGGAGGGTGACACTGACCTGGAGGGGGACACTGGCCTGGAGGGTAACACTGACCTGGAGTGTGACACCAACCTGGAGGGGGACAGAGACCTGGAGGTTGACACTGACCTGGAGGGTGACACTGACGTGGAGGGTGACACTGACCTGGAAGGTGACACTGACCTGGAAGGTGACACTGACCTAGAAAGTGACATTGACCTGGAGGGGGACACTGACCTGGAGGGTGACACTGGCCTGGATGGTGACACTGACCTGGATGGTGACACTGAACTGGAGGTGACACTGACCTGGAGGGTGACACTGACCTGGAGGGTGACACTGACCTGGAGGGTGACGCTGACCTGGAGGGTGACATTAACCTGAAAGGGTGACACTGGCCTGGAGGGTGACACTGACCTGGAGGGTGACACTAGCATGAATGGTGACACTGACCTGGAGGGTGACACTGACCTGGAGGGTGACACTGACCTGGAGGGTGACACTGACCTGGAGAGTGACACTGACACTGACCTGGGGGGTGATACTGACCTGGAGGGTGACACTGACCTGGAGGGTGACACTGACCTCGAGGGTGACACTGACCTGGATGGTGACACTGACCTGGATGGTGACACTGACCTGGAGGGTGACACTGACCTGGAGGGTGACACTGACCTGGAGGGTGACACTGACACTGACCTGGGGGGTGATACTGACCTGGGGGGTGACACTGACCTGGAGGGTGACTCTGACCTGGAGGGTGACACTTACCTGGAGGGTGACACTGACCTGGACGGTGACACTTACCTGGAGGGTGACACTGACCTGGAGGGTGACTCTGACCTGGAGGGTGACACTTACCTGGAGGGTGACACTGACCTGGACGGTGACACTTACCTGGAGGGTGACACTGACCTGGAGGGTGACACTGACCTGGAGGGTGACACTGACCTGGAGGGTGACACTGACCTGGAGGGTGAATGGAGGGTGACACTGGCCTGGAGGGTGACGCTGATCTGGAGGGTGACACTGACCTGGAGGGTGACACTGACCTGGAGGGTGACACTGACCTGGAGGGTGACACTGACATGGAGGGTGACACTGACCTGGATGGTGACACTGACCTGGTGCGTGACACTGACCTGGAGGGTGACACTGACCTGGAGAGTGACACTGACCTGGAGGGTGACGCTGACTTGGATAGTGACTGGAGGGTGACACTGGCCTGGAGGGTGGCGCTGACCTGGAGGGTGACACTGACTTGGAGGGCGACGCTGACCTGGATGGTGACACTGACCTGGAGGGTGACACTGACCTCGAGGGTGACAATGACCTGGAGGGTGACACTGACCTGGAGGGTGACACTGACCTGCAGGGTGACACTGACCTGGCAGCACCACATGGTCCCCAGGGTCACGTCCAGAGGGCAGCACCGCATGATCCCAAGGTTTCACAGCCAGTGGGCAGCACCGCATGGTCCCCAGGGTCACAGCCAGAGGGCAGCACCGCGGCGAGGGGGGGGGGGCTCGCGTTCATTAATAACCAGCAGCTCGATCACCTCCACGCTCGCCTTGCCGATGGCGTCGTGCAGCGCCGTGTCGCCGTACGAGTCCTGCAACAACCGGCCCAACCACGGCGTGACGTAAAGATTTACGATGGATGAGAGGCATAATAATCATAAGAAAAAAAAAAAAAAGAAAAAAAAAAGATGGACAACAAAATATAGAACTCTGTCGTGACACTGCTGGGGTTAATTATTTGATATCACGGGCAAGACTAAGAGACTCCATTTGGCAGTCTGGCATGCGTGGAATATAGACAAGAGAAATGGAAGGAGACACTGACCTGGAGGGTGACATTGACCTGGAAGGTGACACTGACCTGGAGGGTGACACTGACCTGGAGGGGGACACTGACCTGGAGGGTAACACTGACCTGGAGTGTGACACCGACCTGGAGGGGGACAGAGACCTGGAGGTTGACACTGACCTGGAGGGTGACACTGATGTGGAGGGTGACACTGACCTGGAAGGTGACACTGACCTGGAAGGTGACACTGACCTAGAAAGTGACATTGACCTGGAGGGGGACACTGACCTGGAGGGTGACACTGGCCTGGATGGTGACACTGACCTGGATGGTGACACTGAACTGGAGGTGACACTGACCTGGAGGGTGACACTGACCTGGAGGGTGACACTGACCTGGAGGGTGACGCTGACCTGGAGGGTGACACTAACCTGAAAGGGTGACACTGGCCTGGAGGGTGACACAGACCTGGAGGGTGACACTGGCATGAATGGTGACACTGACCTGGAGGGTGACACTGACCTGGAGGGTGACACTGACCTGGAGGGTGAAACTGACCTGGAGGGAGACACTGACCTGGAGGGTGACACTGACCTGGATATTGACACTGACCTGGAGGGTGACACTGACCTGGATGGTGACACTGAGCTGGAGGGTTACACTGACCTGGAGTGTGACACTGACCTCGAGGGTGACACTGACCTGGATGGTGACACTGACCTGGATGGTGACACTGACCTGGATGGTGACACTGACCTGGAGGGTGACACTGACCTGGAGGGTGACACTGACCTGGAGGGTGACACTGACACTGACCTGGGGGTGATACTGACCTGGAGGGTGACACTGACCTGGAGTGTGACACTGACCTCGAGGGTGACACTGACCTGGATGGTGACACTGACCTGGATGGTGACACTGACCTGGCTGGTGACACTGACCTGGAGGGTGAATGGAGGGTGAGACTGGCCTGGAGGGTGACGCTGACCTGGAGGGTGACACTGACCTGGAGGGTGACACTGACCTGGAGGGTGACACTGACCTGGAGGGTGAATGGAGGGTGAGACTGGCCTGGAGGGTGACGCTGACCTGGAGGGTGACACTGACCTGGAGGGTGACACTGACCTGGAGGGTGACACTGACCTGGTGGGTGACACTGACCTGGAGGGTGACACTGACCTGGAGAGTGACACTGACATGGATGGTGACACTGACCTGGTGGGTGACACTGACCTGGAGGGTGACACTGACCTGGAGGGTGACACTGACCTGGAGGGTGACACTGACCTGGAGGGTGACACTGACCTGGAGTGTGACACTGACCTGGATGGTGACACTGACCTGGAGGGTGACACTGACCTGGCGGGTGACACTGACCTGAAGGGTGACACTGACCTGGAGGGTGACACTGACCTGGAGGGTGACACTGACCTGGAGGGTGACACTGACCTGGAGGGTGACACTGACACTGACCTGGGGGGTTATACTGACCTGGAGGGTGACACTGACCTGGAGTGTGACACTGACCTCGAGGGTGACACTGACCTGGCTGGTGACACTGACCTGGAGGGTGACACTGACCTGGAGGGGGACACAGACCTGGATGGTGACACTGACCTGGCTGGTGACACTGACCTGGAGGGTGACACTGACCTGGAGGGTGACACTGACCTGGAGGGTGACACTGACACTGACCTGGGGGTTGATACTGACCTGGAGGGTGACACTGACCTGGAGGGTGACACTTATCTGGAGGGTGACACTGACCTGGAGGGTGACTCTGACCTGGAGGGTGACACTTACCTGGAGGGTGACACTGACCTGGACGGTGACACTTACCTGGAGGGTGACACTGACCTGGAGGGTGACACTGACCTGGAGGGTGACACTGACCTGGAGGGTGACTCTGACCTGGAGGGTGACACTTACCTGGAGGGTGACACTGACCTGGACGGTGACACTTACCTGGAGGGTGACACTGACCTGGAGGGTGACACTGACCTGGAGGGTGACACTGACCTGGAGGGTGAATGGAGGGTGACACTGGCCTGGAGGGTGACACTGACCTGGCGGGTGACACTGTCCTGGATGGTGACGCTGACCTGGAGGGTGACACTGACCTGGAGGGTGATACTGACCTGGAGGGTGACACTGACCTGGAGGGTGACACTGACCTGGAGGGTGACACTGACCTGGAGGGTGACACTGACCTGGAGGGTGACACTGGCCTGGAGGGGGACACAGACCTGGAGGGTGATACTGACCTGGATGGTGACACTGACCTGGAGGCTGACACTGACCTGGAGGGTGACACTGACCTGGAGAGTGACACTGACCTGGAGGGTGACGCTGACCTGGATAGTGACTGGAGGGTGACACTGGCCTGGAGGGTGGCGCTGACCTGGAGGGTGACACTGACCTGGAGGGTGACACTGACTTGGAGGGCGACGCTGACCTGGATGGTGACACTGACCTGGAGGGTGACACTGACCTGCAGGGTGACAATGACCTGGAGGGTGACACTGACCTGGAGGGTGACACTGACCTGCAGGGTGACACTGACCTGGCAGCAAACACATGGTCCCCAGGGTCACGTCCAGAGGGCAGCACCGCATGATCCCAAGGTTTCACAGCCAGTGGGCAGCACCGCATGGTCCCCGGGTCACAGCCAGAGGGCAGCACCGCGGCGGGGGGGGGGGCTCGCGTTCATTAATAACCAGCAGCTCGATCACCTCCACGCTCGCCTTGCCGATGGCGTCGTGCAGCGCCGTGTCGCCGTACGAGTCCTGCAACAACCGGCCCAACCACGGCGTGACGTAAAGATTTACGATGGATGAGAGGCATAATAATCATAAGAAACAAAAAAAAAGAAAAAACAAAGATGGACAACAAAATATAGAACTCTGTCGTGACACTGCTGTGGTTAATTATTTGATATCACGGGCGAGACTAAGAGACTCCATTTGGCAGTCTGGCATGCGTGGAATATAGACAAGAGAAATGGAAGGAGACACTGACCTGGAGGGTGACTCTGACCTTGAGGGTGACACTTACCTGGAGGGTGACACTGACCTGGAGGGTGACACTGACCTGGAGGGTGACACTGACCTGGAGGGTGAATGGAGGGTGAGACTGGCCTGGAGGGTGACGCTGACCTGGAGGGTGACACTGACCTGGAGAGTGACACTGACCTGGAGGGTGACGCTGACTTGGATAGTGACTGGAGGGTGACACTGGCCTGGAGGGTGGCGCTGACCTGGAGGGTGACACTGACTTGGAGGGCGACGCTGACCTGGATGGTGACACTGACCTGGAGGGTGACACTGACCTCGAGGGTGACAATGACCTGGAGGGTGACACTGACCTGGAGGGTGACACTGACCTGCAGGGTGACACTGACCTGGCAGCACCACATGGTCCCCAGGGTCACGTCCAGAGGGCAGCACCGCATGATCCCAAGGTTTCACAGCCAGTGGGCAGCACCGCATGGTCCCCAGGGTCACAGCCAGAGGGCAGCACCGCGGCGAGGGGGGGGGGGCTCGCGTTCATTAATAACCAGCAGCTCGATCACCTCCACGCTCGCCTTGCCGATGGCGTCGTGCAGCGCCGTGTCGCCGTACGAGTCCTGCAACAACCGGCCCAACCACGGCGTGACGTAAAGATTTACGATGGATGAGAGGCATAATAATCATAAGAAAAAAAAAAAAAAGAAAAAAAAAAGATGGACAACAAAATATAGAACTCTGTCGTGACACTGCTGGGGTTAATTATTTGATATCACGGGCAAGACTAAGAGACTCCATTTGGCAGTCTGGCATGCGTGGAATATAGACAAGAGAAATGGAAGGAGACACTGACCTGGAGGGTGACATTGACCTGGAAGGTGACACTGACCTGGAGGGTGACACTGACCTGGAGGGGGACACTGACCTGGAGGGTAACACTGACCTGGAGTGTGACACCGACCTGGAGGGGGACAGAGACCTGGAGGTTGACACTGACCTGGAGGGTGACACTGATGTGGAGGGTGACACTGACCTGGAAGGTGACACTGACCTGGAAGGTGACACTGACCTAGAAAGTGACATTGACCTGGAGGGGGACACTGACCTGGAGGGTGACACTGGCCTGGATGGTGACACTGACCTGGATGGTGACACTGAACTGGAGGTGACACTGACCTGGAGGGTGACACTGACCTGGAGGGTGACACTGACCTGGAGGGTGACGCTGACCTGGAGGGTGACACTAACCTGAAAGGGTGACACTGGCCTGGAGGGTGACACAGACCTGGAGGGTGACACTGGCATGAATGGTGACACTGACCTGGAGGGTGACACTGACCTGGAGGGTGACACTGACCTGGAGGGTGAAACTGACCTGGAGGGAGACACTGACCTGGAGGGTGACACTGACCTGGATATTGACACTGACCTGGAGGGTGACACTGACCTGGATGGTGACACTGAGCTGGAGGGTTACACTGACCTGGAGTGTGACACTGACCTCGAGGGTGACACTGACCTGGATGGTGACACTGACCTGGATGGTGACACTGACCTGGATGGTGACACTGACCTGGAGGGTGACACTGACCTGGAGGGTGACACTGACCTGGAGGGTGACACTGACACTGACCTGGGGGTGATACTGACCTGGAGGGTGACACTGACCTGGAGTGTGACACTGACCTCGAGGGTGACACTGACCTGGATGGTGACACTGACCTGGATGGTGACACTGACCTGGCTGGTGACACTGACCTGGAGGGTGAATGGAGGGTGAGACTGGCCTGGAGGGTGACGCTGACCTGGAGGGTGACACTGACCTGGAGGGTGACACTGACCTGGAGGGTGACACTGACCTGGAGGGTGAATGGAGGGTGAGACTGGCCTGGAGGGTGACGCTGACCTGGAGGGTGACACTGACCTGGAGGGTGACACTGACCTGGAGGGTGACACTGACCTGGTGGGTGACACTGACCTGGAGGGTGACACTGACCTGGAGAGTGACACTGACATGGATGGTGACACTGACCTGGTGGGTGACACTGACCTGGAGGGTGACACTGACCTGGAGGGTGACACTGACCTGGAGGGTGACACTGACCTGGAGGGTGACACTGACCTGGAGTGTGACACTGACCTGGATGGTGACACTGACCTGGAGGGTGACACTGACCTGGCGGGTGACACTGACCTGAAGGGTGACACTGACCTGGAGGGTGACACTGACCTGGAGGGTGACACTGACCTGGAGGGTGACACTGACCTGGAGGGTGACACTGACACTGACCTGGGGGGTTATACTGACCTGGAGGGTGACACTGACCTGGAGTGTGACACTGACCTCGAGGGTGACACTGACCTGGCTGGTGACACTGACCTGGAGGGTGACACTGACCTGGAGGGGGACACAGACCTGGATGGTGACACTGACCTGGCTGGTGACACTGACCTGGAGGGTGACACTGACCTGGAGGGTGACACTGACCTGGAGGGTGACACTGACACTGACCTGGGGGTTGATACTGACCTGGAGGGTGACACTGACCTGGAGGGTGACACTTATCTGGAGGGTGACACTGACCTGGAGGGTGACTCTGACCTGGAGGGTGACACTTACCTGGAGGGTGACACTGACCTGGACGGTGACACTTACCTGGAGGGTGACACTGACCTGGAGGGTGACACTGACCTGGAGGGTGACACTGACCTGGAGGGTGACTCTGACCTGGAGGGTGACACTTACCTGGAGGGTGACACTGACCTGGACGGTGACACTTACCTGGAGGGTGACACTGACCTGGAGGGTGACACTGACCTGGAGGGTGACACTGACCTGGAGGGTGAATGGAGGGTGACACTGGCCTGGAGGGTGACACTGACCTGGCGGGTGACACTGTCCTGGATGGTGACGCTGACCTGGAGGGTGACACTGACCTGGAGGGTGATACTGACCTGGAGGGTGACACTGACCTGGAGGGTGACACTGACCTGGAGGGTGACACTGACCTGGAGGGTGACACTGACCTGGAGGGTGACACTGGCCTGGAGGGGGACACAGACCTGGAGGGTGATACTGACCTGGATGGTGACACTGACCTGGAGGCTGACACTGACCTGGAGGGTGACACTGACCTGGAGAGTGACACTGACCTGGAGGGTGACGCTGACCTGGATAGTGACTGGAGGGTGACACTGGCCTGGAGGGTGGCGCTGACCTGGAGGGTGACACTGACCTGGAGGGTGACACTGACTTGGAGGGCGACGCTGACCTGGATGGTGACACTGACCTGGAGGGTGACACTGACCTGCAGGGTGACAATGACCTGGAGGGTGACACTGACCTGGAGGGTGACACTGACCTGCAGGGTGACACTGACCTGGCAGCAAACACATGGTCCCCAGGGTCACGTCCAGAGGGCAGCACCGCATGATCCCAAGGTTTCACAGCCAGTGGGCAGCACCGCATGGTCCCCGGGTCACAGCCAGAGGGCAGCACCGCGGCGGGGGGGGGGGCTCGCGTTCATTAATAACCAGCAGCTCGATCACCTCCACGCTCGCCTTGCCGATGGCGTCGTGCAGCGCCGTGTCGCCGTACGAGTCCTGCAACAACCGGCCCAACCACGGCGTGACGTAAAGATTTACGATGGATGAGAGGCATAATAATCATAAGAAACAAAAAAAAAGAAAAAACAAAGATGGACAACAAAATATAGAACTCTGTCGTGACACTGCTGTGGTTAATTATTTGATATCACGGGCGAGACTAAGAGACTCCATTTGGCAGTCTGGCATGCGTGGAATATAGACAAGAGAAATGGAAGGAGACACTGACCTGGAGGGTGACTCTGACCTTGAGGGTGACACTTACCTGGAGGGTGACACTGACCTGGAGGGTGACACTGACCTGGAGGGTGACACTGACCTGGAGGGTGAATGGAGGGTGAGACTGGCCTGGAGGGTGACGCTGACCTGGAGGGTGACACTGACCTGGAGGGTGACACTGACCTGGAGGGTGACACTGACCTAGAGGGTGACACTGACCTGGATGGTGACACTGACCTGGTGGGTGACACTGACCTGGAGGGTGACACTGGCCTGGAGGGTGACACTGACTTGGAGGGTGACACTGACCTGGCGGGTGACACTGACCTGGATGGTGACGCTGACCTGGAGGGTGACACTGACCTGGAGGGTGACACTGACCTGGATGGTGACACTGACCTGGAGGGTGACACTGACCTGGAGGGTGACACTGACCTGGAGGGTGACACTGACCTGGAGGGTGACACTGACCTGGCGGGTGACACTGACCTGGATGGTGACGCTGACCTGAAGGGTGACACTGACCTGGAGGGTGACACTGACCTGGAGGGTGACACTGACCTGGAGGGTGACACTGACCTGGAGGGTGACACTGACCTGGAGTGTGACACTGACCTCGAGGGTGACACTGACCTGGCTGGTGACACTGACCTGGAGGGTGACACTGACCTGGAGGGTGACACTGACCTGGACGGTGACACTTACCTGGAGGGTGACACTGACCTGGAGGGTGACACTGACCTGGAGGGTGACACTGACCTGGAGGGTGAATGGAGGGTGACACTGGCCTGGAGGGTGACACTGACCTGGAGGGTGACACTGAGCTGGAGGGTGACACTGACCTGGAGGGTGACACTGACCTGGCGGGTGACACTGTCCTGGATGGTGACGCTGACCTGGAGGGTGACACTGACCTGGAGGGTGACACTGACCTGGAGGGTGACACTGACCTGGAGGGTGACACTGACCTGGAGGGTGACACTGACCTGGAGGGTGACACTGACCTGGAGGGTGACACTGACCTGGAGGGTGACACTGATCTGGAGGGTGACACTGACCTGGAGGGTGACACTGGCCTGGAGGGGGACACAGACCTGGAGGGTGATACTGACCTGGATGGGGACACTGACCTGGAGGCTGACACTGACCTGGAGGGTGACACTGACCTGGAGGGTGACACTGACCTGGAGGGTGACGCTGACCTGGATAGTGACTGGAGGGTGACACTGGCCTGGAGGGTGGCGCTGACCTGGAGGGTGACACTGACCTGGAGGGTGACACTGACTTGGAGGGCGACGCTGACCTCGATGGTGACACTGACCTGGAGGGTGACACTGACCTGGAGGGTGACAATGACCTGGAGGGTGACACTGACCTGGAGGGTGACACTGACCTGCAGGGTGACACTGACCTGGCAGCACCACATGGTCCCCAGGGTCACGTCCAGAGGGCAGCACCGCATGATCCCAAGGTTTCACAGCCAGTGGGCAGCACCGCATGGTCCCCAGGGTCACAGCCAGAGGGCAGCACCGCGGCGGGGGGGGGGGGCTCGCGTTCATTAATAACCAGCAGCTCGATCACCTCCACGCTCGCCTTGCCGATGGCGTCGTGCAGCGCCGTGTCGCCGTACGAGTCCTGCAACAACCGGCCCAACCACGGCGTGACGTAAAGATTTACGATGGATGAGAGGCATAATAATCATAAGAAACAAAAAAAAAAGAAAAAAAAAAGATGGACAACAAAATATAGAACTCTGTCGTGACACTGCTGTGGTTAATTATTTGATATCACGGGCAAGACTAAGAGACTCCATTTGGCAGTCTGGCATGCGTGGAATATAGACAAGAGAAATGGAAGGAGACACTGACCTGGAGGGTGACATTGACCTGGAAGGTGACACTGACCTGGAGGGTGACACTGACCTGGAGGGGGACACTGGCCTGGAGGGTAACACTGACCTGGAGTGTGACACCAACCTGGAGGGGGACAGAGACCTGGAGGTTGACACTGACCTGGAGGGTGACACTGACGTGGAGGGTGACACTGACCTGGAAGGTGACACTGACCTGGAAGGTGACACTGACCTAGAAAGTGACATTGACCTGGAGGGGGACACTGACCTGGAGGGTGACACTGACCTGGAGGGGGACACTGACCTGGAGGGTAACACTGACCTGGAGTGTGACACCGACCTGGAGGGGGACAGAGACCTGGAGGTTGACACTGACCTGGAGGGTGACACTGATGTGGAGGGTGACACTGACCTGGAAGGTGACACTGACCTGGAAGGTGACACTGACCTAGAAAGTGACATTGACCTGGAGGGGGACACTGACCTGGAGGGTGACACTGGCCTGGATGGTGACACTGACCTGGATGGTGACACTGAACTGGAGGTGACACTGACCTGGAGGGTGACACTGACCTGGAGGGTGACACTGACCTGGAGGGTGACGCTGACCTGGAGGGTGACACTAACCTGAAAGGGTGACACTGGCCTGGAGGGTGACACTGACCTGGAGGGTGACACTGGCATGAATGGTGACACTGACCTGGAGGGTGACACTGACCTGGAGGGTGACACTGACCTGGAGGGTGACACTGACCTGGAGGGAGACACTGACCTGGAGGGTGACACTGACCTGGATATTGACACTGACCTGGAGGGTGACACTGACCTGGATGGTGACACTGAGCTGGAGGGTTACACTGACCTGGAGTGTGACACTGACCTCGAGGGTGACACTGACCTGGATGGTGACACTGACCTGGATGGTGACACTGACCTGGATGGTGACACTGACCTGGAGGGTGACACTGACCTGGAGGGTGACACTGACCTGGAGGGTGACACTGACACTGACCTGGGGGTGATACTGACCTGGAGGGTGACACTGACCTGGAGTGTGACACTGACCTCGAGGGTGACACTGACCTGGATGGTGACACTGACCTGGATGGTGACACTGACCTGGCTGGTGACACTGACCTGGAGGGTGAATGGAGGGTGAGACTGGCCTGGAGGGTGACGCTGACCTGGAGGGTGACACTGACCTGGAGGGTGACACTGACCTGGAGGGTGACACTGACCTGGAGGGTGAATGGAGGGTGAGACTGGCCTGGAGGGTGACGCTGACCTGGAGGGTGACACTGACCTGGAGGGTGACACTGACCTGGAGGGTGACACTGACCTGGTGGGTGACACTGACCTGGAGGGTGACACTGACCTGGAGAGTGACACTGACATGGATGGTGACACTGACCTGGTGGGTGACACTGACCTGGAGGGTGACACTGACCTGGAGGGTGACACTGACCTGGAGGGTGACACTGACCTGGAGGGTGACACTGACCTGGAGTGTGACACTGACCTGGATGGTGACACTGACCTGGAGGGTGACACTGACCTGGCGGGTGACACTGACCTGAAGGGTGACACTGACCTGGAGGGTGACACTGACCTGGAGGGTGACACTGACCTGGAGGGTGACACTGACCTGGAGGGTGACACTGACACTGACCTGGGGGGTTATACTGACCTGGAGGGTGACACTGACCTGGAGTGTGACACTGACCTCGAGGGTGACACTGACCTGGCTGGTGACACTGACCTGGAGGGTGACACTGACCTGGAGGGGGACACAGACCTGGATGGTGACACTGACCTGGCTGGTGACACTGACCTGGAGGGTGACACTGACCTGGAGGGTGACACTGACCTGGAGGGTGACACTGACACTGACCTGGGGGTTGATACTGACCTGGAGGGTGACACTGACCTGGAGGGTGACACTTATCTGGAGGGTGACACTGACCTGGAGGGTGACTCTGACCTGGAGGGTGACACTTACCTGGAGGGTGACACTGACCTGGACGGTGACACTTACCTGGAGGGTGACACTGACCTGGAGGGTGACACTGACCTGGAGGGTGACACTGACCTGGAGGGTGACTCTGACCTGGAGGGTGACACTTACCTGGAGGGTGACACTGACCTGGACGGTGACACTTACCTGGAGGGTGACACTGACCTGGAAGGTGACACTGACCTGGAGGGTGACACTGACCTGGAGGGTGAATGGAGGGTGACACTGGCCTGGAGGGTGACACTGACCTGGCGGGTGACACTGTCCTGGATGGTGACGCTGACCTGGAGGGTGACACTGACCTGGAGGGTGACACTGACCTGGAGGGTGACACTGACCTGGAGGGTGACACTGACCTGGAGGGTGACACTGACCTGGAGGGTGACACTGACCTGGAGGGTGACACTGGCCTGGAGGGGGACACAGACCTGGAGGGTGATACTGACCTGGATGGTGACACTGACCTGGAGGCTGACACTGACCTGGAGGGTGACACTGACCTGGAGAGTGACACTGACCTGGAGGGTGACGCTGACCTGGATAGTGACTGGAGGGTGACACTGGCCTGGAGGGTGGCGCTGACCTGGAGGGTGACACTGACCTGGAGGGTGACACTGACTTGGAGGGCGACGCTGACCTGGATGGTGACACTGACCTGGAGGGTGACACTGACCTGCAGGGTGACAATGACCTGGAGGGTGACACTGACCTGGAGGGTGACACTGACCTGCAGGGTGACACTGACCTGGCAGCAAACACATGGTCCCCAGGGTCACGTCCAGAGGGCAGCACCGCATGATCCCAAGGTTTCACAGCCAGTGGGCAGCACCGCATGGTCCCCGGGTCACAGCCAGAGGGCAGCACCGCGGCGGGGGGGGGGGCTCGCGTTCATTAATAACCAGCAGCTCGATCACCTCCACGCTCGCCTTGCCGATGGCGTCGTGCAGCGCCGTGTCGCCGTACGAGTCCTGCAACAACCGGCCCAACCACGGCGTGACGTAAAGATTTACGATGGATGAGAGGCATAATAATCATAAGAAACAAAAAAAAAGAAAAAACAAAGATGGACAACAAAATATAGAACTCTGTCGTGACACTGCTGTGGTTAATTATTTGATATCACGGGCGAGACTAAGAGACTCCATTTGGCAGTCTGGCATGCGTGGAATATAGACAAGAGAAATGGAAGGAGACACTGACCTGGAGGGTGACTCTGACCTTGAGGGTGACACTTACCTGGAGGGTGACACTGACCTGGAGGGTGACACTGACCTGGAGGGTGACACTGACCTGGAGGGTGAATGGAGGGTGAGACTGGCCTGGAGGGTGACGCTGACCTGGAGGGTGACACTGACCTGGAGGGTGACACTGACCTGGAGGGTGACACTGACCTAGAGGGTGACACTGACCTGGATGGTGACACTGACCTGGTGGGTGACACTGACCTGGAGGGTGACACTGGCCTGGAGGGTGACACTGACTTGGAGGGTGACACTGACCTGGCGGGTGACACTGACCTGGATGGTGACGCTGACCTGGAGGGTGACACTGACCTGGAGGGTGACACTGACCTGGATGGTGACACTGACCTGGAGGGTGACACTGACCTGGAGGGTGACACTGACCTGGAGGGTGACACTGACCTGGAGGGTGACACTGACCTGGCGGGTGACACTGACCTGGATGGTGACGCTGACCTGAAGGGTGACACTGACCTGGAGGGTGACACTGACCTGGAGGGTGACACTGACCTGGAGGGTGACACTGACCTGGAGGGTGACACTGACCTGGAGTGTGACACTGACCTCGAGGGTGACACTGACCTGGCTGGTGACACTGACCTGGAGGGTGACACTGACCTGGAGGGTGACACTGACCTGGACGGTGACACTTACCTGGAGGGTGACACTGACCTGGAGGGTGACACTGACCTGGAGGGTGACACTGACCTGGAGGGTGAATGGAGGGTGACACTGGCCTGGAGGGTGACACTGACCTGGAGGGTGACACTGAGCTGGAGGGTGACACTGACCTGGAGGGTGACACTGACCTGGCGGGTGACACTGTCCTGGATGGTGACGCTGACCTGGAGGGTGACACTGACCTGGAGGGTGACACTGACCTGGAGGGTGACACTGACCTGGAGGGTGACACTGACCTGGAGGGTGACACTGACCTGGAGGGTGACACTGACCTGGAGGGTGACACTGACCTGGAGGGTGACACTGATCTGGAGGGTGACACTGACCTGGAGGGTGACACTGGCCTGGAGGGGGACACAGACCTGGAGGGTGATACTGACCTGGATGGGGACACTGACCTGGAGGCTGACACTGACCTGGAGGGTGACACTGACCTGGAGGGTGACACTGACCTGGAGGGTGACGCTGACCTGGATAGTGACTGGAGGGTGACACTGGCCTGGAGGGTGGCGCTGACCTGGAGGGTGACACTGACCTGGAGGGTGACACTGACTTGGAGGGCGACGCTGACCTCGATGGTGACACTGACCTGGAGGGTGACACTGACCTGGAGGGTGACAATGACCTGGAGGGTGACACTGACCTGGAGGGTGACACTGACCTGCAGGGTGACACTGACCTGGCAGCACCACATGGTCCCCAGGGTCACGTCCAGAGGGCAGCACCGCATGATCCCAAGGTTTCACAGCCAGTGGGCAGCACCGCATGGTCCCCAGGGTCACAGCCAGAGGGCAGCACCGCGGCGGGGGGGGGGGGCTCGCGTTCATTAATAACCAGCAGCTCGATCACCTCCACGCTCGCCTTGCCGATGGCGTCGTGCAGCGCCGTGTCGCCGTACGAGTCCTGCAACAACCGGCCCAACCACGGCGTGACGTAAAGATTTACGATGGATGAGAGGCATAATAATCATAAGAAACAAAAAAAAAAGAAAAAAAAAAGATGGACAACAAAATATAGAACTCTGTCGTGACACTGCTGTGGTTAATTATTTGATATCACGGGCAAGACTAAGAGACTCCATTTGGCAGTCTGGCATGCGTGGAATATAGACAAGAGAAATGGAAGGAGACACTGACCTGGAGGGTGACATTGACCTGGAAGGTGACACTGACCTGGAGGGTGACACTGACCTGGAGGGGGACACTGGCCTGGAGGGTAACACTGACCTGGAGTGTGACACCAACCTGGAGGGGGACAGAGACCTGGAGGTTGACACTGACCTGGAGGGTGACACTGACGTGGAGGGTGACACTGACCTGGAAGGTGACACTGACCTGGAAGGTGACACTGACCTAGAAAGTGACATTGACCTGGAGGGGGACACTGACCTGGAGGGTGACACTGGCCTGGATGGTGACACTGACCTGGATGGTGACACTGAACTGGAGGTGACACTGACCTGGAGGGTGACACTGACCTGGAGGGTGACACTGACCTGGAGGGTGACGCTGACCTGGAGGGTGACATTAACCTGAAAGGGTGACACTGGCCTGGAGGGTGACACTGACCTGGAGGGTGACACTAGCATGAATGGTGACACTGACCTGGAGGGTGACACTGACCTGGAGGGTGACACTGACCTGGAGGGTGACACTGACCTGGAGGGTGACGCTGACTTGGATAGTGACTGGAGGGTGACACTGGCCTGGAGGGTGGCGCTGACCTGGAGGGTGACACTGACTTGGAGGGCGACGCTGACCTGGATGGTGACACTGACCTGGAGGGTGACACTGACCTGGAGGGTGACAATGACCTGGAGGGTGACACTGACCTGGAGGGTGACACTGACCTGCAGGGTGACACTGACCTGGCAGCACCACATGGTCCCCAGGGTCACGTCCAGAGGGCAGCACCGCATGATCCCAAGGTTTCACAGCCAGTGGGCAGCACCGCATGGTCCCCAGGGTCACAGCCAGAGGGCAGCACCGCGGCGAGGGGGGGGGGGCTCGCGTTCATTAATAACCAGCAGCTCGATCACCTCCACGCTCGCCTTGCCGATGGCGTCGTGCAGCGCCGTGTCGCCGTACGAGTCCTGCAACAACCGGCCCAACCACGGCGTGACGTAAAGATTTACGATGGATGAGAGGCATAATAATCATAAGAAACAAAAAAAAAAGAAAAAAAAAAGATGGACAACAAAATATAGAACTCTGTCGTGACACTGCTGGGGTTAATTATTTGATATCACGGGCAAGACTAAGAGACTCCATTTGGCAGTCTGGCATGCGTGGAATATAGACAAGAGAAATGGAAGGAGACACTGACCTGGAGGGTGACATTGACCTGGAAGGTGACACTGACCTGGAGGGTGACACTGACCTGGAGGGGGACACTGACCTGGAGGGTAACACTGACCTGGAGTGTGACACCGACCTGGAGGGGGACAGAGACCTGGAGGTTGACACTGACCTGGAGAGTGACACTGATGTGGAGGGTGACACTGACCTGGAAGGTGACACTGACCTGGAAGGTGACACTGACCTAGAAAGTGACATTGACCTGGAGGGGGACACTGACCTGGAGGGTGACACTGGCCTGGATGGTGACACTGACCTGGATGGTGACACTGAACTGGAGGTGACACTGACCTGGAGGGTGACACTGACCTGGAGGGTGACACTGACCTGGAGGGTGACGCTGACCTGGAGGGTGACACTAACCTGAAAGGGTGACACTGGCCTGGAGGGTGACACTGACCTGGAGGGTGACACTGGCATGAATGGTGACACTGACCTGGAGGGTGACACTGACCTGGAGGGTGACACTGACCTGGAGGGTGACACTGACCTGGAGGGAGACACTGACCTGGAGGGTGACACTGACCTGGATATTGACACTGACCTGGAGGGTGACACTGACCTGGATGGTGACACTGAGCTGGAGGGTTACACTGACCTGGAGTGTGACACTGACCTCGAGGGTGACACTGACCTGGATGGTGACACTGACCTGGATGGTGACACTGACCTGGATGGTGACACTGACCTGGAGGGTGACACTGACCTGGAGGGTGACACTGACCTGGAGGGTGACACTGACACTGACCTGGGGGTGATACTGACCTGGAGGGTGACACTGACCTGGAGTGTGACACTGACCTCGAGGGTGACACTGACCTGGATGGTGACACTGACCTGGATGGTGACACTGACCTGGCTGGTGACACTGACCTGGAGGGTGAATGGAGGGTGAGACTGGCCTGGAGGGTGACGCTGACCTGGAGGGTGACACTGACCTGGAGGGTGACACTGACCTGGAGGGTGACACTGACCTGGAGGGTGAATGGAGGGTGAGACTGGCCTGGAGGGTGACGCTGACCTGGAGGGTGACACTGACCTGGAGGGTGACACTGACCTGGAGGGTGACACTGACCTGGTGGGTGACACTGACCTGGAGGGTGACACTGGCCTGGAGGGTGACACTGACCTGGAGAGTGACACTGACATGGATGGTGACACTGACCTGGTGGGTGACACTGACCTGGAGGGTGACACTGACCTGGAGAGTGACACTGACATGGATGGTGACACTGACCTGGTGGGTGACACTGACCTGGAGGGTGACACTGACCTGGAGAGTGACACTGACATGGATGGTGACACTGACCTGGTGGGTGACACTGACCTGGAGGGTGACACTGACCTGGAGGGTGACACTGACCTGGAGGGTGACACTGACCTGGAGGGTGACACTGACCTGGAGTGTGACACTGACCTGGATGGTGACACTGACCTGGAGGGTGACACTGACCTGGAGGGTGACACTGACCTGGCGGGTGACACTGACCTGAAGGGTGACACTGACCTGGAGGGTGACACTGACCTGGAGGGTGACACTGACCTGGAGGGTGACACTGACCTGGATGGTGACACTGACCTGGAGGGTGACACTGACCTGGAGGGTGACAATGACCTGGAGGGTGACACTGACCTGCAGGGTGACACTGACCTGCAGGGTGACACTGACCTGGCAGCACCACATGGTCCCCAGGGTCACGTCCAGAGGGCAGCACCGCATGATCCCAAGGTTTCACAGCCAGTGGGCAGCACCGCATGGTCCCCAGGGTCACAGCCAGAGGGCAGCACCGCGGCGGGGGGGGAGGGGGCTCGCGTTCATTAATAACCAGCAGCTCGATCACCTCCACGCTCGCCTTGCCGATGGCGTCGTGCAGCGCCGTGTCGCCGTACGAGTCCTGCAACAACCGGCCCAACCACGGCGTGACGTAAAGATTTACGATGGATGAGAGGCATAATAATCATAAGAAACAAAAAAAAGAAAAAAAAAAGATGGACAACAAAATATAGAACTCTGTCGTGACACTGCTGTGGTTAATTATTTGATATCACGGGCAAGACTAAGAGACTCCATTTGGCAGTCTGGCATGCGTGGAATATAGACAAGAGAAATGGAAGGAGACACTGACCTGGAGGGTGACTCTGACCTTGAGGGTGACACTGACCTGGAGGGTGACACTGACCTGGAGGGTGACACTGACCTGGAGGGGGAATGGAGGGTGAGACTGGCCTGGAGGGTGACGCTGACCTGGAGGGTGACACTGACCTGGAGGGTGACACTGACCTGGAGGGTGACACTGACCTAGAGGGTGACACTGACCTGGATGGTGACACTGACCTGGTGGGTGACACTGACCTGGAGGGTGACACTGGCCTGGAGGGTGACACTGACTTGGAGGGTGACACTGACCTGGCGGGTGACACTGACCTGGATGGTGACGCTGACCTGGAGGGTGACACTGACCTGGAGGGTGACACTGACCTGGATGGTGACACTGACCTGGAGGGTGACACTGACCTGGAGGGTGACACTGACCTGGAGGGTGACACTGACCTGGAGGGTGACACTGACCTGGCGGGTGACACTGACCTGGATGGTGACGCTGACCTGAAGGGTGACACTGACCTGGAGGGTGACACTGACCTGGAGGGTGACACTGACCTGGAGGGTGACACTGACCTGGAGGGTGACACTGACCTGGAGTGTGACACTGACCTCGAGGGTGACACTGACCTGGCTGGTGACACTGACCTGGAGGGTGACACTGACCTGGAGGGTGACACTGACCTGGAGGGTGACACTGACCTGGAGGGTGAATGGAGGGTGACACTGGCCTGGAGGGTGACACTGACCTGGAGGGTGACACTGAGCTGGAGGGTGACACTGACCTGGAGGGTGACACTGACCTGGCGGGTGACACTGTCCTGGATGGTGACGCTGACCTGGAGGGTGACACTGACCTGGAGGGTGACACTGACCTGGAGGGTGACACTGACCTGGAGGGTGACACTGACCTGGAGGGTGACACTGACCTGGAGGGTGACACTGACCTGGAGGGTGACACTGACCTGGAGGGTGACACTGATCTGGAGGGTGACACTGACCTGGAGGGTGACACTGGCCTGGAGGGGGACACAGACCTGGAGGGTGATACTGACCTGGATGGGGACACTGACCTGGAGGCTGACACTGACCTGGAGGGTGACACTGACCTGGAGGGTGACACTGACCTGGAGGGTGACGCTGACCTGGATAGTGACTGGAGGGTGACACTGGCCTGGAGGGTGGCGCTGACCTGGAGGGTGACACTGACCTGGAGGGTGACACTGACTTGGAGGGCGACGCTGACCTCGATGGTGACACTGACCTGGAGGGTGACACTGACCTGGAGGGTGACAATGACCTGGAGGGTGACACTGACCTGGAGGGTGACACTGACCTGCAGGGTG
Organism: Arenicola marina; assembly: GCA_964019135.1. NCBI lineage: Eukaryota > Metazoa > Annelida > Polychaeta > Arenicolidae > Arenicola > Arenicola marina. Next base: position 42,828,582 of record OZ025253.1, on the reverse strand, counting down.
ACACTGACCTGGCAGCACCACATGGTCCCCAGGGTCACGTCCAGAGGGCAGCACCGCATGATCCCAAGGTTTCACAGCCAGTGGGCAGCACCGCATGGTCCCCAGGGTCACAGCCAGAGGGCAGCACCGCGGCGGGGGGGGGGGGGCTCGCGTTCATTAATAACCAGCAGCTCGATCACCTCCACGCTCGCCTTGCCGATGGCGTCGTGCAGCGCCGTGTCGCCGTACGAGTCCTGCAACAACCGGCCCAACCACGGCGTGACGTAAAGATTTACGATGGATGAGAGGCATAATAATCATAAGAAAAAAAAAAAAAAGAAAAAAAAAAGATGGACAACAAAATATAGAACTCTGTCGTGACACTGCTGTGGTTAATTATTTGATATCACGGGCAAGACTAAGAGACTCCATTTGGCAGTCTGGCATGCGTGGAATATAGACAAGAGAAATGGAAGGAGACACTGACCTGGAGGGTGACATTGACCTGGAAGGTGACACTGACCTGGAGGGTGACACTGACCTGGAGGGGGACACTGGCCTGGAGGGTAACACTGACCTGGAGTGTGACACCAACCTGGAGGGGGACAGAGACCTGGAGGTTGACACTGACCTGGAGGGTGACACTGACGTGGAGGGTGACACTGACCTGGAAGGTGACACTGACCTGGAAGGTGACACTGACCTAGAAAGTGACATTGACCTGGAGGGGGACACTGACCTGGAGGGTGACACTGGCCTGGATGGTGACACTGACCTGGATGGTGACACTGAACTGGAGGTGACACTGACCTGGAGGGTGACACTGACCTGGAGGGTGACACTGACCTGGAGGGTGACGCTGACCTGGAGGGTGACATTAACCTGAAAGGGTGACACTGGCCTGGAGGGTGACACTGACCTGGAGGGTGACACTAGCATGAATGGTGACACTGACCTGGAGGGTGACACTGACCTGGAGGGTGACACTGACCTGGAGGGTGACACTGACCTGGAGAGTGACACTGACACTGACCTGGGGGGTGATACTGACCTGGAGGGTGACACTGACCTGGAGGGTGACACTGACCTCGAGGGTGACACTGACCTGGATGGTGACACTGACCTGGATGGTGACACTGACCTGGAGGGTGACACTGACCTGGATGGTGACACTGACCTGGAGGGTGACACTGACCTGGAGGGTGACACTGACCTGGAGGGTGACACTGACACTGACCTGGGGGGTGATACTGACCTGGGGGGTGACACTGACCTGGAGGGTGACTCTGACCTGGAGGGTGACACTTACCTGGAGGGTGACACTGACCTGGACGGTGACACTTACCTGGAGGGTGACACTGACCTGGAGGGTGACTCTGACCTGGAGGGTGACACTTACCTGGAGGGTGACACTGACCTGGACGGTGACACTTACCTGGAGGGTGACACTGACCTGGAGGGTGACACTGACCTGGAGGGTGACACTGACCTGGAGGGTGACACTGACCTGGAGGGTGAATGGAGGGTGACACTGGCCTGGAGGGTGACGCTGATCTGGAGGGTGACATTGACCTGGAGGGTGACACTGACCTGGAGGGTGACACTGACCTGGAGGGTGACACTGACATGGAGGGTGACACTGACCTGGATGGTGACACTGACCTGGTGCGTGACACTGACCTGGAGGGTGACACTTACCTGGAGGGTGACACTGACCTGGACGGTGACACTTACCTGGAGGGTGACACTGACCTGGAGGGTGACTCTGACCTGGAGGGTGACACTGACCTGGAGAGTGACACTGACCTGGAGGGTGACGCTGACTTGGATAGTGACTGGAGGGTGACACTGGCCTGGAGGGTGGCGCTGACCTGGAGGGTGACACTGACTTGGAGGGCGACGCTGACCTGGATGGTGACACTGACCTGGAGGGTGACACTGACCTGGAGGGTGACAATGACCTGGAGGGTGACACTGACCTGGAGGGTGACACTGACCTGCAGGGTGACACTGACCTGGCAGCACCACATGGTCCCCAGGGTCACGTCCAGAGGGCAGCACCGCATGATCCCAAGGTTTCACAGCCAGTGGGCAGCACCGCATGGTCCCCAGGGTCACAGCCAGAGGGCAGCACCGCGGCGAGGGGGGGGGGGCTCGCGTTCATTAATAACCAGCAGCTCGATCACCTCCACGCTCGCCTTGCCGATGGCGTCGTGCAGCGCCGTGTCGCCGTACGAGTCCTGCAACAACCGGCCCAACCACGGCGTGACGTAAAGATTTACGATGGATGAGAGGCATAATAATCATAAGAAAAAAAAAAAAAAGAAAAAAAAAAGATGGACAACAAAATATAGAACTCTGTCGTGACACTGCTGGGGTTAATTATTTGATATCACGGGCAAGACTAAGAGACTCCATTTGGCAGTCTGGCATGCGTGGAATATAGACAAGAGAAATGGAAGGAGACACTGACCTGGAGGGTGACATTGACCTGGAAGGTGACACTGACCTGGAGGGTGACACTGACCTGGAGGGGGACACTGACCTGGAGGGTAACACTGACCTGGAGTGTGACACCGACCTGGAGGGGGACAGAGACCTGGAGGTTGACACTGACCTGGAGAGTGACACTGATGTGGAGGGTGACACTGACCTGGAAGGTGACACTGACCTGGAAGGTGACACTGACCTAGAAAGTGACATTGACCTGGAGGGGGACACTGACCTGGAGGGTGACACTGGCCTGGATGGTGACACTGACCTGGATGGTGACACTGAACTGGAGGTGACACTGACCTGGAGGGTGACACTGACCTGGAGGGTGACACTGACCTGGAGGGTGACGCTGACCTGGAGGGTGACACTAACCTGAAAGGGTGACACTGGCCTGGAGGGTGACACTGACCTGGAGGGTGACACTGGCATGAATGGTGACACTGACCTGGAGGGTGACACTGACCTGGAGGGTGACACTGACCTGGAGGGTGACACTGACCTGGAGGGAGACACTGACCTGGAGGGTGACACTGACCTGGATATTGACACTGACCTGGAGGGTGACACTGACCTGGATGGTGACACTGAGCTGGAGGGTTACACTGACCTGGAGTGTGACACTGACCTCGAGGGTGACACTGACCTGGATGGTGACACTGACCTGGATGGTGACACTGACCTGGATGGTGACACTGACCTGGAGGGTGACACTGACCTGGAGGGTGACACTGACCTGGAGGGTGACACTGACACTGACCTGGGGGTGATACTGACCTGGAGGGTGACACTGACCTGGAGTGTGACACTGACCTCGAGGGTGACACTGACCTGGATGGTGACACTGACCTGGATGGTGACACTGATCTGGCTGGTGACACTGACCTGGAGGGTGAATGGAGGGTGAGACTGGCCTGGAGGGTGACGCTGACCTGGATGGTGACACTGACCTGGAGGGTGACACTGACCTGGAGGGTGACACTGACCTGGAGGGTGAATGGAGGGTGAGACTGGCCTGGAGGGTGACGCTGACCTGGAGGGTGACACTGACCTGGAGGGTGACACTGACCTGGAGGGTGACACTGACCTGGTGGGTGACACTGACCTGGAGGGTGACACTGGCCTGGAGGGTGACACTGACCTGGAGAGTGACACTGACATGGATGGTGACACTGACCTGGTGGGTGACACTGACCTGGAGGGTGACACTGACCTGGAGAGTGACACTGACATGGATGGTGACACTGACCTGGTGGGTGACACTGACCTGGAGGGTGACACTGACCTGGAGAGTGACACTGACATGGATGGTGACACTGACCTGGTGGGTGACACTGACCTGGAGGGTGACACTGACCTGGAGGGTGACACTGACCTGGAGGGTGACACTGACCTGGAGGGTGACACTGACCTGGAGTGTGACACTGACCTGGATGGTGACACTGACCTGGAGGGTGACACTGACCTGGAGGGTGACACTGACCTGGCGGGTGACACTGACCTGAAGGGTGACACTGACCTGGAGGGTGACACTGACCTGGAGGGTGACACTGACCTGGAGGGTGACACTGACCTGGATGGTGACACTGACCTGGAGGGTGACACTGACCTGGAGGGTGACAATGACCTGGAGGGTGACACTGACCTGCAGGGTGACACTGACCTGCAGGGTGACACTGACCTGGCAGCACCACATGGTCCCCAGGGTCACGTCCAGAGGGCAGCACCGCATGATCCCAAGGTTTCACAGCCAGTGGGCAGCACCGCATGGTCCCCAGGGTCACAGCCAGAGGGCAGCACCGCGGCGGGGGGGGAGGGGGCTCGCGTTCATTAATAACCAGCAGCTCGATCACCTCCACGCTCGCCTTGCCGATGGCGTCGTGCAGCGCCGTGTCGCCGTACGAGTCCTGCAACAACCGGCCCAACCACGGCGTGACGTAAAGATTTACGATGGATGAGAGGCATAATAATCATAAGAAACAAAAAAAAGAAAAAAAAAAGATGGACAACAAAATATAGAACTCTGTCGTGACACTGCTGTGGTTAATTATTTGATATCACGGGCAAGACTAAGAGACTCCATTTGGCAGTCTGGCATGCGTGGAATATAGACAAGAGAAATGGAAGGAGACACTGACCTGGAGGGTGACATTGACCTGGAAGGTGACACTGACCTGGAGGGTGACACTGACCTGGAGGGGGACACTGGCCTGGAGGGTAACACTGACCTGGAGTGTGACACCGACCTGGAGGGGGACAGAGACCTGGAGGTTGACACTGACCTGGAGGGTGACACTGACGTGGAGGGTGACACTGACCTGGAAGGTGACACTGACCTGGAAGGTGACACTGACCTAGAACGTGACATTGACCTGGAGGGGCACACTGACCTGGAGGGTGACACTGGCCTGGATGGTGACACTGACCTGGATGGTGACACTGAACTGGAGGTGACACTGACCTGGAGGGTGACACTGACCTGGAGGGTGACACTGACCTGGAGGGTGACGCTGACCTGGAGGGTGACATTAACCTTAAAGGGTGACACTGGCCTGGAGGGTGACACTGACCTGGAGGGTGACACTAGCATGAATGGTGACACTGACCTGGAGGGTGACACTGACCTGGAGGGTGACACTGACCTGGAGGGTGACACTGACCTGGAGGGTGACACTGACACTGACTTGGGGGGTGATACTGACCTGGAGGGTGACACTGACCTGGAGTGTGACACTGACCTCGAGGGTGACAATGACCTGGATGGTGACACTGACCTGGATGGTGACACTGACCTGGCTGGTGACACTGACCTGGAGGGTGACACTGACCTGGAGGGTGACACTGACCTGGAGGGTGACACTGACACTGACCTGGGGGGTAATACTGACCTGGAGGGTGACACTGACCTGGAGGGTGACACTTATCTGGAGGGTGACACTGACCTGGAGGGTGACACTGACCTGGAGGGTGACACTGACCTGGAAGGTGACACTGACCTAGAAAGTGACATTGACCTGGAGGGTGACACTTATCTGGAGGGTGACACTGACCTGGAGGGTGACACTGACCTGGAGGGTGACACTGACCTGGAGGGTGACACTGACCTGGAGGGTGACACTGACCTGGAGGGTGAATGGAGGGTGACACTGGCCTGGAGGGTGACACTGACCTGGAAGGTGACACTGACCTAGAAAGTGACATTGACCTGGAGGGGGACACTGACCTGGAGGGTGACACTGGCCTGGACGTTGACACTGACCTGGATGGTGACACTGAACTGGAGGTGACACTGACTTGGAGGGTGACACTGACCTGGAGGGTGACACTGACCTGGAGGGTGACACTGACCTGGAGGGTGACACTGACCTAAAAGGGTGACACTGGCCTGGAGGGTGACACTGACCTGGAGGATGACACTGGCATGAATGGTGACACTGACCTGGAGGGTGACACTGACCTGGAGGGTGACACTGACCTGGACGGTGACACTGACCTGGAGGGAGACACTGACCTGGAGGATGACACTGACCTGGATATTGACACTGACCTGGAGGGTGACACTGACCTGGATGGTGACACTGACCTGGAGGGTTACACTGACCTGGAGTGTGACACTGACCACGAGGGTGACACTGACCTGGATGGTGACTCTGACCTGGATGGTGACACTGACCTGGATGGTGACACTGACCTGGAGAGTGACACTGACCTGGAGGGTGACACTGACCTGGAGGGTGACACTGACACTGACCTGGGTGGTGATACTGACCTGGAGGGTGACACTTACCTGGAGGGTGAAACTGACCTGGAGGGTGACACTGACCTGGAGGGTGACACTGACCTGGAGGGTGACACTGACCTGGAGGGTGAATGGAGGGTGAGACTGGCCTGGAGGGTGACGCTGACCTGGAGGGTGACACTGACCTGGAGGGTGACACTGACCTGGAGGGTGACACTGACCTGGAGGGTGATACTGACCTGGAGGGTGACACTGACCTGGATGGTGACACTGACCTGGAGGGTGACACTGACCTGGAGGGTGACACTGACCTGGCGGGTGACACTGACCTGGAGGGTGACACTGACCTGGAGGGTGACACTGACCTGGAGGGTGACACTGACCTGGATGGTGACACTGACCTGGATGGTGACACTGACCTGGAGGGTGACACTGATCTGGAGGGTGACAATGACCTGGAGGGTGACACTGACCTGGAGGGTGACACTGACCTGCAGGGTGACACTGACCTGCAGCACCACATGGTCCCCAGGGTCACGTCCAGAGGGCAGCACCGCATGATCCCAAGGTTTTACAGCCAGTGGGCAGCACCGCATGGTCCCCAGGGTCACAGCCAGAGGGCAGCACCGCGGCGGGGGGGGGGGGGGGCTCGCGTTCATTAATAACCAGCAGCTCGATCACCTCCACGCTCGCCTTGCCGATGGCGTCGTGCAGCGCCGTGTCGCCGTACGAGTCCTGCAACAACCGGCCCAACCACGGCGTGACGTAAAGATTTACGATGGATGAGAGGCATAATAATCATAAGAAAAAAAAAAAAAGAAAAAAAAAAGATGGACAACAAAATATAGAACTCTGTCGTGACACTGCTGTGGTTAATTATTTGATATCACGGGCAAGACTAAGAGACTCCATTTGGCAGTCTGGCATGCGTGGAATATAGACAAGAGAAATGGAAGGAGACACTGACCTGGAGGGTGACATTGACCTGGAAGGTGACACTGACCTGGAGGGTGACACTGACCTGGAGGGGGACACTGGCCTGGAGGGTAACACTGACCTGGAGTGTGACACCGACCTGGAGGGGGACAGAGACCTGGAGGTTGACACTGACCTGGAGGGTGACACTGACGTGGAGGGTGACACTGACCTGGAAGGTGACACTGACCTGGAAGGTGACACTGACCTAGAAAGTGACATTGACCTGGAGGGGCACACTGACCTGGAGGGTGACACTGGCCTGGATGGTGACACTGACCTGGATGGTGACACTGAACTGGAGGTGACACTGACCTGGAGGGTGACACTGACCTGGAGGGTGACACTGACCTGGAGGGTGACACTGACACTGACCTGGGGGGTTATACTGACCTGGAGGGTGACACTGACCTGGAGTGTGACACTGACCTCGAGGGTGACACTGACCTGGCTGGTGACACTGACCTGGAGGGTGACACTGACCTGGAGGGGGACACAGACCTGGATGGTGACACTGACCTGGCTGGTGACACTGACCTGGAGGGTGACACTGACCTGGAGGGTGACACTGACCTGGAGGGTGACACTGACACTGACCTGGGGGTTGATACTGACCTGGAGGGTGACACTGACCTGGAGGGTGACACTTATCTGGAGGGTGACACTGACCTGGAGGGTGACTCTGACCTGGAGTGTGACACTTACCTGGAGGGTGACACTGACCTGGACGGTGACACTTACCTGGAGGGTGACACTGACCTGGAGGGTGACACTGACCTGGAGGGTGACACTGACCTGGAGGGTGAATGGAGGGTGACACTGGCCTGGAGGGTGACACTGACCTGGAGGGTGACACTGACCTGGAGGGTGACACTGACCTGGAGGCTGACACTGACCTGGATGGTGACACTGACCTGGTGGGTGACACTGACCTGGAGGGTGACACTGGCCTGGAGGGTGACACTGACCTGGAGGGTGACACTGACCTGGCGGGTGACACTGTCCTGGATGGTGACGCTGACCTGGAGGGTGACACTGACCTGGAGGGTGACACTGACCTGGAGGGTGACACTGACCTGGAGGGTGACACTGACCTGGAGGGTGACACTGACCTGGAGGGTGACACTGACCTGGAGGGTGACACTGGCCTGGAGGGGGACACAGATCTGGAGGGTGATACTGACCTGGATGGTGACACTGACCTGGAGGCTGACACTGACCTGGAGGGTGACACTGACCTGGAGAGTGACACTGACCTGGAGGGTGACGCTGACCTGGATAGTGACTGGAGGGTGACACTGGCCTGGAGGGTGGCGCTGACCTGGAGGGTGACACTGACCTGGAGGGTGACACTGACTTGGAGGGCGACGCTGACCTGGATGGTGACTCTGACCTGGAGGGTGACACTGACCTGCAGGGTGACACTGACCTGGAGGGTGACACTGACCTGCAGGGTGACACTGACCTGGCAGCAAACACATGGTCCCCAGGGTCACGTCCAGAGGGCAGCACCGCATGATCCCAAGGTTTCACAGCCAGTGGGCAGCACCGCATGGTCCCCAGGGTCACAGCCAGAGGGCAGCACCGCGGCGGGGGGGGGGGCTCGCGTTCATTAATAACCAGCAGCTCGATCACCTCCACGCTCGCCTTGCCGATGGCGTCGTGCAGCGCCGTGTCGCCGTACGAGTCCTGCAACAACCGGCCCAACCACGGCGTGACGTAAAGATTTACGATGGATGAGAGGCATAATAATCATAAGAAACAAAAAAAAAGAAAAAAAAAAGATGGACAACAAAATATAGAACTCTGTCGTGACACTGCTGTGGTTAATTATTTGATATCACGGGCGAGACTAAGAGACTCCATTTGGCAGTCTGGCATGCGTGGAATATAGACAAGAGAAATGGAAGGAGACACTGACCTGGAGGGTGACTCTGACCTGGAGGGTGACACTTACCTGGAGGGTGACACTGACCTGGAGGGTGACACTGACCTGGAGGGTGACACTGACCTGGAGGGTGACACTGACCTGGAGGGTGAATGGAGGGTGAGACTGGCCTGGAGGGTGACGCTGACCTGGAGGGTGACACTGACCTGGAGGGTGACACTGACCTGGAGGGTGACACTGACCTAGAGGGTGACACTGACCTGGATGGTGACACTGACCTGGTGGGTGACACTGACCTGGAGGGTGACACTGGCCTGGAGGGTGACACTGACTTGGAGGGTGACACTGACCTGGCGGGTGACACTGACCTGGATGGTGACGCTGACCTGGAGGGTGACACTGACCTGGAGGGTGACACTGACCTGGAGGGTGACACTGACCTGGAGGGTGACACTGACCTGGAGGGTGACACTGACCTGGAGGGTGACACTGACCTGGAGGGTGACACTGACCTGGAGGGTGACACTGACCTGGAGGGTGACACTGACCTGGCGGGTGACACTGACCTGGATGGTGACGCTGACCTGAAGGGTGACACTGACCTGGAGGGTGACACTGACCTGGAGGGTGACACTGACCTGGAGGGTGACACTGACCTGGAGGGTGACACTGACCTGGAGTGTGACACTGACCTCGAGGGTGACACTGACCTGGCTGGTGACACTGACCTGGAGGGTGACACTGACCTGGAGGGTGACACTGACCTGGACGGTGACACTTACCTGGAGGGTGACACTGACCTGGAGGGTGACACTGACCTGGAGGGTGACACTGACCTGGAGGGTGACACTGACCTGGAGGGTGAATGGAGGGTGACACTGGCCTGGAGGGTGACACTGACCTGGAGGGTGACACTGAGCTGGAGGGTGACACTGACCTGGAGGGTGACACTGACCTGGCGGGTGACACTGTCCTGGATGGTGACGCTGACCTGGAGGGTGACACTGACCTGGAGGGTGACACTGACCTGGAGGGTGACACTGACCTGGAGGGTGACACTGACCTGGAGGGTGACACTGACCTGGAGGGTGACACTGACCTGGAGGGTGACACTGACCTGGAGGGTGACACTGACCTGGAGGGTGACACTGACCTGGAGGGTGACACTGGCCTGGAGGGGGACACAGACCTGGAGGGTGATACTGACCTGGATGGGGACACTGACCTGGAGGCTGACACTGACCTGGAGGGTGACACTGACCTGGAGGGTGACACTGACCTGGAGGGTGACGCTGACCTGGATAGTGACTGGAGGGTGACACTGGCCTGGAGGGTGGCGCTGACCTGGAGGGTGACACTGACCTGGAGGGTGACACTGACTTGGAGGGCGACGCTGACCTGGATGGTGACACTGACCTGGAGGGTGACACTGACCTGCAGGGTGACAATGACCTGGAGGGTGACACTGACCTGGAGGGTGACACTGACCTGCAGGGTGACACTGACCTGGCAGCACCACATGGTCCCCAGGGTCACGTCCAGAGGGCAGCACCGCATGATTCCAAGGTTTCACAGCCAGTGGGCAGCACCCCATGGTCCCCAGGGTCACAGCCAGAGGGCAGCACCGCGGCGGGGGGGGGGGCTCGCGTTCATTAATAACCAGCAGCTCGATCACCTCCACGCTCGCCTTGCCGATGGCGTCGTGCAGCGCCGTGTCGCCGTACGAGTCCTGCAACAACCGGCCCAACCACGGCGTGACGTAAAGATTTACGATGGATGAGAGGCATAATAATCATAAGAAACAAAAAAAAAAGAAAAAAAAAAGATGGACAACAAAATATAGAACTCTGTCGTGACACTGCTGTGGTTAATTATTTGATATCACGGGCAAGACTAAGAGACTCCATTTGGCAGTCTGGCATGCGTGGAATATAGACAAGAGAAATGGAAGGAGACACTGACGTGGAGGGTGACACTGACCTGGAAGGTGACACTGACCTGGAAGGTGACACTGACCTAGAAAGTGACATTGACCTGGAGGGGGACACTGACCTGGAGGGTGACACTGGCCTGGATGGTGACACTGACCTGGATGGTGACACTGAACTGGAGGTGACACTGACCTGGAGGGTGACACTGACCTGGAGGGTGACACTGACCTGGAGGGTGACGCTGACCTGGAGGTGACACTAACCTGAAAGGGTGACACTGGCCTGGAGGGTGACACTGACCTGGAGGGTGACACTGACCTGGAGGGTGACACTGACCTGGAGGGTGACACTGACACTGACCTGGGGGGTGATACTGACCTGGAGGGTGACACTGACCTGGAGTGTGACACTGACCTCGAGGGTGACACTGACCTGGATGGTGACACTGACCTGGATGGTGACACTGACCTGGCTGGTGACACTGACCTGGAGGGTGACACTGACCTGGAGGGTGACACTGACCTGGAGGGTGACACTGACACTGACCTGGGGGGTGATACTGACCTGGAGGGTGACACTGACCTGGAGGGTGACATTTATCTGGAAGGTGACACTGACCTGGAGGGTGACACTGACCTGGAGGGTGACACTGACCTGGAGGGTGACACTGACCTGGAAGGTGAATGGAGGGTGACACTGGCCTGGAGGGTGACACTGACCTGGAGGGTGACACTGAGCTGGAGGGTGACACTGACCTGGAGGGTGACACTGACCTGGCGGGTGACACTGTCCTGGATGGTGACGCTGACCTGGAGGGTGACACTGACCTGGAGGGTGACACTGACCTGGAGGGTGACACTGACCTGGAGGGTGACACTGACCTGGAGGGTGACACTGACCTGGAGGGTGACACTGACCTGGAGGGTGACACTGACCTGGAGGGTGACACTGACCTGGAGGGTGACACTGACCTGGAGGGTGACACTGGCCTGGAGGGGGACACAGACCTGGAGGGTGATACTGACCTGGATGGGGACACTGACCTGAAGGCTGACACTGACCTGGAGGGTGACACTGACCTGGAGGGTGACACTGACCTGGAGGGTGACGCTGACCTGGATAGTGACTGGAGGGTGACACTGGCCTGGAGGGTGGCGCTGACCTGGAGGGTGACACTGACCTGGAGGGTGACACTGACTTGGAGGGCGACGCTGACCTGGATGGTGACACTGACCTGGAGGGTGACACTGACCTGCAGGGTGACAATGACCTGGAGGGTGACACTGACCTGGAGGGTGACACTGACCTGCAGGGTGACACTGACCTGGCAGCACCACATGGTCCCCAGGGTCACGTCCAGAGGGCAGCACCGCATGATTCCAAGGTTTCACAGCCAGTGGGCAGCACCCCATGGTCCCCAGGGTCACAGCCAGAGGGCAGCACCGCGGCGGGGGGGGGGGCTCGCGTTCATTAATAACCAGCAGCTCGATCACCTCCACGCTCGCCTTGCCGATGGCGTCGTGCAGCGCCGTGTCGCCGTACGAGTCCTGCAACAACCGGCCCAACCACGGCGTGACGTAAAGATTTACGATGGATGAGAGGCATAATAATCATAAGAAACAAAAAAAAAAGAAAAAAAAAAGATGGACAACAAAATATAGAACTCTGTCGTGACACTGCTGTGGTTAATTATTTGATATCACGGGCAAGACTAAGAGACTCCATTTGGCAGTCTGGCATGCGTGGAATATAGACAAGAGAAATGGAAGGAGACACTGACGTGGAGGGTGACACTGACCTGGAAGGTGACACTGACCTGGAAGGTGACACTGACCTAGAAAGTGACATTGACCTGGAGGGGGACACTGACCTGGAGGGTGACACTGGCCTGGATGGTGACACTGACCTGGATGGTGACACTGAACTGGAGGTGACACTGACCTGGAGGGTGACACTGACCTGGAGGGTGACACTGACCTGGAGGGTGACGCTGACCTGGAGGTGACACTAACCTGAAAGGGTGACACTGGCCTGGAGGGTGACACTGACCTGGAGGGTGACACTTGCATGAATGGTGACACTGACCTGGAGGGTGACACTGACCTGGAGGGTGACACTGACCTGGAGGGTGACACTGACCTGGAGGGAGACTCTGACCTGGAGGGTGACACTGACCTGGATAGTGACACTGACCTGGAGGGTGACACTGACCTGGAGTGTGACACTGACCTCGAGGGTGACACTGACCTGGATGGTGACACTGACCTGGATGGTGACACTGACCTGGATGGTGACACTGACCTGGAGGGTGACACTGACCTGGAGGGTGACACTGACCTGGAGGGTGACACTGACACTGACCTGGGGGGTGATACTGACCTGGAGGGTGACACTGACCTGGAGTGTGACACTGACCTCGAGGGTGACACTGACCTGGATGGTGACACTGACCTGGATGGTGACACTGACCTGGCTGGTGACACTGACCTGGAGGGTGACACTGACCTGGAGGGTGACACTGACCTGGAGGGTGACACTGACACTGACCTGGGGGGTGATACTGACCTGGAGGGTGACACTGACCTGGAGGGTGACATTTATCTGGAAGGTGACACTGACCTGGAGGGTGACTCTGACCTGGAGGGTGACACTTACCTGGAGGGTGACACTGACCTGGAGGGTGACACTGACCTGGAGGTTGACACTGACCTGGAGGGTGACACTGACCTGGAGGGTGAATGGAGGGTAAGACTGGCCTGGAGGGTGACGCTGACCTGGAGGGTGACACTGACCAGGAGGGTGACACTGACCTGGAGGGTGACACCGACCTGGAGGGTGACACTGACCTGGAGGGTGACACTGACACTGACCTGGGGGGTGATACTGACCTGGAGGGTGACACTGACCTGGAGGGTGACACTGACCTGGAGGGTGACACTGACCTGGCGGGTGACACTGACCTGGAGGGTGACACTGACCTGGAGGGTGACACTGACCTGGAGGGTGACACTGACCTGGATGGTGACACTGACCTGGATGGTGACACTGACCTGGAGGGTGACACTGACCTGGAGGTTGACACTGACCTGGAGGGTGACACTGACCTGGAGGGTGACACTGACCTGGAGGTTGACACTGACCTGGAGGGTGACACTGACCTGGAGGGTGACACTGACCTGGAGGGTGACACTGACCTGGAGGGTGACACTGACCTGGAGGGTGACACTGACCTGGAGGGTGACACTGACCTGGAGGGTGACACTGACCTGGAGGGTGACACTGACCTGGAGGGTGACACTGACCTGGAGGGTGACACTGACCTGGAGGGTGACACTGACCTGGAGGGTGACACTGACCTGGAGGGTGACACTGACCTGGAGGGTGACACTGACCTGGAGGGTGACACTGACCTGGAGGGTGACACTGACCTGGAGGGTAACACTGACCTGGAGGGTGACACTGACCTGGAGGGTGACACTGACCTGGAGGGTGACACTGACCTGGAGGGTGACACTGACCTGGAGGGTGACACTGACCTGGAGGGTGACACTGACCTGGAGGGTGACACTGACCTGGAGGGTGACACTGACCTGGAGGGTGACACTGGCCGGGAGGGTGACACTGGCCGGGAGGGTGACACTAACCTGGAGGGTGACACTGACCTGGAGGATGACACTGACCTGGAGGGTGGCACTGACCTGGAGGGTGACACTGACCGGGAGGGTGACACTGACCTGGAGGGTGACACTGACCTGGAGGGTGACACTGACCTGGAGGGTGACACTGACCTGGAGGGTGACACTGACCTGGAGGGTGACACTGACGCTGGTGACGCTTCACTTTAGACGCCATGTTGTTACTTTTCACTCGGAATGTGACAGTTCGGTGCGTTTATATTTTATTGATTTAAAAACAGACTGTCACTGACACTATCTGTGACTCCAATTGCTTACTGTAATGGCATATTAATCTGATCGCGTACTTCATAATCATACTGTGAATGGTATCGGAACTTTAAATCGAATTGTCACACAGCCGGGATTGAACAGTGATAGACATGAACGGGCAGCAAGATTCTCAGTTTCTGACTATGGTCCCTAATTATGGGCATTATGTAGGCTACTTCATTTAGGCTGCAGCAAGGGAACAGTACTTTGACCAGACACCTACATGAAATGCCTGGGAAATATACAGCGCGCAATATGTATTTTCGTCACCTTTTTCACAGACCGAGAGTAAGTATATGTAACAATACGTAACTGATGTTCAAATCAATAAACGTTGAACGACCATTAAATTGCTGACAAAATGCGGGTGGGTTCAAGCTAGCCGGCGCTGGGCCTGTGACGATCCATGGTAGAGGACGGCATCGGGCCAGTGCTGGCAAGCGTCGGTTTGGCTGTGGCCTGTGTCTGGGCCAGTGCTGGATGCTATCACAGAACCGGCGTCAACGGCACCGGCCATGCGGCACGGGTCGTGTGGTGTCGTGTTAACAACTGGGTTAGCCTGTTAAAACCGTCACTGACATAAACATTTACGATATATTCGCTAGAGGGCGGCACTGAACAGATGGCGACTAAATACTGAAATATGCAGCCTACTGCTTAGGTTTTATATGCGTTGCTGCAGTTCTCGCTGAGAAACGATTGCGTCACAAAGTAATCGAAATATGCCGACTCTCCCCTGATCATCCTCAAAATAAAACGTTTCCAACGGTCGGACCGAACGTTCCGCGGCATCGAGTACGGTTATTGGGGGATAGTCTCTTCCACAGACTGCCGCTGCGCGGCGCTACCGCGGCTCCGCGCAAACAGTATGTATGGGTGAGTTCGGGTATGCGAGCGGAACAGTCGGATTCCGCGGAGTGCATAACCGAAAGCGGACATTGTGGTCCGATAGGGCGGTCACGTGATATATTTTACTCCCAGACCTTACTCCCCCCACCCCCAGAGGAGGATCACGAGGATTTCCAACATGGCGTCCAGGCCCCACAATACATTTAATATATATATAGTAGTATTGCGACCTGCAAAAAATCTGTAAATATTATTATCACAACGAGAATAAGATAATGAACACAATACGTATCCGTTGATTTATTTTATGGCGCTATTTAACGATCTTCACAATTTGTGGTGTCCAGCAAGTGCAACATTCACGCGGACCGCGGATTTTGCGTTCGGTTAATATTGATCCGCCTATTAGCGGAAAGAGTGAGTCCGCATGCTCCAAATATCCGCGCCGATTACTCCGATCGCATATCAGAACTCACCCTAACTGTCCACTGTAAGGAATTCCGTGCAACTAACGTCATACGCGTCATGGCCCGCTTTCTATCAGGGCGGTAAACACTGGCGGAAGATGGATGTGCCTCAACCAGCCACTCGAGTCACAAATGTGAGTAAAATGCTAGTTAAGATTGTGACTAAGTTAATTAAATATGGTAACGTGCACACATGTATCTTACGCAAAGTTATTATGTCGAAATGTAACGTTGTCACTCTTGAAATTTAGCCATAACTGCAGCATTATTCACAGGCAAGGCAGCGGTAGGCGGTTTCGGCTACCAGAGCCGCGGAAGGGAGAAGGGGGGGGGACGTGCGACATGGTTGGGGGGGGGGGGGGCGTGCGACGTGCGGGGGGTAGGGGATGGGTTGCCAGAGAGATAATTTTGATCGAGGAATGAGGGTGAAGATGGTGGTCACTGTAGATAGCAATAGAATATTAAAAAGGTGAAGCTTTTATTTACTGGTAATGTAACTGTTGGAAAGTTAATTTAATTTTGCCAAGGGGGGGGGGGGGGGAGTGCATGTGGTGGTTTTGGGTTGTTGGGAGGGATATACCCTCGAGCGGAGTCAAGATGTGCCCATTTGGAAGGGCAATTAGATTTAATATTGAGTAAATTTAACCAAAAAACTTCAAGCTAGATATGTAAATGTTTTTAAATAATTTTTGGTGACTTCATTTTATAAAGAAGGAAAACTTGCTTTTCAGATAAGAATTATACAACAATTTTCAAGCTTCAAGGTAGCAATTGTAATGTTTGGAACAGATCAAATAAGTTGTATAGTCTGCAATAAGTTGCATTTAAAATATATATGCCAGGTTATTTAAATATTGTAAGTGCTTGACATTGTTGAATGGTGAGGTTCATGTCCAATTAATGGACTTGCATTTATTGAGTTAATTTAAGAATTGAAACATTTCTAATATTACATAAGTTGTAACTTTTTAAATGCATCACTTGGTATGTGAAATATCCTAGGTTAATGGAAGATATTCTGTACTTTCTGTATTCATAATGATGAAGTATCGGTACTTTGTTTTCGCATGAAAAAGTAGCCTTGCTTGTATGTTAATTGTATTGCTCATTTCAATTTAATGTATATAGATTAAAGAATTAAAGAAGTGACAGAAAACATCACTCCAGAATTATATTGAATGAAGTCATCTGCATAAATCACATGAATGCAAAATGGGTTCTATCCATCATTGTTATGTTTATTATCACTGTTTATGTTTGTGATGCATTATAAATGTAAAATAATTAAAACAAATGATCCAATTTGATCAAGATTTAGAATATTAAATTATTTTATTCATTTTAAATACATATTGCTGCCATTATTTATTTACCATCACAGACAACCAATGCCATTAACTACATCAAGCAATACACTGTACTGTAAAAGTACTTTGCAATTTATTTAGGTTAAGGCACATTTATAAATATGACTACCTGCGGTATATAAGCTCATTCCATTGGAAACTTATATTTTCTGGCAAGACATTTATATGTGAATTATGTTAAGGCTAATTAAATATTCAGATTCATTCTTGAGAAGGACTGGCTCTTCACTTCATTCTCATGTTGCAATTAAGTCCTGATCATAGAATACTGTTACTCAGGCCATTCTGGGTGAGGGGAGTTTGTGGAGCAGACTGGGGGGCTTATTGTGCTTCCGGCTAACAGTGGCTAACGTGTTATGGCAAACGGTACGGCGAGAAAATGGTGTCTGTTGTCATTGGGTAGAGATACCAGGTACAGCCAGAACAGCTACTTTCATTTTGTGATTTACGTAGTTGCTCTTGAATGGTGATACAAATGGCTTACATTGGCATCTTCGATATGTCTTCGACTCTTGTAGCACTCGCTTGCAGCGGGCGACAATATGTAGCCTATAAATTGTAGTGTTAGCGTTGCTTGCGAAAAATTACTATGCGGTGGGATATGTTACAGGGATTTCCCTCGTATTTATACTCATCACGACGGCCAGACGATCAAAGACAAAGACATACCACCTAATATGTCTGGTATAATTTTATTCTCCTTTTCCTTGAAAAAATAAACGCAATCAATGATATCGTTTTAAGCAGTGCCTTAGGCACAGTATAGGAATATAGTAGAATCCTTCCACAATTACCTCATTATAACACATACCTACGAACCGACAAGCTAGGTGAGCAACTTCAGACCGTTGTCACATCCCTTCACTCCCTAAAATCAATATACTATCAATAGAATAACATCACAAGTTTACAGGGCATTATACAATTTCGTAGACAGTATTATAGACAATAATCGTAGCATTCCTATCGGCCTGGGTTTGCCTAGGTAACAACTTGACCGACTCCCAAGTATAAGATACTAGCCAAAACTGATCATCAACACGGCACGGGACCAACGACTCTTTCAGTTGCATTCTTAATAGTGTACTTCAGCTTAGTATTAACCAGAAGCTTTTTTCGAGCTATAAGTTGCCTCATCGTATTTATTTCATTCGAAATTGCCCCGCCCCCCCCCCCCCAAAAAAAAATCTATGCCAAATTTGATGATCTAACATGCAAAAAGGAGACCGATTTCCTCAATTAAGCCCGATCAGTGGAAACGGTGCGGCCTCCAATATCTTTACACAACCAAGTTTTATCAGACAAATATCTTAATATACGAAAAATAATCAAATACCTTTAATCAAATACTAAACACTTTGACCACAGTTCAAGACATGTTGGCATAATATGTAATAATACGTTATCAATGTACAATTACAATTCCTCCACCGGTTTTTTTTTTCATTCGCATTTTTTTTGGGGGGGGGGTGGGGGGGGGAGGCTGAAAAAAAATTATCAGTTATATCGGATCGACTGTATTTTAAAAAGAGACATCCATTTTTTTCCCGCGGCACACGTTGCCACCAGTTGTCATGGTGATAACAGCCACATACCAGTTGTCATGGTAATAACATTTTCCAGTCTACAATACGTCCGTATATCATTTTAACTATCATACAGTGAGTATCGTGCAGGTTGTCGATATCGCATTAGAGTTATGTGACTTTCTTTCATACATTGCCACCGGCGAGCGTATGTCCGCTGCGGTCATGGGAAGTAATCAAAGTGCGCCTCATACCCCAGTGTCATACCCTAACTAACGTTAATGTAGGATAACCAAGAGTTTCATTTCGGTGCCGAGTTCCGTAGGAACCACATGGAAAAGTGGTGCTAAATATCTGGCGAAGGAACCACCCGTGTGCGTCAGTACAAATGCCCACCAAGTGCAAAAGTGTGTCTGCGTGGGTGACTTTGTTTGAGTCGGCCACCAGTGGAGGGCAATAATACGTCATACGGAAAAATGAAGAGAATTGCACATCCCACATTTAAGGGCCGCACTTGGCAAATGTATAGCTGAAAAGTTATACCATTTGATTCGAGTAGGTACAGTGAATGTCAAACAATTGATTTCTATGGCTGTGTAATTTCAAAAAAGGCGCGGCATTGCAAGTCCTTCCGAGAAGCTTCCCAAGCAGAATCTTATCAACGGGCGCGAAAAACTATGGTGCTGCAACATATACAAACCAAGTCAAGACTTGGCTTGCAATCCAACTGTTATGTACATCGATTTTAACACACCAGGGCAACCCAACGGACAGACATAGTGACACACCTGGCTACAAACATACACGGCGAAATCTGACATGCATGTAATTAAAGAGGTTATTGGACATAACTGAAACCTATGTTAACCTGGTAACCATAGTAACCTGTTTGAGATCGCGTTTCCATTTTTTTCCCCGTTTTTTCATTGAGTGCCTATTACATGAATAGCGCTTCAGCGACATTGATACATTTTGGGTGCAAATTACTCCGTGTCTTAATTTAAAAAATCCTCGTGTATAAAACAAGGGAGTATTAATCTTATTATGATTCTGAGGTGTGAGGCACCTCGTGTAAACCGATTGCCACGCACTGAAAAAGTGAACCCGGCGGTGATACAATTATGCATTTGATTAGAAACTTGATCGTATATCAAACAACGTAGTATGAATCTTGTGAGGCATTTGTGAGGCATCTCTCGTGTAAACAGATTGACATGCACTGAAAAAGTGAACCCGGCGGCGATGTCTCGATTAGAAAATTGCTCGTAAAATCAAACAACGGAGTATTAATCTTATTAAAATTATTACTCTGATGTGCGGGGCATCGCGTGTAAACAGATTGACACGCACTGACACGGCGAATGAACACGGCGTTCATACAATTATGCATTGCAACTACACTGATATATTCCAACACGCTGAACAATATGCCATGCGGTTACCAAACAGATGGCCCCGGATCCTTCCTAAGTGTCTTGATGTCGTCCATGTTTTAATCGCCGCGTACTGTAATACATTTAGAAAAATAACACAACTCTGGACAGGCAAGAACGAACACGAAGAACGATGCACGGATGGACAATAAAGCAGATTATACATATATCTCCTAATCAATCGAATCAAACTGACATTGTGACCACCATACCGCCTCATCATCAAGTTCTCCCCGAAAGTGTTAATTACACCAAGAAACCTCAATCATCATACACAAAGTTGCAGGATTTCATATCATTTGTCCATGTCATGTAATGATCGCGATATGAACATATTGATTTACTGGATGCTACCGAAGCTGTCTCGTTGACCTCTGGAATTCGTGGGCCGCCCACGGTTTTCAGTGACATCAGCATGCCCTGCAATAAACAAGCCAAATGCACTTAAAGTCATCATCATCATAGACAACGTAATGAAGATCATGGAAATTGACAAGGTTTTGAAAAACATCCGGCTATGTTCAATCCATCTTCCATGTTATAGGCTGCGAAATGGATTATTATATATGAATTGTAGTCGTGAGTCCTACGTGAGCCATGTGTAAAAAAAATGGTTCGCTGTAACATAGTTGGTTGGTTGTATATTCAGGACGCTTTAACCACTGTTGGTCATATCGCGTCAATGGGAGAAGGAAGGGAGAGTGGAGCCATGTTCCCGGGGGTGACTCCTACTCTTTGCGAAGAAGGACATGGGATCTTTATCCCGTGACCACACAGGCATGACCACAACGGGGCTCGAACCATCGATCCACGTGCCGTTAGGCTCTCAGGTGACCAGAGCACTCAAGGCGAGCGCTTTAACCCACTGTGCTATCGCGCCGGCCCCTCAATACCGTAACCGCGGAGGGGGCCGGCGCATTAGCTCAGTGGGCTAGAGCGCTCGCACCAACCAACCAACCGTAACCGCGGAGTAACGGAAATTGACAAGGTTTTGAAAAACATCCGGCTGTGTTCAATTCATCTTCCATGTTAGAGGCTGCGAAATGGATCATTATTGCGTCGAGGCTACAACTGCTTTTATTCGATTGGGGGTTAAAGTTTTGATTTGAACTTATATCAGAACCAACATGGCCAATTGTTCGTTAATATGTCTGCAGCAAGTACTGGTACAGATAAACTATGCGCGACAGTCTCCTATTTAAGCCAGGAAATACGACAATGTGGGGATGTCGAGTCGTGATTTCATGAATATTCAAATATGAGGTCATGAACTGAATGCTGAATAACTACGAGAGGGTGAGCGGCAGATTGCGCCCAGCGAATCTTGTGGAGAAACAACGGAAAATTGTCTACAAACAGGTGAACACCTGTCATTAATCCTAGTTCTAGAACTATTTGTACATTTCATGATTTGGAATGGAATGGAATGTTGGTGTTTTAGGCCACTTTTGTGCACATACAGGCTAAATTGGGCCAAGGAACCTCCCGAGACGATGAAAGATGAAGGAATGAAACATGCCCCAGATTAGGTGCCCGAGCCCGGATTCGAACCCAGGACCTATTGATCTGCGGTCTAGTGCGCTAACCACTACACCAGGGAGGCCCCCGCTCATGATTTGGAATCCCTACGCAGTACAAAACGCCACGTTCATATTTCAATCAAGGGTCACAGGTTCAACTGAAGACTTGGCGCGAACGCTCAACATTGCTCAAAATCAATTCTTCGAGTAATTTTCAACATTTCCAGGTTCGACCCCCAACAGAAGTATCGGTATTGGTCGGAAGTGCACTGACAGACCCAGGTTCGGCCCCCCAACAGAAGTATCCGTATTGGTCGGAAGTGCACTGACAGACCCAGGTTCGACCCCCCAACAGAAGTATCGGCATTGTTTCACATAGATATTTTATTTATGCGGTTTCATGCGAGGCACAGTTTTTTCCCATGTAAAGATGTTCTAAAACAATTATTCATCGGAACCACCATCGCGTTGGTATAGTCCAGTTCGTTTTTTGTTATTTCTTTAGATTCGTTATACCATACCTATATTTCCAAGTTTTATGTTACATAGCACATGATATTTCTGTTTTAATGCTTATTTTTGATTTCGACACTGTTTTTATGTTTTTAATCCCAAGTTAAACTAAAGTTTTATGTTACATAGCACATGATATTTCGGTTTTAATGATTATTTTTGCTTTCGACACTTAGCTAATGTTTATATTTTGACATGAGTTTGAGGCTAGACAGAATTTAACACTATGCAGAGTGCATGACGGATGTACTTTGGGAATTTATGTCATATGATATTAAAATATCGGTAAGGGAATGTTTGAAATGCATGAGACAATGCCGCAAAGAGGAATTCAGAGGATAACTCACATGAACTTCATTACTTTCGTTTTCGAGAATTTAAATCCTTTAAATAACCCATTTCATGCCGACAGCCAATTACTAAATGCAAATAGCTTCATGCAATAAATACCATGCTTTATTAAACGACAGTTATTCGCGATAATGTAGCACATGCAAATTACATCCATCTGTCCATATTATGTCCTGATCGAGACTCAACTAGATGTTTATATATATAAATATATAATGTATCACAAACTAACCGTTTTCGGCATTAATGCGATCATAGTCGCGATCCGGCAGCAGCGGGGCCACCTCGTCGTCATCCGCCTTCACCGTCAATCCGGATGCGTCCTCGTCGCCAAGGCAACCGAAATATCGGATCAGCGGCGTGACGAGGAGGTTGTTGTAGAGAAACATGCCGAAGATGAGGAGGACAAAGCCCCCGGCCTGCATCAGGAAGGATGGGACGCTGAAGGGCTGCCACAGGACGGCCAGCGACACGACCCAGATGACCAGCGTCCGCATGGAGTCCAGCACCATCCGCGTGGTGGCGCTCAGCTCTTTCGTCACGCTGATGCCGCAGAAGTTGAAGAAGGCGATGCTGACCACGTTGCCTGGTTGAAGGAAAGAAAACATAGACATGGCCACAGCGGGGCACGAACCACCGATCCACGTGGCGTTAGTCACTCAGGTGGCCAGAGAACTCAACGTGAGCGCTCTAGCCCAATGAGCTACCGGGCCGGCCCCGGAAGGAAGAGGGGGTGGAGCCATGTCCCCGCGGATAGCATCCTACTCTCTTTGCGAAAGAAAGACATGGGATCTTTACCCTGAGACCACACAAACATGGCCACAGAGCTATCGGGCCGGCCCCAAAGATGAAGGAAATGGTGTCTTAGGCCATGTTGTGCACACAAGGGGGGGTTGGGGACTTGGGTCCAGGAACCTCCCGGGACGAGGAATGAGGAACGGATGAAACAATATCAATAGAGGAATACAACGCCGCATCTACCACCATATATTGATAAAATTTCACTACCAACACGCGTTTAATTATGGTAACCATATTTGACAAGGTCCGCTCGCTCAAGGTCAAGGACGTACCGAAGGTGGCCAGCATGATTTGCCAGCTGTTGGCGAGCTGCACGAAGGCGTCGGGAGTGTTCTCCAGGCGGCGCTCCGGGTCGGTGGAGAATGGACGGTCGGCGCGGATGTAGTACATGGGTATTAGGAGAAGTCCCAGCGAGATGAAGCCAAACAGACCTGGAAGGAGGCAATACAGTGATACAGACTCCACGTCCCCGCGAGATGAAGCCAAACAGACCTGGAAGGAGTTAATACAGTGATACAGACTCCACGTCCCAGCGAGATGAAACCAAACAGACCTGGAAGGAGGTAATACAGCGATACAGACTCCACGTCCCAGCGAGATGAAGCCAAACAGACCTGGAAGGAGTTAATACAGTGATACAGACTCCACGTCCCAGCGAGATGAAGCCAAACAGACCTGGAAGGAGGCAATACAGCGATACAGACTCCACGTCCCAGCGAGATGAAGCCAAACAGACATGGAAGGAGGTAATGCAGTGATACCGACTCCACGTCCCAGCGAGATGAAGCCAAACAGACCTGGAAGGAGGTAATACAGTGATACAGACTCCACGTCCCAGCGAGATGAAGCCAAACAGACCTGGAAGGAGGTAATACAGCGATACAGACTCCACGTCCCAGCGAGATGAAGCCAAACAGACATGGAAGGAGGTAATGTAGTGATACAGACTCCACGTCCCAGCGAGATGAAGCCAAACAGACCTGGAAGGAGGTAATACAATGATACAGACTCCACGTCCCAGCGAGATGAAGCCAAACAGACCTGGAAGGAGGTAATACAGTGATACAGACTCCACGTCCCAGCGAGATGAAGCCAAACAGACCTGGAAGGAGGCAATACAGCGATACAGACTCCACGTCCCAGCGAGATGAAGCCAAACAAACCTGGAAGGAGGTAATACAGTGATACAGACTCCACGTCCCAGCGAGATGAAGCCAAACAGACCTGGAAGGAGGTAATACAGCGATACAGACTCCACGTCCCAGCGAGATGAAGCCAAACAGACCTGGAAGGAGGTAATACAGTGATACAGACTCCACGTCCCAGCGAGATGAAGCCAAACAGACCTGGAAGGAGGTAATACAGCGATACAGACTCCACGTCCCAGCGAGATGAAGCCAAACAGACCTGGAAGGAGTTAATACAGTGATACAGACTCCACGTCCCAGCGAGATGAAGCCAAACAGACCTGGAAGGAGGTAATACAGTGATACAGACTCCACGTCCCAGCGAGATGAAGCCAAACAGACCTGGAAGGAGGTAATACAGCGATACAGACTCCACGTCCCAGCGAGATGAAGCCAAACAGACCTGGAAGGAGGTAATACAGTGATACAGACTCCACGTCCCAGCGAGATGAAGCCAAACAGACCTGGAAGGAGTTAATACAGCGATACAGACTCCACGTCCCAGCGAGATGAAGCCAAACAGACCTGGAAGGAGGTAATACAGTGATACAGACTCCACGTCCCAGCGAGATGAAGCCAAACAGACCTGGAAGGAGTTAATACAGTGATACAGACTCCACGTCCCCGCGAGATGAAGCCAAACAGACCTGGAAGGAGTTAATACAGCGATACAGACTCTACGTCCCAGCGAGATGAAGCCAAACAGACCTGGATGGAGGCAATACAGTGATACAGACTCCACGTCCCCGCGAGATGAAGCCAAACAGACCTGGAAGGAGTTAATACAGCGATACAGACTCCACGTCCCAGCGAGATGAAGCCAAACAGACCTGGAAGGAGTTAATACAGTGATACAGACTCCACGTCCCAGCGAGATGAAGCCAAACAGACCTGGAAGGATGTAATACAGCGATACAGACTCCACGTCCCAGCGAGATGAAGCCAAACAGACCTGGAAGTATGTAATACAGCGATACAGACTCCACGTCCCAGCGAGATGAAGCCAAACACACCTGGAACCCGTTATGCTCGTGCTGCCCTCTGTTGACATACCGCTCAGCGCTTCGTATTCCTTCACTACAATGAGGGCGCAGTTCGGCTATTTCGCCCACACCCTGGCTCTAGTGGTGCCCACGGGTGCCAGAGAAGGAGTGGTGCTCGATGGAGCCACAGTCACCCGCACTTGGACGGAAACCGGGGAGCTGTCGGCCACCCAACTGCGAATCTCCGAAGGGGCTCACGCCCTGAGGCATCTCTCTAATGTCAGGTTAGTGGTAGTCTATTAAAGTTACATGTGGAGCTGACCGTTGCAACGGCTGTACCAACATAAACATAAACAGGAAATGTTACCTTTGACCACAAGCAGTGTCAACGGCCACCGCCATAGAAAAAGTGGCGCTCCGGACGCTTCTAGTGTCTCATATAATTTAGCGCTTGGGCCCCCTGTCGGTGGCACCGGTAAACGACTTGTTTACACTCGTTTATGACGTTTCAAATCAGCACAAGTTTTCATTTTTGTGGTGGACAATTCATGAATTTGAAATGTTTTGCTCATTGGCAGATAATTGGTGAGCGATATGGTAGGTGTTTATTGTCTGTTTTATTTCAACAAAAAGGTAAACATTGACTGCAGAAGCGGGTGCTGTCAAACACAGTCAGTCGGTATGAACCCACGGGTGGCACATTCGTTGAACTTCTGATCGGATTGCAGGGTTGCAGAGTCAGTTCAATAAATGGTGTGCAATACGGCCTTGTTTTGACACCTTGACGTGTTATTTGTCTAAAATTGACCAAGAGATAATGAAACTGGTGGAGTTTCCTCGTTTACATTGACCAGAATTTACAAATCGAGTATACAGAATTTTATGGAGTCGATTCACCCCAAAGTATTCCACAAAATAGATGGGCATGTACTTGTTCTAGTTTTATGACAACACAAGCAGTTATCCTTGTCTTTGAATGTTTAATACCAATTAATCAAAGCTAGGTTCTTGGTGCGCCCTGGTGCAAATATCATTCGAGAATTTGCCTGAGTTATCACAATTAACGAACTGATCCACTCGCTTTGCTGTCGCGGTTTATAATCATGCCACATAGCATACAATTGCCTTGCCAAGCTAACACGATTGGCACACACTGACAAAACCAGTGCAACCCGTATTGTGTTATCGCATAATTCATAATAACGTACCGGGCATGCTGACTGCGAAAATGGGATAACAATGGGAAATCAATATACGACCTTAAAGTAATCGTATTACGAGGTTGCTCTCATGTGATTCTTCCTCTATTACACGTGGCAACATTTGTTTGATGTTTTGTGTTGCCATGGTCTGATATCAACGTTAACTTTGTCGGCTTACAGGTTTAGCGCCTGGGTATACGGACATCGCTTATGGTCATCCTACTCCGTGAACCTCAGCCCCTCACCAGACGCCTGTACCTTGATCCCTTGGGCAACCTCCATTGATGACGTGGGAAATAACGGTAGATATTATGAGCCCGATCTGTGGAAATGTTAGTCTTTCCCGTTCACGTTGACGTACATTACAACATTTCAGTTTTCTAATTACGCTAAAAGAGGTCATGTGCCGTTGAAAAAATGTTTCTTTTTGTTTAAGAAGAGTTGTTCAGCTAATGGCCAAATATCCATCTAGACATAAACAATACCCTACATCGAAAACGGTGTTAAAATGAAGGAACAAAGATAGCGATAGCAACATGCTCAGCTTTTGAACTGCGCTGAGTATTTTGATGAATCTTTTTCGCACTGATTAACACATGGTTATCATCAGCCCACAACACGCGATTACATAATATTAAATAAACAACTAATAAGTTTATTGCACTAAAAGGACTCATGTCCATGGTGCGGAACGTATATGAAACGCAAATGTTCTTCCTTGTCCTTGCATAGACCATGAACTGGTGATTTTCGATATAATTAGGAGTATGAAGTCTGAGCTGAAACAATTTCTGACCGAGGGTGAAAAAGATCACATACGCCCACAAAGTGGGTTTCTTCTTCAACAGAAACCATGCCTTCACGGCTACACGATCGTTAGCATCTAGCGTCCCTGATTTATTAAGCCTAACATTTACAAATATGTACACTGTGCACTAACCGTTGTGGCCTCTGTTAGTGCTGTTGTTATGTGTACACTTCAATATGGACATGCAGATAGTGTTCATTTTGATTATGTTGGCGATATTGCACCATCACCTCCCATCATATATCCGAGACTTGTTGACAACCGCATCTACATTCTGTATCATCGGTGGTCTGTGGTAAACATCTGTTTTCGTAGACATGGCGCCACATGGTTACTACAACTAAAATACTATATAAAACTTGAAGATTGAAGATAACATCGAAACGCTTTTAAACCTTTTAGTGAATCATTCTTTTCAACAATTGGCAGATATTTGCGTATTGTGATATTAATGGCACACATAGCCACCTTAAAAGGGCTTTGTGCTGCTCCAATATTGTTATGAAAAGTCACACCTGAGCAATAACGAGACAAGACACGTGCTCCACTTTTATTCCGCAGTTGTTGAGACGGGGACGTACACTATGCTTGCCGCTGACGAGGCTGTGACTGACCCTGCCGCCAGCCGCACCTGTCGCGGCGCCCGGGGGCCAAGCACGTGCGCCCACGCGTGCGTCAATGCCGGCAGCTGGTGTCGGATGTCCCAGTTCGACCGGACAACGGACACCTGCTGTCTGTTGGATTACATGAGCTGCACCTCCATTCGTGCAGCTCAATCTGGGACTTCGATCTGGATCAAGGACTAATGGAACAGTCGCAGGCCGATACTTTCAAGGCAATTTTGTGCGATATTTATTGTTTGGGGATTTTGTTCTTAGTTGATGCCATACGTCTTAAGACATTTAAGTCATTTTTATAATTATCAATTCTGAATGTGACTCAATTTGGCACCAACATTTCTTCTTTTCTCCGCGAGACATCTAAGCAACTCGACGTCAGGTAGACTCATGAATATAAACAAGCATAAAAAAAACAAGTTAAAAGGTTATATGCGCCTGAACAGATTGAATAAGATGTAGACTTCGCCTCAGTACCGCTCACATATTTGTGGCGCATTAGCGTCAACAACATGAGTATTCTATCGGTGTGCGCATGTAAAGGTTGTTTTCTAAGTCGTCTAATAGTTAATCGCAAATTGCTGCTTCTTGTTCTTAAAGTTTTTTTAGCAAATATACATTATTCAATATGCCGCCAATGATGTGGATTGTTAACATTTCTATTGGAAATTATAGAATATCCCTATAGATCGTACCGTAAAGTGACACACATAACTTACATGCAGAATTTGCCCTTAACGTAGATGAAAATATCGTATATTTAATTGCCTACAGAATGTGTTGTCATGTGATGACGCCGTTTTGACATCTCGCTAAGACCAAGATAATACTCAGATGCATCACACATGCAGTGTCGCCTCACAGTACACTACACTAACTCACTACAGACTTTTTATCAGCACGCGTTAAGCAAGCACAAGACACAAGCTTGTCATAAGGCATCGCTATGTGTGTTTTAGGTTTATTTGTCTCGCCTATAGGAAGATATTCTGTATAGTTTTACGTTACTGCTGATAGGGATTCAGTGCTGTGATATGTTGCTGATGCTGTTTTAGTATGGGAACAGTCATTATTGTTGTGTGAAGAGCTTGGGGCGCACTACCAAAATCGAGTGAGAGAATCTCGGTGGATAATGACATATCAAGGCCTAGACTAAAGAATATTCATTATTGTTATGTGAAGTGTGGTGTGTTATGTGCAAATAAATCTCGGAAAAGTACATTGGTATATTTCTTCCGTGACTGCTTGTGTAGATTTAACCGAAAACGAGAACTTGTGACGAAATAGAGTAGATGCGAAAAAACGATTCAATAGTAGTAATGCTGGGGCACAAATTTAATGTGACAGATCATACGCTACCAAATTCCCTAAGTTATATTAAGGCACAAGCACGCTACGACACCCCACCCCCTCGGCACGTTACACCACAATACAGAAGGTGTACATCGAACAATTACCATTATTATGACGAAAATTGAAATTTTCAATTTTCGGCATATGTCGGTCGGTCGTGTTTGTAAGTATGTAACGATGTCTGTTTCACTCGAAAATTAAGTTTCATTGCGTAGTAACGGATGCATACATCGGTTTGCAATTGTTATTGCCAAATATGAACGCAATAGAGCTACAACATATTCGTCACGCAGGTCGAAAGGTCAAAAGTCAAGGTCACAGCGATTTTTTTAAAAAATAATTAAAAACACTTATATATCTGTTATTATTAAAACTAGTGATCTCTGGTCAGTTTCAATATGTGCTACCCTTCAAGGTGGAGCTTTCTTGTATCGTTCACTCTTTGATGCGTAATAGTCATTTTCGAGGAAACGAGGTCATAAGTTTTGCGGAAAACGCACTAAATAACCTCTGTCAGTTGTTTCGCTTTTTGGCACATTTGCCTTAAAGCTATCGCTATGGTGTTCTAATATGTCATAGAAATATAAATTGAGATGACTCGTGTTGAATGTTAGAGTGTTCTGATACGTCACGTGACGTCACGATGACGTCACTTTTGGTACTTACAAAAAATCCGAAAAAATCCGAAAAAAATCACAAAAATGCGCCAGTAGCATCATATTGTAGGAAAAGTAGTTTCTCGTATAGATGCAAGCTGAAAACAATACCTTGCTATCTTACTTCCGGTTGCAGGGCCGACGGCATTTCTCTATGGGACTTCCCATGTTAAAGCGCTGTATGTCTAGGTTGGGAAAAATGTTTTGTCGCGTATTTCACAAGTGCCTCCATCAAGCGACACCGGGATTTGTTCGTTAGTTAAACATGGTACATAGTAGCCTCAGTGCTTACCGCATGCGATTGAAGCAAAAACTAACGTCACAGGATGTTTTTGAAATTTGGCCAATGGTGAAAGATAAGGATTTTTTGTGATAGCATAGGCTCTCAGGGGCCTTCTATTCAAGCCATCACTCAGTGGTTGCAGCTGTGGATGGATAATGCTAAGCTGAGTCATAACCTGTCAACATGGTGCCATAGCCATATTACTTTTCGGTATATAGTCGAAATTGTTTAACATTGGATCCTTGGAACTTGAGTAAATATGACCTACTTCCGCTCAGACTATTTCAGTCTCCTTCGCCACACAGTGACGTATTATCATCGCAAAGCAAGTTATAAGAAAAACAACGAAGCCACTGGCGTAATGATAAACATACAGTTTCTTGACATTTAAAGAAAAATCGTCAAAAATCAGATAAAAATGCTAAAATTACAATCTTTCCACGAAACTGGTTGCTAACAAGCATCTATAGACCACTTAATGCTTCAATCAGGCGGCTGTTGTCTAGTTACGGCGCTAGAGCGCTTCAAAATGGGGCGACTCCTTTGCGGAGCCGCCAATGATGAGTCAATGGAGATTGTGTACCCCTTGAAAAAAATCGTCAATAATCAGAAAAACATGCCAGAGATGTAATCTTTGCGCCAAATGGTAGGGAATATTCCTCTTCAGAGAACTGGTAAAAAAACAAATTAGTTGCTATATCACTTCGTCTGCAGTGTTCTTCGTTCTTGTCGTCGGTCTCCGTCTTTCTCCTTATTTTCACCTATTTAGCCATTTAGTTCACCA
Source organism: Arenicola marina (assembly GCA_964019135.1). Taxonomy (NCBI): domain Eukaryota; kingdom Metazoa; phylum Annelida; class Polychaeta; family Arenicolidae; genus Arenicola; species Arenicola marina. The sequence continues at coordinate 42,796,930 of OZ025253.1, read as the reverse complement.
GTAGGTAACATGAACAGTTGGAAAGCCAATTTGTTGCATTTGGTAAGCGTCAGTGACGTCATGTGCGCCCAATGGCATCGATGTGACAGCAATAGTTGACGTCCACTTCGCGTTAAGTAGCGTTTTGACGTTCAAAGGGCCATAACTCTTTAATTACTCCATAACTCTTAATATTTGAGCTAGGGAACCCAGATTTGGCATGGAGCGAGAAGAAAATGTAGAATGTGTAAGTTGAACAAAAGATTGCGATATTATTGCTCAAGGACGCTTTGTTTGGTCGCTAGAGCGCTCGCAAGAGTTGCACCCCCCCCCCCACCTCCCAACCCCTCTTGCTGAGGCTCCCATTATGAATCAACGGCGATATTGACCGGCACTCCTTCAGGTTGCGATGGCCGCCGTTCGCTTCATAGCGACGCTAGAGAGTCTAGACCGCTTGAAAAAGACGGGCAAACGTCGACTTGGGTGAGGAATCCGCATTTCCTTTTAGCCTGGCACGCTTAGTTTCGGCGCTAGATGGCTCCGTAATTTAGCATTAATAAGTCTGAGAACAGGGATTAGGGTGTGACCAACACACGTAGAAAGTCGGGATTCGGACGTATTCACTCGAAATAGCGCCCTCTGTCTGTTAAACAGCCCGCCTGGAACAGCGGCCGTTAGATTGTGCTCATTCAGCGCCCGCAGCCCAGGGGTCCAATTGGGCTAAATTGCGCTTACAGCGAGCCAAATACAGCATTCAGTGAACAATTTGGGCTCGAACGCCTTCAGATATCGACTTCCAAAATCATCAAGAATTGTGGAATGGCCATCTGAATAATACAAACTTACAGTACGTTCCAATCTTACTTCCGTTTCCAGGAATGACGGTAGTGAAAGCACAGTTTTACCTGTTAACATCGGTTTATGCAGTGCGCCCATGGTTCAAAGTAGTGCCCGCAGCGCCCAATTTGCCCTTTATAACGTCTAAGGTGCGAACTTTGCTAGTTGAAGGCGTGATTTAGCACAAATTGGCAAGTGAAAGCAATTTTGAGCCCAGATTTGCCGGTGAAGGCCGTAAGTAGTCCCATCTGCCCACCTACTTAGGCGACCGCTACCATCACTATGACTCCATATTAAAGCGGGTGGCCAACCTAATTTAATCGCGATCTGCACCGAAAGTTTACATCTTAAAATTAAATTGGCCAGTTTTAACGCTTCGTTTCGACCAAATGGTAAGGAGAAAAAAATTAAGGCAAGCCGCCCCCATCAATGTCGAGCAGCGCGCCATTTTGCCGGAGCAAGTGACGCATATTGTGACTATTCATATGGCGCCGCCTTACGTTATAACTCGCGGAGAGAGAGATCAGGGCCGCGATTTACAGATGAACAGCGGCAGTTCCAAGCCGCGCAGTAGCGTTTTAGTGTTTTATGGAAAAGTACCGTCCAAACAAATTGATATAGGTCTTGCGACGATTGACTCCGCAACAATATGCCATGATTAGAGTTAGAATCGCAGCTCTTTATATTAGCGATGATCACGCGCTCTTGTTTTGCTCACACAATAGGTGCAATTTCCGGTTTGAATAACTTAGAGCATCGCCTCCTGATTGGTCAATCGCGGACATGCCTCCAAAAAGGGCTGCCGCCTGGGTAGGCGGCCAAATCGTGCCTGGCGGTCACTTTTAAATGCTATGGTGAACTACAGATAGAACGAAAAATTCTGTAATTTGGAGGATAAACAATTGAGTATTATATGAATCGGTAAAGCAGCGTTAGAGGCCAGGCTGGCGGTTCCCTTTAAGTAGTTATAATAAGACAGAAAAGGTCTTTGGTAACACCGTTCACCCACGCCGCCGATAGAATTTCGCCAAACGACGCTTTTCTTTTCAATTTACAGTTCAAACCAAGGGACTCGGTATATGCCATACTGGAATGAAGAAATAGCCTTAGTTATTAATAAGTGAATTAATAATCATCGTATAACGTCGCCGTTTGGTTCAGCATGTTTCAAAGGACACGCTCTTTGAGCCGAAGTCGATTTTCGTCATCATCAGTGTCCCACTGACTTCTTGTATTTTGTTTCGGAGAGAATTAAAATAAATATGCATTTGGTGTACTTGAATGATCTTTGGTACATGTTTCAGGCAAAATTCCATATGCGACGAATATTTAATAAACAACATAAAGTAAACTTTCTATGATTTTCTGCCGTGTTTAACACAATCTGGCGCTCTTGATCATTCGTCTAATTGAACTTGACTGTGCAATGATGTTTCCATTTGCAATGTGATGAGCAAATATATGTATATGCTTAAAAATCATCGCACAAATTAGACCAGTGACTTATACAGTATCATGTTATTCCCGAGCCAATCGTCTACACAAACATGTTTGCTCTTTGTGATCCCTGGACGACCGTTTGCGCGCCTCCGTTGTTCTTTGGAATCAAGTAGACGTCATATCACACCGATAGACATCAGGTTAAGCGTCCAGCGGTATTGGAACCCCCAACGGACGAGCCCTCAAAGTCATCTGGCTCCGGGCGACGGCTCAGAGCCTGATCCAGATGGAGGTTCCGGTCTGGGACGGTGTAACTCACCCCGTCCAGGAGACAGCAGCCCACGGGCGTCCTCTGGTACTCGAACCTACGACAGACCGCGCGGGCCCGCAGTGAGCAGGCGGCAGCACATTGGAGGCGAAGTGTGGCGCCGAGACAGGAGCGGCGGGCGGCTGGGTCGCTCACCGCCCGGTCATGAGCACTCAGCGTGTACCTGTCGGTCTCTACCCCTTAAATAAAGGACATGAAAAGAATCAAAGGGTGGAAGCATGCTATGAATTAGGTTCCCGGGTCCGGATTCGAATCAGGGGCCTATTGGTCTGTGATCTAACAATGCACAATGGAGCCCCCCTCCGCCACACACCCGCCCACACCCCTGAAATCATAACCAAATCCATATGCGGCTTAATTAGTAATGTTATGATCCCTTTTAACAATGCGGTCGCATGAGAAATGCTATTCCCCGTGACTGTCAGCTTTCATTTAGTGGCACTAGGTTAACATAACATGTGGCACAACCACATGTGTACGACACTGCTAAAGTGAGAAAGAAATCATCTTTACTACATATACATATATAATGCATAATAATTATAAAGAAAACAAATTATGATGTATTCACCGATGAGAGCAACCAGAAACTTTAATCCCTGGGGGCTATCATATCGTTAAATTACGATTTTTATTCATCCATACATTACCGGCATTTATTGCAAACATGGGCTATCGTGTGTTTTTGTTCCTTTAGACACGGTAGTTCTTTCAGAAACAGTTGTTTCTTCGGAGTAGGTAGTTTCTCCAGATGGAGTCGTTCCTTCAGCCCTTGTAATTCATTCAGGTAGAGTAGTTCAATCAGAAACAGTCGTTTCTTCGGATACAGTCGTTTCTTCGGATACAGTTGTTTCTTCGGATACAGTCGTATCTTCAGACAGAATGGTTTCTTCAGAATAAGTCGTTTCTTGAGATACTGTTACTTCTTCTGATACTGTTGTTTCCTTAGTTATAATAGTTTCTTCAGATGGAGTCGTTTCTTCAGATGTATGTGGTAGCACAGTTGTGACGTCACGTCTTATGTCATCTACGGAAGTTGCCCACGGCGTGAAGTTAAAGGTCCCGGGAAAAGGGTTGAGATAAAGGGCGTAGGATTCCTTGTATTTTTGTCCGTATAGCCAGGAAGCAAATCTGCGATCAGGAGTGTATAAATAACATTCTTGCTCTTGTGAGAATATATCAGTTGCAGAGCAGTATCCGTTGGGTATTACGAAATATCCCTGACGTAACACAAAAAACAACTCTTGATATGGATTTGAAAAAAACGCTTAGCTCCACTGGACGCCAGGAAGAAGCCAGAAAGCATGTAAAGAGCATGCCGCGCAGTCACTGGGCTTCTGATATCCCGCTTTTGACAAAAAAAGGGGGAAACTATTATCAGGATATGTCATATATGGCGCGCAATACCATAACGAACGGATATCAAAGTGGTTCAAAACAGATCTTCAAGCGAGCAGCTGCAAGCCGTAATTCACGTACTTGCTAAGCTAAACGATGGAGAGCAATTCAGCGAGCGGTTTCAAGACGTTGAAAAACTCGCAATTATCAAACGATTGAGATAATGGTTGACGTAGATAAAGGGGAAATAAAACGCCTAACATAACCATAAAAAACTCGCGCCATTGCTATGATTGCGAATTTATATTCATGTGCCTTTGCTTCTTTTGTTTAATTTCGACATACAACGCTTGAAGTAACATATATAGCAATTGGTTCAATACATATCGGGAGTTAGACGCCTTCACTGCACCATATAACGTGGCCAAGAACGTAGAAAGTACGGTTACACTCGATGTTACAATCTATGAGCATGATGGCAGCCACTTGATGTTCTAAATACTAAATACTGAATAGTACTAAAACTAAATACTGAATTTAATCCTTTTGGGCGCATACGTGCATACAAGGGCTAAATTGGACCAGATCGAACTTAAGGGGGAACCCATTAAAGCTTTTCTTAGTTTGCCTGCCCTACAGGTGTACTTGCCGATCGATATTTTCCCCATATCTGGTCTATAGAAATTCAAATACAGCTGCCTTTTCGTGGATGGTGTACCATAGTTCTAACCACTAGCTGCGACATATTAATAAATGAAACATTAGCAAAAGGAAAGCCCTGCATTAGCTCCATATCACTCTATAACTACGACTTAAAGCTAGAGATATATGCGTCGACGGACAACTCAGCTTATGCTAGGCGTAACCCATGGGGCTGCTCGACGGTCAGTTTGAGCTTCTTCGCGCATCATCGCTTCGTACGTCCAGCCATCGTCAAGCAGAGCTACACTTCTGACAAGCGTCAGCAAGGTTTCACCGTACAACTGCAAGTTATTACCTCGTCGTGGCGGTGCTCATCGAACAGGAACATCGCTAGATTCACGTGGTGAGAGGCTAATTACGTACGTTAAGCTTGTTTAATAACTTATAGCCCTTACATGATATACATGTATCACTTTAACTTTACTGATTTACTTCCTTTGGTGATCAGTTGACATTCCTTTATTTCTTTTCTATACGGCCGAATGTTTTTATTTATTAAAATTAAGGTAACTCCGTTATGTGATGTTGATGTGGGCTTGTGAAATTATATCTTAATGCTAGCTACTTCAGGGAGAATTAAGCAGGTCTTTGTTAGAATTCTGTAACTGACTTATTACAACATTAATTGCGCGAGCGTAAATATTCACCCATTGGTTTAACTTCGTTAGACTTTATTAACAATGAGCGGTTGCTCAGGAAAGTCCTTCTAAAGCCGGCTTACACTGAAGGAATTTTCTCAGCTGTTTTTCATTATAAATATTTCGATTAATTAAGTTGATTATGTTACAGGTTACTCATCTCATATATATGTTCTACGTCATACGGCTACAAGTGGTGAAAGTTTTCTTTTGTCTTTTTTCCCATTTTCCGTTGCATAACAGTGTTTCTTGATTGTATGCGACCTTGAATGATTTTGACCTTAATATTGATCATAGTATAGTCTTCAGACAATCATTTGTCTGGAATGTAATCCCTTTTATTTTTGGCTTGCATTTTTGTATCATCAGCTGTACCACTACTTTTACTTCTACTTCTAATCTATTCTACATATAATAGTACAATTATCTAGTTTATAGTTGAATTATCTGGGATAATTAAATTAGTTTATAGATAGCTAATTTGGTTAACTTAGATTTCAATTGACATAGTTTGATTTTACTCTTTTGCAGTTTTGCCTTTCTCGTGAATAGGGCAAGCCTTCAATTGTTTTAGTAATCGTCGTGGTTAATATTAAGTATTGAATAGTTGTAGCATGTTTTGTTTTTTCACTTAACATTGTAAGGTTTATATTTGCATGTCCGAGTACTTAAGTTATATAACTTAAGTTAGGTGCATAGCAGGTTTACTTTATATCATTACCTTCCAATCATACATCATTCACCGTTATCATTCACATTTATCATTCACCTTTATCATTCACCTTTATCATTCACCTTTATCATTCACCTTTATCATTCACCTTTATCATTCACCTTTATCATTCACCTTTATCATTCACCTTTATCATTCACCTTCATCATTCGCCGTTATCATTCACCGTTATCATGTCGTCCGGCGATGTTCGGCACGATGGGGGAATTAAACACACGATAGGTGGTAGCAATATATATCTCTTTTATTCCGTGGTAACTTGCACATACATCTATACTCGTTAGCTGGTGTGTTCCCGTCTGCCTCGCTCCGGGCCGCGTCCCCCTTTTCTTTACAGCGCGCGGACGTATTTGCGCGCCCCGTGCTGGCTGGCGAGGCAGTCTCCCGCTGAGGGGCGAGGCAGTCTCCCGCTGAGGGGCGAGGCAGTCTCCCGCTGAGGGGCGAGGCAGTCCCGCTCGCTAGAGATTGGCTAGGGCGCGCGGACCTTTTGGTGAGCCCCCGGCCGTCCTGACCGGCGAGCACCCCCCGCGGCGCCCACGCTGGATTGCTCGGATCCGGGGTGGGATCTGGGGCGTACTATAATATCCCCCTCGTATGATAAGTTTGGACCCCAAACTCGATTCCATGATAACTTATGTACAGTTACGTAGTAATGAACAGTCTTACAATCAAAGAGTCAAACAATTTAGATCGAAGGTTACTCGTGGTGTCCCGAAGTCTATCATGCCGTGCATTGTTGACGCCTTGGTTATAATGTTAGATTCGGCTGCGGCACTGCCTCCGGGCGATGTTCAGATTGTTGCGAAGGTTATTGACATGTGTCTGAATGTCAGTGGGTAGCTTGGGTTTTGGTGCCGCGGTGGTGCCGAATGGGGTGTTCATTTGCTTCCCAAACAGGAGGAAAAAGGGACTGTATTGCGTGCTTCTGGTTGCCGGAGTCATTCTGTATGCCATGAGTATTCCGGGCAAGAGTTCTGGCCAGTTGCTTTGATCTGGTTTGCAATAGGCTCTGAGAGCTTGGGCTATGGTACTGTTCATGCGTTCGCATGTGGCGTTTGTTTGCGCGTGATAGGCAGATGTGTGATGCTGCTTCACCCTAAATATCTCGCATAGAGCTCCTACCACCTTTGACATGAAGTTCTTCGCCCTGTCGGTTATTAAAACCCGTGGTGCTCCATAGCGCGTGAAAATTTCACGATACAGGGCTTGTGCCACGACTGTTGCTTCCTGTGACTTGATGGGGATGGCTTCACACCAACGACTGAAACTATCCACCATGAGGAGGATATATTGGTTGCCTTTGGAGGTCTTGGTGATTGGTCCCAAGATGTCCATATGCCAGCGGTCAAAGACATCGGCGATTGGCATTGGAACCAGTGGTGCCGGCCTGCCGTGTTTGTATCTTTTCGCCCGCTGACATCGGTCACATGATTTTACATACCTCTCGGTATCGGCGAACATGCCAGGCCAAAAATACTTCTGTTTGATGGCCTGAAACGTCCGATCTGTTCCCTGGTGGCCCCCTCCCATAATGGAGTCATGATAAGCTGTGAGGAGCTTGTCTCGCATAGAGATAGGCACTACGAGCTGGGTGATACCCCGCTTCTCGTTAGTCGGACATTTCTTTGCTCTGGGTGTGTATCTGTGGAACATCACGCCTTCTAGCATCATGTATTGATTTGCTTCTGGCACTGTGTTATGAGCTAAGTAGTTGTACATAGGTCCGACCACTGGGCAGGCGCTTTGCTCTACGGGCAGTTGAACGAGTGCGTCATCGCTGCCTGCCACGATGTTAATTAAGTCAAAGTCGGTGCTTGTTGGTGATCTGGGATTGTCTGATGCAAGTGGCATGGCGTATGTTTCTGTCTCCGATTCGTATTGGAACGTCACGTGAGTCAGGAGTTTCATATCCTTTTGGTCTCCTGGTGTCTCGTCTGTCCTTAGAGCGACAGCCGTGGGCATTGAGTCATCGCCCTCGCTGGCCTCTTGTGTCGTACAGTCGTACGATCGCCTGGACAGAGCGTCTGCCTGGTTCTCCCTGCCTGGTCTGTATTTGATACTGAAATCGTACCCTTGCAGCAACATCGCCCACCGCGACAGTCGACCGGTGGACAGTTTGATGTTGTTGAGGTACTCGAGACACTTATGATCAGTGACTGCGGTGAAGTGTTTGTTTGCCAGATAGGCATTCCACTGCTTCACCGCCTCAACGACGGCCAGACACTCCTTTTCAGATATTGGATAGTTAAGCTCCGCGTTTCGCAGGGCTCTACCTCCATATTCAATCACGACTTCTCGCCCGCCGTCATCTAATTGCCCTAATATATATCCTATGGAGTCCTGTGACGCGTCGGTGGTCACAATGAACTCCTTGTCCGTGTCGGGAAAGACCAAGATGGGCGGCGATAGTGGTTTCGATTTCAGTACTTCGAAAGCTGCCTGACACTCTGATGTCCACGTAAACCGTGTGTCTTTTTGAAGTAGTTTGTTTAGAGGGGCGGCGATTTTGGCGTAATCTTGTACGAATCGCCTGTAGTAGTTGGCCATGCCGAGGAAGCTGCGGACCTGCCTTTGGTTACGGGGAGCTGGGAATGTGCTCATGGCCTTGGTCTTGTTTTCGTCTACTTGGATGCCTTGTTTTGAGATAACGTGACCCAAATAGAGGATCTTTTCAACCGCAAACTTGCATTTGGACGGTTTTAACGTCATGTTTGCTTCTCTCAATCTTTGGAATACGGCCTCCAAGTGCTGTAGGTGTTCGTCAAAATGTTTACTGAACACGAGGACGTCATCAACGTATATCAACACGGTCTTCCAATTGAGTCCCCGGAGTACTTTGTTCATTGTCATTTGGAATGTCGTCGGGGCTCCGACCAGACCAAATGGGAGGACGTTGAACTCGTACTGACCCTCATGAGTCACGAAGCTTGTTTTCTCTTTGCTTTTGTCATCCATAGGTATTTGCCAATAACCTGATGCTAGGTCTAGTGAGGAGAATATCTGGGCTTGTGACTCGCCCACTGTATCAATTACGTCTGTTAGTCTCGGGAGTGGCCAACTTGTTAGACGTGTCACCTTGTTCACTTTACGGTAATCAACACAACATCTGAACTCACCCGACTTCTTTCTGACTACTACGATGGGGCTTGCCCATGGCGATGATGATGGGCGAATGATACCTGCGTCCAGCATCTTCTGGGTTTCTGTCTCCGTCACCTTTCTAATCTCGGGAGATTGACGGTAATGACGCTGTCGTTGAGGGGGTGCGTCCTCGATGACGTGTTTTACCGTATCCGTGCGTCCTAGCTCGGATGTGTCTTTGGCAAAAACGTCTCGATTCCGTGCCAACAACCTTCTCAGCTCCTCTTTTTGTTTGGTTGTCAGGTCTGAGTCAGATAGGTCAAAGTCTATATCGTCTGAGGCATGTGTGGTTGTTGATGAGGCCATCGACGAGTCGAGCGTCATACTCATACAAGCGGCAGATTCCTGCGCGCCTGCGGGGGCGACTTCCGCATCACGTTCATCCCCGTCAGGGGTACCTAATGAGGCTAATGAGTTCTCGCCGACAGGAAGGCGAGAGGCCTTCGCTATCACTGTGTTTTTTGGAATCCAGACATCTGTGTCTGTGGGATTGAGGATTCTGTACACCGTGCGACCGTCTGTGCCCTCAGTGAGACATCTTCCTCCTAGAAGGGAGAACTTTGGAAGGGTGTTTTTCATTGTTTCTACCAGGAGTGTCCCATTGATGTGGTGCTTTGGAAACTTGACGTTGATCACAGTTTCAGAGTTGGCGGGGATGAATTCGTCAGTGACTGTTCTGCACAGGCGGGTCTGAGACGGCGGAGATACTAGTGCAATGGAGACATGCTCGTCAATGGTGATTGAGCTATTGGACATGTTTAACTTTACGCCATGCTTCGTCATGAAGTCAATCCCCAGAATCAGAGGGTAATGGAGGTGACTGAATACATGGAACTCGGTTTCCCGTGTCATGGTCTCGATTGTTATGCCCAGTGCTACTGTTCCCAAGACCGGGTGTTTTTCGCCGCCTACTCCTATGATGCTGGCGAAGTCGGCAGCCGTGTATGGCTTACCAATTCTGGGTCTGATTTTGTCCAGGAGCGTCTCTGATATGCATGAAATGCTTGCTCCGGTATCCAGGAGCGCCTTGCAATGTACACTTCCCACCCAGACTTGTAGTAGGTTTTTATCAGTGCCGGTGGTGAAGCTTACCGGTCTGTCCGGTTGTGAGTTGGGTGGAGGACGAGCCTTGCCACTAGAGGGCCGAAGGGGCCAGGAGGGGGATCCTTCAGGTCTGATCGGATTACTCCCTCTGCGCTTCTTATCCCTGGAATCATCCATTCCCGCCCGATGGGGCTGAGAGCCAGTCCTGGGAGTCTGAGTATGCCTATCCGGTCGCCTATGGGAGGCGGGTCGGATAGGCCCCTCGTACTACCTAGCTCCTAACCTGCACATACGGTAGAAATGCCCTTGTTTACCACAGTTGTCACAGTAACAATGCTTTGCCCTGCACATATCGGATTTAGGTGCGTGACCCCACTTACCGCATTGTGTGCACTGTCGCTCTGTTGGTTGCTGAGTTGACTGTGCTTGCCAGTGTTGTTGCTGCCTGGGTTGTGATTGCCAACCCTGTTGTGTTGGCGGCCGATGACGGTTCTCCTGTCGCCAGTACTGCCTTGGTTCTGGTCGCTGCCTGGGAGCGTGGAAGGCCGCGGGTGGCTCCCGCGTATGATTTGGTTCTCGTGGCTCTGCGGGGTATCTGGGTGCGTAGAACACGGCCCGTGGCTCCTGCTCGTGGCGCTGTGTCCCTGCCTCTGAGTAATAGAGTGGGTCATAGCACTCCGCGGGTGGCTCCTGGACGCGACCCTGTCTGTCTGCGTCATGCTGATGTCTGGGTGCGTAGAACACCGCGGGTGGCTGCTGGACCCGGCCCTGTGTTCCTGCCAGCTGAACCGCCTTAAGCTGAGCCTCAATCAAATTGAGTCGAAGTCCGATGTCTGTTGGGACTTGGGTTTCTGGCGAGGCGGGTGTTTTTTCTGGAGCTGCTCTCTCTTCCAGGGTTGCAGCGGTTTCCAATATACCTATTGTCTTAGGCCGGCCTTGGAGGATAAAGGGTCTTATGGCTGGCTTTAAACCTCTTATGATGATTCTTGTGAGCTGGTCCTCCTGAATTTGGAGTTGGCTGGCCTCATATCTCACGGCCGACACAAATTCCTTTACTGACTGTTCTTCTCCTTGCAGTTTGGAGAGTAACGCCCTCTCTCTAGCCCATGCGGTCGTGCTGGGCGCGCAGTACATGGCCTTGAACGCGTCTGATAGTTTCGGAAAGTCGTCCTTGTCGGCCTGTGGCAATCCATGGTACCACATGGATGCGTTCCCTTCCAAAAGAAGAGGAAAGCAGAAGCGTTTGCTTTCATCTGCCATTTTGCTGAGTCCCGCGTATGCATTGAACTGTTCTAGCCAGGCTTCAGCACTGCCTTCCTTGCCCGAGAATTTGAGGGGAATAAACATCCCGCCCAATGGTTGGGCGGCTTGATCCATGGCTTCAGGTATCCCGTTTGCTTTGTTGGCTGACGGCGCTGCTGTCCTGCTTCTTGTATTTCCTGCTGGACCGCTTTCTTCAGGCATTTACCGAGTCCGGATTCTGCACCAAGTTGTCGTCCGGCGATGTTCGGCACGATGGGGGAATTAAACACGCGATAGGTGGTAGCAATATATATCTCTTTTATTCCGTGGTAACTTGCACATACATCTATACTCGTTAGCTGGTGTGTTCCCGTCTGCCTCGCTCCGGGCCGCGTCCCCCTTTTCTTTACAGCGCGCGGACGTATTTGCGCGCCCCGTGCTGGCTGGCGAGGCAGTCTCCCGCTGAGGGGCGAGGCAGTCTCCCGCTGAGGGGCGAGGCAGTCTCCCGCTGAGGGGCGAGGCAGTCCCGCTCGCTAGAGATTGGCTAGGGCGCGCGGACCTTTTGGTGAGCCCCCGGCCGTCCTGACCGGCGAGCACCCCCCGCGGCGCCCACGCTGGATTGCTCGGATCCGGGGTGGGATCTGGGGCGTAATATAATCATTCACCTTTCCTTTATCATTCACCTTTATCATTCACCTTTATCATTCACCTTTATCATTCACCTTTATCATTCACCTTTATAATTCATGCATTCACGTACTTTCCTTTGACGTTGATCACTATTGAAGCCACATTGGTATTTGTCACCATAAATCATCGTATATTTTCTTTATGAAGATTAAGGCGTTCATCTTGTTAAAATTTAACGCATGCTATTCACTTTTGTGCTTCTTGCATTAACTTGTATTACTCTCTCAAATTGCTTGGAGGCTTCAATCGTTTGGTAAAACGAGTTTGGTGTTGATCGTGCATATGATTGACACTTTCTTGCAGATGGTTGATTGCTGATGTTGCTGATGCGGGAGACAGCCCTGTCTCGTCGTTGACATGACGCTCGGTGTCACGGAGGACGTAAATGAACGCGCTGAAACTTATCTTACTTATGTCAAGAGACTAAAAGACAGACTGAACTACGCGTACCGAGTCGCGGCGACTCAAGCTGAGGCGCGACAAAGTCGACAAAAACATGGGTATGACGATAGTCATGTACTGACAAATACATCAGTAACAACAGGAGACAGAGTGCTTGTCAAGCAGACTGGCTTTGAAGGCCCTCATAAACTGGCGAATCGCTGATCTGATGAGGTCTACAAATTTATCAACCAGCCCAATGACACCATTCCGGTGTACAAAGTGATGAAGGAAGATGGGACTGGAAAAGCCAGGGTAGTGCATAGGAATCTCCTACTTCCGGTTGGCTTGCTGGACTTTGGGCCGCCATCTGACACGCTTGATCCTGTTATCCCGCGTCGTAGGTTGCAGCCGCGTCAGAAAGATGCGATTATGGCCGACACACACTCCTTCAGGGACGATAGTGTCTGTATTCAATATGTGTCTCATCCCTACAAGTCTCGAAACGATGCACGTCTATACCTCACGGGCGGCATACCCGATGAGAACCCCAGTTTGGAGGCTTCTGGAGGCCACGGTGACCAGCCTCCCGAACCGGCGCTAGAACGTCATCATGACGTCGAGGAACCTGTGCTGCTGGCTATTGCTCGCGGCGAGGTGTTGCCGCGTCAGTCTGGCCGCGAATGTCGTCCATCAACATGTTCTGCTGCTGGAGACATCCTCCTGCCTGGTTTACCTCAGGAAATTTTGTCTCCCAAGCGGCCAGTTTTGCTCCGAATATTTCGGATGCGTCCACACACGATGTGGAAATATTTGTTTGGTGTTTTACTATGTACTTACTTTGCATGTATCGTATATCGTGTTGCAGGCATTACTGATGCCAGAAAATGTGTGATTGATTGCACTACAGATGATGGAATCAGATGATGGAATACAACTGCTGGAAGTGGTTTGAATAAGTTGAATATTTGCCTTGCTGGTATATGTTTCAGGTTCAGGAAGTTATCGTGTCTATGTATCATAACTTCCGACGATACATCCACATAATTGCTCTGATTTGTCTTCTTTCTTGCAACATGTCAAGGGACGACATGATTTTAACCCAGGGGGGAATGTGGCAGTTTTTTCATTCGTCATTTTTCATTTACAAACCCAATTCTTATTCCGTATTTTAGTCATATTCACATACTTCATTTTCATCGCTACCGACCTCTATATTCGCCAGGGGGCACTCAATATTGTTTACCATTCCTTCCCATTCATTGGCCAATTTTTTGGTCTCCATTTTCATTGGTCAATGTCCCCTACTCTGTTTGCGATACCAGCAACCCCGAACAGATTATGTGTGGGGATTGCGCCGGCAGCACGCCGGCACTAACATCTCGCCTTCAACTTTACAGTTTAAAGACTCCCTAGCTACAAGCAAGTGTGTGTGTGTTTGTCTCTCTCACCCCACGAACACAATCTGTCACATTTTCATTAGCCGCCCTAAGGCTTCACGGCCTCGGGCGGATAATAAAAATTTGCGGGCTGCTACAGCTTGATGTTTGGCCAATAAAACTCGCGCGATTGTTATATTGGTTGTAATGGAATGGTTTCAATGCATTGGAAGGTATGACAAATTACAAAATATAGACGATGGAATATATCCATTCACCCCGAAAAGGCCTATCGTACCCTCTGTATGTGTGTTTATTGTCCATTCGGGCCACGGGCTCATGAAAGATAAACAAACCTTTACTTGACAGGTTGCACGCTATTTATGATAAACTGTGAGAATTTGACGCGTGGTAGCAGAATGCACCAATTTTATTCAATTAAACAGTATTTTTTGTGCGCATAGGTAAAATACATTTTTCATTGCTTGGGAAGTTGCAATTACCTAAATATCAGACTCCCTGTTCCCCAAAGGCAACGCACAATTCACCCATTGAGCCGGAGCACCCATTCACGAACAGGTCAGGAGCAGATGCAGGAGTTGGAGGCAGTGTGGCGGGCATACATGTATACCCCTCACCCTTTTATTTAAGAAATAATCGACGTTCGAATCACCCATGCATTTTTCTTACCTTTGTCCTCGATGCCGGAGCCGCTCAACTGGTGCGACTCATCCATCTCGTAGTAAGCAGAGCCCCCTGCCGGAACGTCGAGGCTGCCGGAAATTCCGCCGGCGCCAGGACTCCGCCTCGGTGTGGTGATGGACACGGAAGCGGTGGACGCGCCCGGGTTGGTGACGTAGATCCTTCCGACCGGGTTCACTCCACTCAGTATGCCGCAGCGGATCACACCCAAGGCAAAGTCGGTGCCTCCCCTACACACACTCACTGCCATCGAGGATAATGCCATGGTAAAAGTTATAATGGTGTCAATAACGTTGATAATGTCAATAACGTTCATCATCTAATGATGACAATGGTGCAAATAGTATAAGCATATGTAGTGCTATCCCCCCCCCCCCCCCACCCATAACAAAATAGCGGCTTATATTGATGAGACTTTTCTAGAGATACTTCAAGACTGCTACAGTAGTAAAAAAACTGTTGCGATTGCATTTATCATGCATGGTTAGGTACTAGTACGTTATGTACTAGTTGAAGAACTAGCTGGAGTGCATTCGCCCGAATAAAGCACGAGACGCGATAGCGTCGAATGGTTTATTTGGGGAATGCATGCGCGACATCGAGTTCTTTAGGGCACTCATAAAATTGCTACAACAAAGAATTAGATTTGCTCATGATTTGGGCGGTTAATTTTCCATGTTTGGACACATGAATTGACTATTGCATCAATTGCACTGCCCGACTAATGCGTCACCGAGCATTATGGAAACAACGGTTCGTCATTGTGAAGCCCCAGGGGGAAACGTATGGGTAAGAAGGCGTGGAGAGAGTAGACATGTTGGAAGTCCTGCTTTAACATAAATCATCCATATATGTCATGTCATTTGTGATATTTATCCTGCATCATTAAACACATATGTGACACCTGCTGTAGCAATAACATGATAATGTGAGACGGCCCCCCATTTATAGACGGCATGAGAAATATAGATAGATAAATAGATAGTTTATTGGTAACTTCAGGCACCAGGCCCCTCGTACAAATACAGAACACAAAAATAACATGCAACCGACTAGTTGCAACCTAGAGAACAAACTTAGTTAATTAGAGAGAATTAGGCTAAACCTTTTTTCATACATAGTGAATGCTTTTTGTATAAACCTTGCTAATGAGATTAAACCTGTTTTTTCCTCGGAAGTCATAATACATAAAAACTCCTAATATCGTTAAATATCTTGTAGAAAAATAATTATTGTGGAGATTGTCATACAATGAGCATTTCATTAAAATATGGAACTCGTCAAGAGAAGAAATAGTTTCATGTTGTAAGCAATATTTACAGATAGAGTTTTCTCCCCTGCAGTACGAACTTGTCCATAGCACCCTACATCTGAATCTGGCTAAGATCTGCCGTGGTCTAAAATTCTCGAGAAGACACAAGTATGGTTCGCGTATGAGCAACTTCTTATATTCTTTACCATTCATCAGGTCTGTCTTACTCTGCCAGTTCTGGTAAGCGCAGTCAATTACCCTTTTGGAAAATTGTTCATGAGAAATATATGCGATCCGTAACCATCGACTGTCCATATATTTTGAGCTTTCTGATCTAACCCCCTGCCTCATTGGAGCTTAATATTGACTTGTGCATTGCATTGTTTGTCTTCAAATTAGCAAGTTCTGACAACATCTCCCAGCTCGCCTTAGCTTCTCTTAGTTCATTATCAAGATAATGCACAGTTTTTCCGTTCGTTATTGGAATAACGCACTGTTTTGTCGTTCTTTATTTAAATAGCTTATGTCAATAAAACACGGCTAGGTCTGTTTTCCGATGCAGCTTCTAGATAATGAACAGACAAAGGCGTGACGTCACACAACTTTTTTTAGGTTATATTGCTCAACGATATCTTTTCTGAATTAGGATTGTAGTGAAAATGTGAAGAATTGATCAGTTCTAACATAAACAACTATATATAATCATTTGACGGTTCTCTTAATTACATGATAGTTCTGTTAATAATTTGAGGGCTTTCTCACAAATATAGTGGTCCTGTTAATAATGATGACGGTTAATAATGATGACAGTTCATCATGATAACGACGGTTCTCTTAATAATATGACCGTTCTTTTAATCAAGTTAACGTTTAAACATTTGCAACGTCATTGTGTCGACTTCGCACTTGGCTACATTCCCCATGCAGTGTCACCAGGTACGGGATAAATCTTGAATAATTAAATAATGCAGTTTACGTCTACGCAACATGACTGTTTTGAGCTTTCAGAATTGAAGCCCGAGTTTACTGATTGTATTACTTACTCTACTAACCATAAGCCTATAATGAACCACATATTTGTCATACCAAACCAAATTGCGTTAATTGCCATTCTTCAGTGTTATTTCTCCAAAAAATCTTCATTCAAGGACTCACCTGCCGCCATAAGAGTGAGAAAGGATGCCAATATATCCACAGTCAGTACCATATTCCTTGTCAACGTTGTTTTAATAACTTGTTTAATCAGTTCCGTGGTAACTGTTGTCCTCAGTATGCAACACCTATCCCGCTGCGGCTGGCCCCGGTAATGAACCTATATACCAAGGAGGCACCTGGTATTAACCAACACGCCGCGTGTGTAAATTGGCTGTGTCACCCCCTGTCGTTTTGTCTGTCATAAGAGCAATCTGACCAAGAGAAAGACGTGGATGTTTCTACATGACATTGCGCAATCGCCAGGGCATGCGCAGAGCCTTGTATCTCGCGTTTCTCTATACACGGAGTCGTATGCCTACTGAGGCCAAGACCCGAATAATCGAATTCGCGGACGATGATATTCAAAGATTACAAAATTACGTACTAACTTGGCCTTAAATGCGTTGCGCAATGGATGGGCGATAAAAGGGGAGAGGGAAAGTCGGTCGATCAGTAGTAGTCCATTGAATCTGGTCGATCAATGTGTCCGTGCTGTGCTCTTTGTCGACGTCGACAGATTGTGGATCCGATTCCAGACACAGGGGAGGAGCGGCGGGACCTGGAAACAAGCGCCTTCAACTCGGCAAGGAGCGCCATCTATCGGAGATCCACGCGGAGCCCCTACTCCTTCGTATCAAAACCGCCTTTGTGTCATATATGCAAGATGCTTTGCCCCACGCAGTCTCTCTATTATAATGGGGAGCCATTTAGTTTTTTTCAAGGAGGGTGTTGGATGGCATGAGCGCCGAGACTAACCGATGATCAGGGCAGAGGGGTGTGGGGCTTGGGCGTGGTCCGGAGAGGGGGTGGGGGGGGGGGGCGGAGAGGGGAGGCCTTCACAAAGGAGTGCTGGGTCAATAACGAAAAATAAGAGGATAAAAATTTGCAGCAAAAAGGTTGTGTTCAATTCTGAGGCGTTTTGTTTGCATTGAAAAGGGCTGACCCGTTGTTATGTAAGAACGCGCGAGGGCCATGGGGTTCCCATTGAGAAATGGAAGTTTCAATCCACCTCGTGTCCTGGAGTGCCAGAAAGAATTTTATGCCTCATAACATTTTGGAAAAGGAAACGATTTGTGATTATTTGTGCAACCCCTTAGCCTTCTTCGTGTATTTGTAGTTTATAGTTGACACAGCATAGCTGTCGCCTACATGCGGCGGAAATCGAAGGTTTTCGACTCAACGATCGCAAATTAATTGGGGCCGACCCGGTAGCTCAGTGGGCTAGAGCGTTCGTATTGATAATTCTGGTCACCTGAGAGCCTAACGCCACGTGGATCGGGGGTTCGAGCCCCGCTGTGGCCATGTCTGTGTGGCAGCAGGATACAGATCCCATGTCCTACTTCGCAAAGAGTAGAGGGTTACCCCCGGGGAACATGCACTCTCCCTTTCCGTCTCCCATTGACGCGATATGAGCAAAAGTGGTTAAAGCGTCCTGAATATACAACCAACCAATTTGAACATTCGTTTCCCCATTTAAGACCGGAAGCTGTCCTGACACGCCCCAGCAACAACTGCTTTCTCCATCCAAGAATCGTACGGGTAACTTTATCGTTTCCGGTTGTGCGGTTCAAGCTGGAATCGACCAAAGAATGAACGAAGCAATGACACAGGTTTTACAACAGTTTATACATGGAACGGTGTAACTATGACGGCGGACCCATTAGCAAAACAAATTGGTTTATTTTATTTTATTTCGGAAGGATGTCGCCAGTTGTAATTGACGATGGCATGCCCTTTTTTGGGTCAAAGATAACACAATGGATATTCTGTTCAATATGTAGACAAGGCAGGTAATGGCGACCAAGCTGATGAACACAGCATGACTCATGACGAACACACAAAACAAGCTTGTATAATGCACCATTATCGACACCACGAGAAACAATATATCTAGGCCTTAGTACTGAAATAATTGAGATCGTGGTACAATGATACAATTCTTTTGAACGCACCTTTTAATGAATTGAAGACATGAAATATATGTCGTGCGGTTCCCCAGAAGAAACTACCATCTCGCCGGTAGAAACTGCAAACGAAGCATATACATCTGAAATTCCCGGAAGAGGCGTTCCTTAAACGCCCTGTCATCAAAAGTCCATCAATATTACGTAAGTTTAAAGAATGTGTCTGTTCTTTGCTGGAAGAGTTAGTTAGCTTATAATTTGGTCGCAAGTAGAAAGATGGTCACCCGTGAGGTGGATTTTGTAAATTAGAAGATTGCCAAAATTATAATGTCTGGTTTATGAACTAGACCACTACGACCAATAGAAACTGCGCCGGAAAGTCCTTTTTCGCGCGTAACTGACGCCATGTTTCTGACGCCATTGCCGGCCCTGGGCCTGGGCATGGCGTATTCATAAACCACACTGACGCTAGATATTTGGCCCGCCTAAAAACAATGAATACATTTCGAATTTATCATAAATATATGGCATGCATAGCTTTGAATAATATTAGTGGAAATCAAACTGCACGAAGATGGCTGCACCCTAATACTCGCAGTATGAGGCTTATTTCCGTTGCTCGTAAAAATAGCATCCGACGTTAAATTAGCATGTAAAAGATACGGTTACGAGCTCGTAACTCTTAGTGAAATGATTCCCCTGGAAGCGCATGGTTTTTAAACCTCGGCCTGGAACCTGGACCGTATTCATCGGGTTTACCTATGTTTTGCTTATGCTAAATCTCCGTAGCGCCACCTATGGTATAGGAGTACTGACCCTGCAGTCTGGTAATGACGTAATCTCGCTGAGGCGATAACGCGGCCGACCAGTGTAACTCTAGAATCGCGTTCAACGCACAGGGATAAGAGGTGGGGTGATGTTGACGCCGAGTCGATAAGCCCTGCCAGCTCGACCGTGGGAACAAGCTGGCGACTGAGACTTGCTGGAGATAGAAAGGTGAAAAAACGCCTGCAATGGACGGGGATAACAGTATGGGTGATGTTATAACAAATAGCACATAGCCACATTCACCAGAAAGCGGGGTCAGGAGTAGTGAGATACAGCACCCACAGCAACGCGCTGGGAACGGAAAGACAAGCGGTTACATGGGATATTAGCTGCTGGCAACGGAGACGCCACGATGGTGGATTAAAAAAAAAATAATAATAATAATAGAAGGTAATATAGCATGTACAATAAGGTGTGACTTGTTGACCTGCTGTGACCCATGAAGAGACAGATCCATCCTCCCAGGCGTCGTCAAGTAAAACCTAACGCCTTAGCCCTGACGCCCACTCGGCGCGGAGACGGCACTGACGAAGTACCGCAGAACAGGTGCCAATTAAACAAAACAATCCAACGAATGTGAAATCATTTCCCCTGGTAGAGTCGTCTTCAACACTGAATAAAAATTGGTATGGATTAGATTTTATTTTGTAATCTGTTACCATGGACGTTCCGCTGAGAAGCCTTTCAACATGTCGGAATAAAACACATCTAAAGGAATACATAATAAGGAAGCCACAACATCAATCCACGGCACAATGGAATACAGCCGCCATTGAAAAGAAAAAAACAGTGCTCGACCTGAGCGCATTGCATGCGGCCTCTTTGTGATTGGGAATGTCGTCTTGTTTGAGTGGCACTGTTGGTAGATTGGCACTCGGTATCGATTCAGACAGAACTACTGCCATCAGCGACACCACAAACAAGGCGCCAAAGACCGACCTAGTTAGAAGTACAAAACGAGGAAGCGAAAAGCAAGCGCGTGTAGCGTAACGATCTACTTTTATCGGGTAGAATTCCCGCAATAGATGCACCGCCGAATGCTCGGAATGTATTCCAGCACCGCCAATGCAATATGACCATGGATCCCTCCGGGAATATCGACTAAGTTTGTGCGTTTGTTTATACATAATTTATTTTCTGATGTTTGCAACAACGAATTCACAAGTAAATGCCCACCTTAAACGTATACACGTCAATCGTGGTACTAATTCAATAAATTATAATGAATAAATAAGTGATGAACAGCATAATGTGCAGGTGTTATGCATTGTAACGGCGTAGGACAGGGCGTAATAAGTTCATAACAAAGGTAATTAAGTAGAAATCTAATCTAACAATCTAAACCTACCAGTATGATCGATATTATTGTGAACAGGACGTTATTTAAATCTAAGCTAATATCTGTGTAAGTTGTAAATTGCACAATATACGTGCTATATATAATATATAATATCAAGATACATACATATATTAAGAACAATGAAGCATGTCGTCAGGCACAAAAAACATTGGTTATTGAGTTAAATGGCCCGTCTAGCCGCCTAGTTGCTTAGCTACGCTTACCGTTTCTCCGTCAAGATATACTGATACATGTATATACTTATATCATGGTGTAAAGAAGGCGACTGGCTCACAAGATCTGGAAAAGCTTGTAAGCGCTGAACCTGTTACTTCGAACGTTGTATGCGACCTAAAGCAAAGAAACAAGGAGGCATGTTAACGCCCGGTATATATGTGAGGTAAACTAGAACTTAAATTCAGCTCGGAATAATAGTAATACGGCGAGTTTTGGCGAGTTTTGCACGGCGTTGGACATTTTATTGGCCATTCACGAACCTGTAGAAGCATTGTGAAAATGGAGGGCTGAAGATTGGCGGTCTGCTACAGCTTGATGTCGGGGTAATAAAATTGCCTAACGTCCCGCTAACTCGCACTATTTTTATATTAATGTATATGTGTGTATATAATATATACATTTTACATACCTATTTTCATGCACACACTCGTGTCGAAACTCTTGTTGTTGCTATCTCTCACAACATTTAACCGCGCGAAACGTGTTCTCAGTAGTATTTATGATCATTGTTTTTCAAATTTGATTTGTTAATACGCTAGCAAGTACGCACGAGGCTGCATAATCCACAATCTTTTTTTCTAGCGCTACTCTGATATTTATCCCGTTTTACAAAGTACTAGAAGGGGGGATCCAGTGTCCAGGGCGATTTTTCAACTTCTCAGTGTCGAATGTCGATTTTTCCCGACCTTCCGTGTCGCTTTTAGTGTCGTTTTCCCCTCCAAAATCTGTGTCGACGTTGCTTTTTCAGGTATTCAGTGTCGGAATTTTGAGGGTAAATATCGAATGTCGATTTTTCAAATATGCCTGTGTTGCGTGTGGCCATTTACCCCTTCCAGACCCATTGTTATGTACGTGCCCTATATTCACCACGTTCAAGGTGTTTAGCTCGGTTTGTCTCTACTCCCCGACTGTTATTCTTAGCAATATTAGCATATTTGCGAACGCTTTATATTTTGTAATTTTTTATCCGTCGTAAATTATTGCGGACTTGCCGCCACTTGGTCTAGATAACCAGTTCAGGATTCCTTATGGTATCATTCCTCCAAGTTTCTCCTGGTAAAAACGTCTCTCACCAGCAACCTATTTCGGCTATTTTTCAACTGAAATTCAAATCTAGATCTCACCATCTGACCAAGGGGCGAGCCAGGATTTGAGATGAGGTAGCACAACTGTCATATCGTGGTTTAAACAGAGTCATTTTCACACAATCGCCACTCAAATATCCGAATTATGTCATATTGCCTTTGTTGGGTGACACATAGACAAATGTCGTGAACGCATTATCTGCAATGTCATTTTATATGTTAACAATATTTGAAAACGAAAAAACGGCAGCGAATTTCGAATTGCGATGGCGTAGTACACAAGAGAGCCACACTTTCCCACGCCAGGTGCACCAATTTTGCTAAATGAATGTGGCTTAGCAACATGCCCTGATTTGCGTGCGTATAATAAGGGGGTTCTTATAGCGAGGACTTGAGGTCATCATTTCCACTCAGTACATGTTGAACGTTTTTGATGGAGAATGTTGCTGTATGAGCAAGTTTAATGGTTGTACATGCAATATGTGGGAAGGTACCATGTGAATAACCCATGTAACTACGCGTACGACATAAAGGTCACATAATTCGGGCATACAATTTATCATGCTCAGTGATGGAGCTGAATGGCGTATGAGTAATAGTTAATTAGTGGTTAGGCACCCGAACGTAATCTCCATAACAATGGAGCGAATTAACCGGGCGCTAGGTAATTATATTGGCCCGACATCAAGCTGTAGCAGCCCGCCAATTTTCCAAGCAGCTGCAGCTTGATAAAGGGCCAAGAAAACGCCTAATGCCGGGCAAAACTAGCGCTATGACTATTATTACGAGTTGAATATTACCAATATTACGAGTTGCATATTACTAGAATTACGAGTCTGAATCTAAATTGGTGTCGGGACTACAAGAATTCCCACATCTTGTGAGCTGGTCGCATTCTTTACACCATGTCAGTATATATCATGGTCAAGAAACGTGGCTCGTGCAGCTATGCGGGCCGTTTAAATTTATAACCAGAACTCGTGACGTCGTGTTTCATTGTTTTCCGCATGTCAATATGCGATATTCTATCCAAGGGGCAGCATGGCAGGTGTAATTTCATGCTATTATGCCAGCTAACACGAACATCAACTTGTAGTAATATACCAATAGTTATGATATAACATTAGCTCGAGTCGACGGGGCGTTAGAACATCAGGCTGTAGCTGCCCGCCACGAAAGGGCTGATGGGCGTTCACATGTCTCCTTGCTTCTTTGGTTTAACTTTCACAAACGACGTTCCCAAATCTAATGACAACTAGACAGCTAGACGGGCCGTTTAATCTATAACCACAATAGGGCTATAAAGTCTCGTTCGCTTAGACTTCCGGTTTACTCATTTTGGGGACAAACAAACGAAGCACGTGTTCGGAACGAGTTTAGAATCTCTGCGCACACTGGTATCCTGACTATCTGTGACGTAGGCGTGACGTCTATGTTACGCAAAGAGAGCGACTGGGAACCAGACTAGCTGCGCAAAAGCCAGGCGCCGAGGGGTGGGTCCATTGCGGATCGCCTAGCGATACGATGAAGAATATTTAAGAAATATAACTGCACAAAACGGATAGACGACATATTTTTCATTCGTTTGCGCCATCACAATGATGAAAAATTGTCACGACGGGACAACACGGCTGAGAAACTAGCGCTTTTTTGCGCTTTCTACGATAACGAGGCATTATGACGTCACACGGCACGTCACACGGATTCTCCCCGGTGACAACCTTGGCGCGACGCTTGAAACAGTAAGTAGCCGCGCTTCAGCAACATATTTGAGTCATTTTATTATGTTAACGTTAAGTCTGCTACAATATCTTATTTGTTTTACCTAATCTGATGTTACAAATTGTTTCTAAGTTGTGGTATTATGTAAACCAGGGTTATATAATCCTCAACCGGCGGTCAGTCGAGCTGACCGTGACAGTGTCACTGACACTCACTGACACTGTCAGTGTCAAGTGTCTCAAGCTCACATCATCTGATCATGTTAGGAGTTGGGCTTACCTAGCCTGTCATTGTTATCTAGTCATGAATCACTCTGTTAAGAAATTGACGCTAGCATTTACAGCAAAGCAAGTCAGGGAGTGGTTGCATACCTCTATGAAGCCTAGTTGGGAGTTTTTCCATGTTGTAATAGTTATACTGAATACATAGCAATTTCCTAACTTTAGCTTGAAAAAAAAAATAAAGCTTTAAAACAATATTTTATAAAGTACTTATTAACCCAAAATATATATAAGCTAACTAAAATTCGAGATACAGTTAAAACATATATATTTGGCAGTACAATTTATCACTGAAAATCACAGAAATTGGAAACGCTGTCTGAAATGTATAGATCTAAATGGCAATAACTTTTTTCTTTATTAATATTCTGTAATAATTTTTTCTTTATATATATTCTGATGTACTCTAGTTTGTATTTAAACAAACAGAGACATTAGTGCATTGATTTGAAATTCTCTTCCGGAGAGGCGAACTTAACATATCTGCTGTCGTGCTGTGCCTATGCACTAATCAATAATTTCATTTTTCTATGTCCATATGTCAGTGGTTAGCATCAAATAGCTCTAAAATGTGTGGTGTTTTTATCACTCTTTTTTTTCATAAGTGAATTGATAATAAACTGTTTTTATCGTATAGATTCTAGATCCAGTGTCTTTATTCTGGTAAATCAAAATCAAAATAACACTGGTAACATGATATTTAAAATATTTTACAGTGTAAGAAAAAGTGTAAGAAAAATCAACCTGTGGTCAAATATTTATTGGGCTACTTAAATATATAAAATAAAAATATTCAAATCTAAAGCAATTGGGACAAAATTAAGTCATTTCATGATTTGAAATTGATGAAATTCCATTGTTACGACTCGAGTGTTCATTTTAAATATATTAATGATCAGTCAGTATATTCTTAGTATTAATATTGATGCAATAGTGAAGTAATGATTTTGATTTATCTAAATAATACATTATGTCAATTTAGAATTGGCTTAAGTGAAGAGGTGTTGGATCAGCTATTTGTTATGACATTTATGGAAAACTATTCATTTTTTACGAAAACATCCATTTACCCCAATTATTTGTGAATGGGTGATAACAACATAATAAAAACTTTGTATTAAACAAACGAATAATCAGAATCTACTATTACAAGCAAAATAACAATTATAAATGACTAATATCAAGCAAAGTCTTCAGTAATATGTAAATCTACTTTGATGAAAATTATGCATGGACGTCACCCGTTTGAGCTCTCATACTAAGTGTACGCTTTTTCAGAAATGCCAATTTGCTTTGTGTACGGATGCCCGCATCGCGGGGAGGACTCGTGCAAGCTTCTTCGCTTTCCCAAGCGACATGTACGTCACTGGGCGATACTGTGTAGGTAAGTATTTGCATCATTGAATGTAAGTACCTTACTTCGAGTGGCCTGATGTTTGTTTGCGATGATCATGAAGAGTTCTTATTAATCTAAATAATAGATATGAGATGAACAAAGAACGCAATATTGGTAAGGTTGCTACAGTAAATTCACTGTAAATACAGCACCCACTGATTTTGAGATAGGTTGAAACTACATATAAGTAGCACCGGTGTATAAATCTTACTCTCGAAATCGGTATAAAACCACTAGGTGCATGATCATCACGAGTAGTAGGGAGAGTGAGTCCAGAGACATCAAGCTCACACACCCCCCCCCCTCCCCCCCCCCCCCCCCCCCGCCTGTGGTCGCGCTCTAGCGCGACCGAAAATTTTGAAATATCGATTTGAAAATGCCGGTCACGAGTTAATGAGGTCATTAATTTTTGTCAAAAGTCTTTGTTTCCGTGCTATAGCACGGGGTATAATTAGCATAAATTACGATGTAAATAGCTAATTAAGCTGTCAACAAGGTTATTCATAATTGCTTGAAGTCTTTGTTTCCGCGTTATAGTACGGGGTATAAATAGTATAAATTAGTATGTAAATAGGTATATTCAACAAATTTATTAATCATTGTTTGTCTATGTTCTCGTGCTATAGTACGAGTGAATGAAGTTGGTTGAAGTCTTCAATCTGCGATCAAGTACTATTATGAATAGGTAATAGATGAACAAGTCATTGTGCTTTGATGAAACAGTAAATCATTTAATCGCTATAGATATCGCCATGTAAACTGTATATTCTCGCGTTACAGTACGATTAATCGTCAATGACACGTGTATATAATCAATGTAATCAGGCCATGTGAGATCCTATAAGCTGTGTAATATGTTTGTTTGTTTGTAAAAACCATAGGATATGTTTCGAGTAAACCATATTAACGCAAATACAATCATCCATTTTGCAATTTTTTTATTCCTATATCACTACATGAATACCATTACCCGCTACAACATCTATCGTGGTCAAAAAAAAAAAAAAACTTAGTATCACAAAAATATACACCTTCATATCATATTATTATACATGACAATTTAGACAATGGGTAAAGAGGTCTTGCACGCGGTTTGCATAAAACGCGGGGACTGCCGGCGAGTGATACGCGGAAAGTGAACAGATTGGAAATTATGAATATAGTTGTCATTGCACATGGTGTTTGGAGACCAATACTCTCGATATATTCGTGACATGGAGTAATTTCGACATTTGAAATATAAGTAAAATAGACAGTATTTTCCGCATACATCTGTGCCAAGTGACTGCCACACCGCTCTCATGGGTTGTTGAATAAAATATTCCAAGTGTTTAAGGTTCACATAGGCACGAATTGGTTTTCCTAGTGAGTCAAACATCTCAATTTTCCCCGATGACACTAAACTTTAAATGTCACACGTACGTATACTAATCACCAATTATATATATATATATATTCATCTACACCAGTGTAACTTTCACCATAATTCAGGATTGGTCATCCATAAATACATCAAATGTAACTTAGTGCATACATAAACATTTAGGATAGATGTATCTTATCCAAACCTTTCGGGTAACATTCAACACAGTCAAAGTACCCCTCCTGATTTTGGTGAGATGACATACAATTAACCAACTCGGTGAGTTCCGGAACACACTTATCATGGATCGTGTTGAGATGGAACTTAAGTAAATTCCACTGCTTTAAATTGAGAGTAATTCCTTTTCGGGTCGGCACGGGCGTATCTTGTGTATCCGCCAACCAGTATTTTCGAATATCTAGAAACTGGCCACGGGGCAGGACCTCGGCCATCACCAAACCTCCGAGATGATATTTCCGTGGATTGGTGGTCTGTTGCAATTCTCGATCTATGGTGTTTGTCAATGTCTGCAACATCTTCCAGCGGGTTGTGATGAGATTGACACCCACTTTTGTAGGGTAATCACGGCCGTTGTCTTGACATACCCACTTTCTAATATCAAAGCGTAAAACGTCTTTGAAATACTGAACAGTTAAATAGACATTCTCTCCGATGCACTCTTGACAGCGTATATCGTGAGTTTGCTCGGAAGTACACTGCGTATTCTCCCATTTTCTTTTCTTGGCCAGCGGGATGAGTGGTAGCCGATTGGAGGGAGCGAAGCCCGCTGTTGTCTTGTGGGAAGTCATGTCGTTGTGGTGAAAAGATGGAGACCGCCCGTACATTATATTCACAAAGTCCCTCTCCACCTCCTCGTCATCCACCCACTTGGGACGTGTCTGAACATGCTTTGGCGAGGTGTAAAAATAGCATCACGACTGACGTCATACATCGGCGAGGCTTTGTCATCTGTTTAAATATAGAGAGAGAGGGACGTGACCAACGGGCTTTGTACGCACGGGTAATCGCTGCAAGTGAGCGATCAATCACTTTTTTAATCCCAACAACTCAAGCCCGCGTTATAATAAGACTGAGTCTCTTCACTACGTTTTCTAATAATTGGTTCATGCACTACTGTGTGTGAATTGTGTGATTGATGTTAAAGGTCACAGAAAAGAGCCGTGGATGTTTTAAAACTCATCAAAATGCTACCTTTGTGAAAGAGCGGTGACTTTAATGACTTGTCTGCGAGCGACAGATGTTTCGTGGTCTTTGTCTTGATGTGTAGAGTTGCAGCGACAATTATTTATTTTCGGTCGGTTATTTTTTTAAATGCGCGTTTGAATTCACCGGTGGGAGGGCAGTGAGTCGAGCCGTCCAGCGCGCTGGACGGTGGGGGCGGGGCTTCGACCGAGACAAATATCGATTTTTTTTTCCAAGCCCCTCAGCACCCGCTGGCCGTCACGACCTACTGACTTTCAAAAGTTCGGGCGAGCCAGCGAGCCAGAGTCAGCGGAGCGTCATGTGGTTTTTGGCGGGGTATTGGCCGACGGTCTGTGTACGCACAAGTTTGGGAGTGTCGCTGTGATATATTGTGAAATATCGGAAGGAATAATCACCTTAATTTTAGTTTCGGTTGTAACATTATTCAACTGTCGCCGATGTAATAAGGATGCATCTATAAACGTTCGAACAAACAAGTCGTGGAGACAAGCGCCCGGTTGGCGCCCTTTTGTCGCCAGGGAGAAGAGTTATGACAGTTGTTTAATGAGTCAGTCTATTATTTCGATAGTAATAAGCGGGCTTTATGCTCTTCACCTCAGGTATTATTTATCTGCAAGCCATTAGTACGTCGGCCGGAAAGGTCAATGGGTTAACCTCTTTAACAACCACCCGTGGGTATTTCATTATACCTTCCCCTCCTAGATAACTAGGCGTGGCAGCTGGTTACTATGTGGTGGCAGTAAAATTCACTGTTGTATATGTTACGAGGCGTCATTGTGTACTGATGGAAACATAAGAAGCTTGTGTTATAGGTCCACCCTTCCCCCTGCCCCCCTTTCTCTCCCCCATCTATTCACTGACGATTCTGAACATGTGACTCCCATGCTACACCTGCCCTCTTCGTCAACGATGCAGTTTTAAAATCATAATGGAGTGAATGGTGACGTCATTGACATTTAGTCATCTGTTTGTTCAGGACCTATATAAAACGGGAGAGATGAGTTAATTAGTTGTTTCTTTATGTTGGCAACCCCTTGACCTCTGTAGCCGACGTTCTGTTTGCTTGCATATGCATCCAAAAGAAGGTAGGGAGGGTGAAGGATATAACATCAATCGCCTATGTCATTGCTATACACGTTCTTGGGGAGTGTCTGTGGGTTTTTTATTGCATTGGAGTTACCAATGTTACGAGAACCCCACATCCGACGGCACGTTTAAACGAGTTTGGGGAAAGAGCGACTGGCTCCCTCCACCTCCATACACCATACACTCACAATATTCCTATTAGGTTATTTTGCTGTTACTCCGTCAAGTGAAAACTATTATGGTGCATGACCGCTTTTCTAGTTCATTAAAAGAAGCAGTTGCATTTGCTTGTGACATCTGCAACCAACGTCGCATTCATATAACTCATACACCGTTAAAGGAATTATTCTGTAAGTTTGAACATTGTTACCCGTTAAGTCAGTGTAAAGTAACATATATGTTAAAAATGTATTGTATTGAACTTTATTCATTTTTATTGCACTTTTAAAAGCAGCTAAAGTAAAAACACATACTAACATAAATTTTACCAACAATAACCGTATCCATCCATGTCAAGGAACGTAGTCAACAATTAACTTTAGCGTAATTTAAATAACTCACAAATTTCATATGTCACCACGTCACAACTCATTCGTAGGTTTCAACAAGACTTTAAACCATTTGCAAAAGTGATTATAAAAGTGAATGCATCAACTTTAAAAATGATATTTTACGTATTGTATGTATGAAGTATTCGTTTTCCGTCACGTGTTTATATATTTTTTAAACTATCAAGTGTTACAGTAACACAATAAGTTATGCATGTATCATATATTTGTGAAACATCCATTTACCTTATTGCAATACGTCTAGGATTACACATACACTTACAACTATGCAACTAGTCTTGTAGAATGTCATGTTTCATAAAGTTAACAAGTTATTGAATCAACAGATTGACGCGTGTTACGCGTGCGTGTATCGCGAATGTGAACTGAATTAAAAGTCGTCATCACGTTAACGAATTAGGAAGTGAGTATAAACACTGCCATGTAATTTTTAGTGAGTAGCATTTGCGGTAAAAGAACTTCGCTATTGAAATAGCGTTAGCAACAGGCAAGTACTAATTCCACACAATCATGACAAGTTCTTAAATTTTATTTAGTGAACATTGCAATTCCAAAAACAACGATATTTGTGGTGACAACATATCTGCAATGAAGTAAGAGAGAAGTAATTAGACATAAAACATAGCGAAGCCAACGTGATGTATGTGCGAATTTAATGAATTGAATTCACCGGTATAATCAGATACATTCTAAACTACGGTGCGTAGAGAAGTATTGAATAGACTCATGACTGCCAAGAGTTTATCAAATGAATAACATTTGGAACATAACACAATATATGGATAATATAAACCTAATACTTTTGATTACAATAAAACTCACGCGAGTATTCTGAGAGAACATGTTGTAAACGGAATAAATCATCAGTTTGTAACCATACAAAGAGATGAATGAAACATATCATTTACTTTATCTCGTAACATACATTCTAAACTTAGAAAGAGGATCGTATTAAGTAGTTGTCATAGCAAACACTAACATAAACATAACGAATGAGTTATCTGTCTTTTTTGGTATATCTTGGTGCAATGTATAACGTATCTAACTCGTGTTTTCTCTCTGCGTAGAAGGTATGTCAAAACTGGGAATATGTATCCTCTTTTTTTTTTTATACATCAAGAAGTTAAACAGATAGAATAGAATTCTCTTGAGTTGTGATGTCAAGGACAATGAATCAGTATTCAGTTTGGTTTTATTACACATTTCCCAAAACAGTTTTCTTACTCTTACTCAACCAGATTATGTAGGAATGTATGGTAATGTAATTTTTAGAACCCTTAACTTCCTACATGAATTGATACTTCTAGTATCTAATTAATCTTACCTTAAGCTATCCTGAAAGAAATTTCAGGGTCCACTCGTCTCCTGCGAGAATGTAACAATATGTTTAGTTGATTTATAACATTTAGGTTTTATCTACATGAAACGAATGCTTATTTTTTATTTTTAAACTATTAACATTTGTACTGAGTTTAAATCATTTTACTTACCACCCTCTTTCCTCTGGCGCACAGTAAACCGTTATACACTTACACCTATGACTAGTTACAAATGGAAGTATTAATAAAGTTAACAAGTTATTGAATCAACAGATTGACGCGTGTTACGCATGTGTATATCGCGAACATGAATCGTTTGATCCGCAAGTGCCATCACGTATGATATGTTAACTGGTTTGGTGGACACATGTGAAACCAAAAGGTAGAATTCTGTAAGTTACATGCCGTCATCGAGTTTGTTACATTCGTGTAATTTGAAAGACAACGAAGAAGAAAGATGTCACTTTTTGTATTCAACATAACATCAAGTTTATACTTAATGTAACATGTGTGAAATAAATATCATGTCACATCTATGTACTCAATAGTCAACCGCAAAAGTAAAAAGCTGTAAGTATTGTGTGTGTGTGTATTCACTGTAACATATGTCTGTGGATAGTAATCATTTGCATACGATTTTACTTATTGTAGATGACACAACGATGAATAACGTGTTCATGCTAGATATATAAAAACATACACCTCCGTTGAACGAACGGTGTACGAGAAAATTAAATGACTTGTAAATAATATAGATGTGATCCGTACTACACATGTGTCACAATTGACATGATCGTTTGATAGAACAAATATCGGTCTCGTCTTTTTCAAGTGAAGTAAATCGGGTTTGCAGACTGTTAAGAAAGTAACCGAGTGCGTAATACAATATATATATTTAATGAAGTAATATTTTTGGGAAAAGAGTCGTTATATAGTTTCGCTGTATGTTAACATACTTGAACACAGACATTTTGCAAAGCAAGGGATGTACATTTGAATTGCGCAGCAGTTTGCCAACGAACAAGACAATAACAGGCTATAGGTGTCACTGTTATCATCTGGGATGAGACAAATATGGAAAACGGTATGTTTAGTGTAGTTAGGTTTGAATGATGAGTGAAGTTATTTATCAGAATATAGTGAACGAAAGTAATGACTTTTATGTATAGCTGTTGCACCGGCAGAGTCTCTAGCAGTAATGTAATGTGTAATTTTTTAAAGATCAAATGGGAAATACTTAGGCAATAAGATATAATTAACAAATCGAATACGAAAGTATTTTTCAAGTTTTATTTTTCATGTCATCAAGTAAATAGTTATGTGTTACATACGTGCAGCTCATTTGACAATTACGAAATGTATGAATAACATTCTACATGTTTTATCTTTTATATGTCATCAAGTTTATGTCACATTCAGGAAAGACAACCGTGAAAAAAAAAAAAAAAAATTTATGTATTCAGTGTTTCATATGTCATGTTTGCGTATTTATGTAACACTCGTGGAACTGGTAATGATAGAACGGATACATGGGTATATTGTACATTTCGGGACTCAATACCAGTAAGCTTGGGTTTATGTAGTGATGATGTAAAAGATTGTTTCAATTATGTTAAAGCTATGTATCAGAGTACAATGAACTATGGAATAAAGTAACAACTTTTATGTATGACATTCAAGTAGATATTTTATGTGAACCATTCTGCACGTGTGTCACGATTGATGTATGACGTGTTTGGCGGAACATAGATCTTTTGCAAAGCAAGTGGTGTAAATTTGGCTTGCACTGCAGTTACCAATTGTAAGAGAATAACCCGCTGTATAGGTGTCGTGGTTATAATATATGTTGGGACAAATGTGAAAAGAAACGGTATGATCAGTGTACGTAGGACGGAAAAATGAGTAACATGTTTAATGTAACATGTAGTCTTATGTTTTTTTTCCGATCGTACATGGCAAGTAAGCGGTGCTTAATGTAACAATGATAGGTTTAGTAAAATAAAAATTCCATTAAGTTAAAGTTTTTGATCAACCTACAACGAACAACGGAAGAAATGGAAAACTTTCGTGTATGAATATTGTATACTGCCCGAGAAACTAGGTGGAAATGTAATGCGTAATTTATTTAAGATCCAATGCGACATAACTTGCGTAGTGCAAGTTGAGAAACTACACAATAAGTTACATGAAGGAGTTTCTGTTAAATTAAGATATAGTCAGAGTATCCTTTAGTGATGATAGGTTTAGTAAAATAACTGTTCAATTATTTCGAAGCTATACATCAACATACAGCGAACGACGGAAGAATGTAATAATTTTTATGTAAAACTTTTGAAGTGAACATTAAATGTGAATCATTTTGTACGTGTTTGATGATTGATGTGCGGAATGTTTGGTCCCATATATCTCTTGTGGAGCAAGGGATGCAACGCGGATTTACACTATCGTTAACCAAACAAAAACGATTGAGTAAATACTTGTCATAGCTGTCGCTTTTATGAGATGTGTTTAAACAAGTATTGAGAGATGCATTACACGTATACATTTTGTATCGTTAGAGGGCCTAAGTGCATATATAATGTCATTTGTTAAAGAACTAATATGAAATAATATGCGTGACATAAGTTAGGGAATAATATAAAAAATTACGTGATGGGAACATTACTTAATGGTCATATGATCAGAAGAGTTAGGTGTCGATAACAAGTGATGTGTGAAATGTAACATGTACTGTGACTTTGCTTTCTGTAAGTCAAATGTTGCGCAATGTAAGCATAAGCCCCGCTTTATGTTGTGATGATAGGTTTAGTACAATAACTGTTTCAAAGATGGTGGAGTTCTATATCAATATACGTTGAACTACAAAAGAAAGTAATAACTTGTAAGTAAGGCATTTCAAGTGCGCATTAAATGTGCACGTTACACGTATATCCCCAAATTATGCGAATGAGTCTCAGGTTGGTTAACATAGAAGACCAATATGCAGGTGTGCATGACGAGTGATTTGTTTAATACAACATGCACTATGACTTTGTTTCAGTGAATGGACTATTGCGCAAGGTAAGTATAAACCGCGCCTTCGATAGGTTGTACAATAAATGCTTCAATCATGGTGGAATTCTAATACCCAACTACAGCGAACGACAGAAGAATGTAATAACTTATATATGTATAATATATTTCAAGTGAATACTAAATGTAAACCATACATTTACACGTATGTCGTGATTGATGTGTAAAATGCTTCGTCGGGCATAGATCTTTTACAAAGCAAATACTATAAACTGGGTTTGCATTACAATTACACAATCGTAAAGTGTTTAATTAAATAACTCACGATATGTCTCGTTAACATAATCTATGTGTTTAGTCACGGGTGAAAAGAAACGACACGCATATAACTATTGAACAAGTGATCATATGAAATGAGTTATTTGTGAACGAACTAATGGGAAATAACAAATGCAACACAAGTTGATGAATCGAATTATAAATTACGTAGAGGAGTTTTAGTTCAGATAGCATATGATCAGACCAGTAAGATGTAAATAACCGGTTCTATTGTTGTAATATAACATGTGGTGTGTCCACGCTAAGAGAAAACCGGTTCATGTAGTGATGATCGATTTATTACAGAAAATGTTTCACTTAGGTTGATGGTATCTTTTAACCAACATTGAATGACAAACGAACGCAGGCAACGTATATGTGATAGATTCTAATTACTAGGTCTGTTTTATGTAATGATGATAGATCTAGTTGTAGTAAAATATTAACATTTATGTATAATGTTTGTTGATTTCTGTGAAGTTAAACATCAAATGAACAATCCAATAACTCACTATTGATGGTGTTGTAGTAATCTATATGTAGAACCTTGCTAAACAGGTGATGTAAAGTATATTTAACAAACTATAGTGATTCAACATATAAAAGGTATTGTAAATTATAATCTGATGAGTGCGAAAAGTATCGTTGGGCGGATCGCACCGTATGGATCTACACAAATTCTGAAATCATGTTTAGTGATATTTATTTAGTGTGTCTGTTGAACCTGGGTGATTTCTCGGTTAAACTGTAAATTCATTCCCCGGCGGCTAACACCCTCTATCGAAACGCCTGAAAAGTGTCAGTGGGTGGTCGTGGACGGGCGGCAACCGTAAATTTGAGTTGGGATGTTAGGCTTCGGTGACGCCAAGGTCACCGCATCTCACGCCTACTCCACGCCCCCTATCACGTGCATCGTGAACCACCTGCCCTCTCACCCCCTCCCCTTCCCACATACTCACTATATCTTCACCCCCCCCCCCTTCTGTCATCTGCCCCGTAGGTGGAGATAATCACTGTAAATGAGCCTGCGACCAATTACTCTATTAACCCCGACAACCCTCAAGCTCGTGTTATAATGCGACTGAGTCGCTTCACTGCGTTTTATAATAACTTGTTCGCGGATTCATGCAATACAGTGCAATACAAGCTCGAGCAGCTGTAAAGATGATGACCAGATGGCTGCAATTATCTTTAAGTTATGGATCAACGTGCGGTGAACTATGAAAAAGAGTAATACAGTTGTCTGCATTGCAAATGAACATTTGGCATAAGATTTTATACTCTTCACCGACCCATCAGAAAATCATCTCATGAACGACAAGTGGTGGTGGGGCGCTTAGGCTACCAATGGGATGCGGATTTGGTGGATATGGTAAAATACAAGGAGAGTAACGACAAGTACATCTATATTCTAGTAGCCATTGATATCTTGTCTAGATACGCTTATACACGAGCTCTCCCATCCAAAAAAGGAACAGATGTAGCGGCAGCTTTTGAAGATCTGCCACGGAGGAGCGGTTAGAGAAGACAATTAATACCTGACAGCTGGTTGCTTATGTTGTAGAGGTCAACCCATTCACCTTTCTGGTCGACGTATTAATTGCTTGCAGATGAAAAACTACCTGAGGAGAAGAGCATACAGGCACTTATTAGTATTGAAATAGTCGATTCCCTTCTACCCTCACCTATCCAAGACGGTGATCGGTATTCACAATCATGTAGTGACGTTAAGCTGTGTCATCGGCAGGTAACTGCCAAGACAGCAGTTAGCTTGTAAAATTAGTCGCCCTCCCTCAGCCTCTTTTCCCCCCTCCCTCCTAGTCCGACCGTTTTTCCTACATGGTTGCCGCATTCACCGAGTTCATCGAGTCGCGCCCCTATTTAGCATGTCGCCGCTCCTTACCACAACCTATGAGTGAGGGACGTACTCTAACCGCCCACCCGCCTCCCCCACGCCCGCACCCCAAGGACACCAATGCATTAATTTGAGAGGCTACCCAGACCGGTGGAGTCACCGAAGCGTGTCGCCAGGAAAAGCCAGTACCAGTCACCACTGAGCGTGTTGAGGCTTGTCTCTTGGCTTGAAGGTGAGGGTAGGCGGATGGATATAATGGGTGTGTGCGCAGTTCACTCCAGCTGGCTGTTCATCGGATTTCGAGATGGGGGTGAGCAGTAATGTAAAGACAATATTGAATTCAGTTCCCTGTTTTCGATTGAGAACATGAGTTCTGGTGTTTATAGTTTTTTCTCTGTGTAGTTGTTATTTTTAAATGTAAGGCTTCAACAGAAAGTGATAGGCTTGTTTTACTTATAACTAATAGTTTTGTCAGACATAACGTACGTTGGATGTCCTGTTGAGATTACTCCGATAGTTAGTCTAAAGATTACGATGTAGTGGCGTTTCGACAGTTTTGAGTGTTTAATCAGGGTACATTGGTGGTTTTGTCGAAGATTTATGTACCCGTTAGTTTATCCTCGAAGCACGCGGGCCGTTATTAGACTACCATAGTGCGAATGCCGGGGTAACCGAAGTTTTTGCACACAGTGAGGGTGCTGTGTGATCAGTATCAGTCAGTATAATTTACTGACGGAACATTTCTACCAAAGACAGCCGAAAAGAGTGAGATCCCCATCACTGGTTTGTTCCGCTCCCTACATTGAGTTGGCTAGAGAGAATTAATTTTCCATGACTACCTTTACACTTTGGTTAAAAAAACAGGTGGTGAGAGACGCTTGGGGAAGGGTGGAGTGGTTATGCACGCATGCTCTATTTTTGGTGTTGAGGCGATGAGGAGAGGGTGGTTGATGGAGGGGGCGTGGGGGCGCGTATGCACTATTTTTAGCAATGACGTCAATGGTTGGCTAAAGCAGGGTGGGTGGAGCGTTGAGGGGCTTCCCCTTTCGGAGTTTAGATGCTTGCCTTCTCTATTTTTATAAATGATATCAGGGTAGGGAGGAATGAGGTGTTGTTACCTCTGTGCGTGCTAGTGCTATGGTGGTTAAGGTTTAGAAACAGTTATGTGTAACATACTGCAATGATAATAGGACAAAATTAGTTTATGTTTCATTGCATTATGAATTAAATTTTGTGCAGCATTCGCATAACTAGAATAACACAATGATTAAAAATATAGCATTATTATATAAGTTTGTGTATTTGATGCTTCATAAGCAATCAAGTTTATGTTCTATGTACCATTCGGGGCAATACTTAGACAATAGTGAAACGACTATGAAATTATTATGTAAAGTTTATGTTTCAAATGGCATAAAGTACAAGTTATGTGCAACATGTATGTAGCTCACTAGAAAATTGTGAAACATATAGGTAGCATTTTACATGTTTAGCATTTCATATAGCATCAAGTTTCTATTTTATGCCGCATTAGGAGACTCAATAGACAACCGTCAAGAGTACTTATGTATACTATAAATTTCTGTATTTAATGCAAGAAAGCTTACGTTTATTTATTATTATTTTTTTTTGCAAAGTTAGTAGTGTAAATTAAGATTGCGCTGGAAGTTTACCAACGATTAATAGAATAACGGGCTATAGCTGGCCCTGTTATAAACTGTGTTGAGACAAATGTGAAATGAAACGCTATGATCACAGTAATTACGTCTGAATAATCAGTGATGTAGCCATCTCAGAGAGGATGCAGGGGACATACATGCGGTTTCTATTTTTGGAAAATACGTTATGTTAAGAGGTGAGGGGTAGAGAGTTGTGTGGTTAGAGAATAGAAGATGTATAGAGATCTTTGGTATTACCATTACATTTATAAAACAAGTTTTCACATGCACACTTTGTCCTTTGACTCAAACAGTTGGCGATATTATGGTTATGGTGGTTCCCGTGGTTGTTGTTGTTAGTCAGTAGCATTAATGTTAACTAATTCATCCAAAACATATCAAAGAAAATATTCCCATTCAATCATTCATTAACTTTTGTTACCGTTTTCTTGTGTTCAAGTATGTTAACATACAGCGAAACTATATAACGACTCTTTTCCCAAAAATATTACTTCATTAAATATATATATTAAACTCAGTACAAATGTTAATAGTTTAAAAATAAAAAAAAATAAGCATTCGTTTCATGTAGATAAAACCTAAATGTTATAAATCAACTAAACATATTGTTACATTCTCGCAGGAGACGAGTGGACCCTGAAATTTCTTTCAGGATAGCTTAAGGTAAGATTAATTAGATACTAGAAGTATCAATTCATGTAGGAAGTTAAGGGTTCTAAAAATTACATTACCATACATTCCTACATAATCTGGTTGAGTAAGAGTAAGAAAACTGTTTTGGGAAATGTGTAATAAAACCAAACTGAATACTGATTCATTGTCCTTGACATCACAACTCAAGAGAATTCTATTCTATCTGTTTAACTTCTTGATGTATAAAAAAAAAAAGAGGATACATACTCCCAGTTTTGACATACCTTCTACGCAGAGAGAAAACACGAGTTAGATACGTTATACATTGCACCAAGATATACCAAAAAAGACAGATAACTCATTCGTTATGTTTATGTTAGTGTTTGCTATGACAACTACTTAATACGATCCTCTTTCTAAGTTTAGAATGTATGCTACGAGATAAAGTAAATGATATGTTTCATTCATCTCTTTGTATGGTTACAAACTGATGATTTATTCCGTTTACAACATGTTCTCTCAGAATACTCGCGTGAGTTTTATTGTAATCAAAAGTATTAGGTTTATATTATCCATATATTGTGTTATGTTCCAAATGTTATTCATTTGATAAACTCTTGGCAGTCATGAGTCTATTCAATACTTCTCTACGCACCGTAGTTTAGAATGTATCTGATTATACCGGTGAATTCAATTCATTAAATTCGCACATACATCACGTTGGCTTCGCTATGTTTTATGTCTAATTACTTCTCTCTTACTTCATTGCAGATATGTTGTCACCACAAATATCGTTGTTTTTGGAATTGCAATGTTCACTAAATAAAATTTAAGAACTTGTCATGATTGTGTGGAATTAGTACTTGCCTGTTGCTAAAGCTATTTCAATAGCGAAGTTCTTTTACCGCAAATGCTACTCACTAAAAATTACATGGCAGTGTTTATACTCACTTCCTAATTCGTTAACGTGATGACGACTTTTAATTCAGTTCACATTCGCGATACACGCACGCGTAACACGCGTCAATCTGTTGATTCAATAACTTGTTAACTTTATGAAACATGACATTCTACAAGACTAGTTGCATAGTTGTAAGTGTATGTGTAAACCTAGACGTATTGCAATAAGGTAAATGGATGTTTCACAAATATATGATACATGCATAACTTATTGTGTTACTGTAACACTTGATAGTTTAAAACATATATAAACACGTGACGGAAAACGAATACTTCATACATACAATACGTAAAATATCATTTTTAAAGTTGATGCATTCACTTTTATAATCACTTTTGCAAATGGTTTAAAGTCTTGTTGAAACCTACGAATGAGTTGTGACGTGGTGACATATGAAATTTGTGAGTTATTTAAATTACGCTAAAGTTAATTGTTGACTACGTTCCTTGACATGGATGGATACGGTTATTGTTGGTAAAATTTATGTTAGTATGTGTTTTTACTTTAGCTGCTTTTAAAAGTGCAATAAAAACGAATAAAGTTCAATACAATACATTTTTAACATATATGTTACTTTACACTGACTTAACGGGTAACAATGTTCAAACTTACAGAATAATTCCTTTAACGGTGTATGAGTTATATGAATGCGACGTTGGTTGCAGATGTCACAAGCAAATGCAACTGCTTCTTTTAATGAACTAGAAAAGCGGTCATGCACCATAATAGTTTTCACTTGACGGAGTAACAGCAAAATAACCTAATAGGAATATTGTGAGTGTATGGTGTATGGAGGTGGAGGGAGCCAGTCGCTCTTTCCCCAAACTCGTTTAAACGTGCCGTCGGATGTGGGGTTCTCGTAACATTGGTAACTCCAATGCAATAAAAAACCCACAGACACTCCCCAAGAACGTGTATAGCAATGACATAGGCGATTGATGTTATATCCTTCACCCTCCCTACCTTCTTTTGGATGCATATGCAAGCAAACAGAACGTCGGCTACAGAGGTCAAGGGGTTGCCAACATAAAGAAACAACTAATTAACTCATCTCTCCCGTTTTATATAGGTCCTGAACAAACAGATGACTAAATGTCAATGACGTCACCATTCACTCCATTATGATTTTAAAACTGCATCGTTGACGAAGAGGGCAGGTGTAGCATGGGAGTCACGTGTTCAGAATCGTCAGTGAATAGATGGGGGAGAGAAAGGGGGGCAGGGGGAAGGGTGGACCTATAACACAAGCTTCTTATGTTTCCATCAGTACACAATGACGCCTCGTAACATATACAACAGTGAATTTTACTGCCACCACATAGTAACCAGCTGCCACGCCTAGTTATCTAGGAGGGGAAGGTATAATGAAATACCCACGGGTGGTTGTTAAAGAGGTTAACCCATTGACCTTTCCGGCCGACGTACTAATGGCTTGCAGATAAATAATACCTGAGGTGAAGAGCATAAAGCCCGCTTATTACTATCGAAATAATAGACTGACTCATTAAACAACTGTCATAACTCTTCTCTCTCGCGACAAAAGGACGCCAACCGGGCGCTTGTCTCCACGACTTGTTTGTTCGAACGTTTATAGATGCATCCTTATTACATCGGCGACAGTTGAATAATGTTACAACCGAAACTAAAATTAAGGTGATTATTCCTTCCGATATTTCACAATATATCACAGCGACACTCCCAAACTTGTGCGTACACAGACCGTCGGCCAATACCCCGCCAAAAACCACATGACGCTCCGCTGACTCTGGCTCGCTGGCTCGCCCGAACTTTTGAAAGTCAGTAGGTCGTGACGGCCAGCGGGTGCTGAGGGGCTTGGAAAAAAAAATCGATATTTGTCTCGGTCGAAGCCCCGCCCCCACCGTCCAGCGCGCTGGACGGCTCGACTCACTGCCCTCCCACCGGTGAATTCAAACGCGCATTTAAAAAAATAACCGACCGAAAATAAATAATTGTCGCTGCAACTCTACACATCAAGACAAAGACCACGAAACATCTGTCGCTCGCAGACAAGTCATTAAAGTCACCGCTCTTTCACAAAGGTAGCATTTTGATGAGTTTTAAAACATCCACGGCTCTTTTCTGTGACCTTTAACATCAATCACACAATTCACACACAGTAGTGCATGAACCAATTATTAGAAAACGTAGTGAAGCGACTCAGTCTTATTATAACGCGGGCTTGAGTTGTTGGGATTAAAAAAGTGATTGATCGCTCACTTACAGCGATTACCCGTGCGTACAAAGCCCGTTGGTCACGTCCTTCTCTCTCTATCTTTAAACAGATGACAGAGCCTCGCCGATGTATGACGTCAGTCGTGATGCTATTTTTACACCTCGCCA
The DNA here is from genome assembly GCA_964019135.1 of Arenicola marina. Classification (NCBI taxonomy): domain Eukaryota; kingdom Metazoa; phylum Annelida; class Polychaeta; family Arenicolidae; genus Arenicola; species Arenicola marina. The sequence continues at coordinate 42,754,738 of OZ025253.1, read as the reverse complement.
AAGCATGTTCAGACACGTCCCAAGTGGGTGGATGACGAGGAGGTGGAGAGGGACTTTGTGAATATAATGTACGGGCGGTCTCCATCTTTTCACCACAACGACATGACTTCCCACAAGACAACAGCGGGCTTTGCTCCCTCCAATCGGCTACCACTCATCCCGCTGGCCAAGAAAAGAAAATGGGAGAATACGCAGTGTACTTCCGAGCAAACTCACGATATACGCTGTCAAGAGTGCATCGGAGAGAATGTCTATTTAACTGTTCAGTATTTCAAAGACGTTTTACGCTTTGATATTAGAAAGTGGGTATGTCAAGACAACGGCCGGGATTACCCTACAAAAGTGGGTGTCAATCTCATCACAACCCGCTGGAAGATGTTGCAGACATTGACAAACACCATAGATCGAGAATTGCAACAGACCACCAATCCACGGAAATCCCCGTGGCCAGTTTCTAGATATTCGAAAATACTGGTTGGCGGATACACAAGATACGCCCGTGCCGACCCGAAAAGGAATTACTCTCAATTTAAAGCAGTGGAATTTACTTAAGTTCCATCTCAACACGATCCATGATAAGTGTGTTCCGGAACTCACCGAGTTGGTTGATTGTATGTCATCTCACCAAAATCAGGAGGGGTACTTTGACTGTGTTGAATGTTACCCGAAAGGTTTGGATAAGATACATCTATCCTAAATGTTTATGTATGCACTAAGTTACATTTGATGTATTTATGGATGACCAATCCTGAATTATGGTGAAAGTTACACTGGTGTAGATGAATATATATATATATATAATTGGTGATTAGTATACGTACGTGTGACATTTAAAGTTTAGTGTCATCGGGGAAAATTGAGATGTTTGACTCACTAGGAAAACCAATTCGTGCCTATGTGAACCTTAAACACGTGGAATATTTTATTCAACAACCCATGAGAGCGGTGTGGCAGTCACTTGGCACAGATGTATGCGGAGAATACTGTCTATTTTACTTATTTTACTCAAATGTCGAAATTACTCCATGTCACGAATATATCGAGAGTATTGGTCTCCAAACACCATGTGCAATGACAACTATATTCATAATTTCCAATCTGTTCACTTTCCGCGTATCACTCGCCGGCAGTCCCCGCGTTTTATGCAAACCGCGTGCAAGACCTCTTTACCCATTGTCTAAATTGTCATGTATAATAATATGATATGAAGGTGTATATTTTTGTGATACTAATTTTTTTTTTTTTTTGACCACGATAGATGTTGTAGCGGGTAATGGTATTCATGTAGTGATATAGGAATAAAAAAATTTCAAAATGGATGATTGTATTTGCGTTAATATGGTTTACTCGAAACATATCCTATGGTTTTTACAAACAAACAAACATATTACACAGCTTATAGGATCTCACATGGCCTGATTACATTGATTATATACACGTGTCATTGACGATTAATCGTACTGTAACGCGAGAATATACAGTTTACATGGCGATATCTATAGCGATTAAATGATTTACTGTTTCATCAAAGCACAATGACTTGTTCATCTATTACCTATTCATAATAGTACTTGATCGCAGATTGAAGACTTCAACCAACTTCATTCACTCGTACTATAGCACGAGAACATAGACAAACAATGATTAATAACCTTGTTGAATATACCTATTTACATACTAATTTATACTATTTATACCCCGTACTATAACGCGGAAACAAAGACTTCAAGCAATTATGAATAACCTTGTTGACAGCTTAATTAGCTATTTACATCGTAATTTATGCTAATTATACCCCGTGCTATAGCACGGAAACAAAGACTTTTGACAAAAATTAATGACCTCATTAACTCGTGACCGGCATTTTCAAATCGATATTTCAAAATTTTCGGTCGCGCTAGAGCGCGACCACAGGCCGGGGGGGAGGGGGGGAGGGGGGGGGGTGTGTGAGCTTGATGTCTCTGGACTCACTCTCCCTACTACTATCACGACTCAGCATTCTTGATCTTTCAGAAGAAAGAATCGACAAGTCACAGCGGATGACAGAATATGTAGCTGCCATTTTAAGGACGGCATAAAAGAAAATGGCCCGTCCATATTCCCCTGGAACAGCTCTACGATCGAAGTTGAAGAAATTCCACGAAAACAGCGGTGAAAATGTTTTTTAAATAAAATTGCCTTTATACATCAATATTATGAGCGTTGCACACATGCAAAAAGGTATGCAAAATATACAGGCGATTTACGGTAAAAATGGCTTCAAAACACATGAAGGAATATAATAATACTTATGATTTGTCTTGCGCAAATCTGACACCGAATACAAGTGGCATTAACTATTTACCTCAAGTTTATTATATCCAATTGGCATTCTAATGCAGATTACATAAGTTTATAAAAAAAAGTTAAACATTTTACACTCTTACACAGCAAAATATAATGTCGAAACGTTAACACGGCAGATGTGATGTGTTTGCTTACAGAAAATTAATAAACACCACCCCAGCTGCAACATCGGATGGAGCACACGATTCTGAAGCACAGGGATTCGCCAGGCATCACGACCATACATACCGCATGAGTTACGATGCTCTTGCTGAGAGCTACATGGTATGATGGGTTTTCCTTTTTGCGGCGACGTAATATGCTTAGAGTGGTACGAGTATCATTTACAACATTTATACACCATTGTAGCCACATTTTCGAGACTAGTTAATCTCGTTAATCCCAATATAAATATAGAACGTAACCTTTAGCGTTAAAATGTGCTCATTTCATGTGTGTACAAGAGGCATCCAGGGTCCTTAAGCGGCGACATTGTTGACACACCTAGATACAGACATAATTGACAGTGCAAATTGTGCATCGTTGCACATGAGAAAAGACATTGACTACGTAACGTATATAAACTTAAAATAAAAATAATATAAACTCATTGGTTTCAGAAACTGGAAGAGAAAACAAGGTCTCTGGAAATCCAGTTTGAGGCAATAAAGCTTCAGAGGCGACCTATGACCGTTGCAGACATTATAAACGATGATTCCAAGGTACCTCGTTACATACAATCTCCAATATGTTTACATGCAATGTGTCTTAAATAACTTCAGTTAAACGTTAAGTTCTGGCAAATTGATAGTTTAATGAAGACCACTATGTGAAAGTACTCGAATTTGTGTGCAATCTATCTCCAGATGCTGATGTATACCTCGTTGAAACCGGACGTGTTTAACCTCCTGGACGGCTACGTACAGCGATTTGATGTAACCTACGTTGATGGGTGGGCCCCAAGCTGTTTTTCGCGAACAGATCAGTTATTGTTAACGCTCATGAAGCTAAAAATGGATCTTCCTTTGTTAGATCTCGCTGAACGTTTCTGCACCAGCGCTACAACAATTAATAATATATTTGCAACTCATGTTTATTTGCTACACGAAGTTCTTTATGAACAGCTAATCGATGGGGATTTACCCGCCTTAATTAAGTGCAAAGCGTCAATGGCCAGTTCGTTTGCTGACTTTAGTTCATGTCGTCTCATTCTCGATGCAACAGAAATAAGACAAGACGTGCCCGGAAATGACTTAAATCTTCAGGCACAAACATATTCCAGTTACAAAACCTCACACATCGTCAAGTCCGTAACTGGGGTAGCCCCAAATGGTGCCATAGTTTACGCCAGTCCCTTATACCCAGGAAGCGTTTCAGACGTTGCCATAGTGGCTCATACAGGCCTTCTTCAAAAAATGGAAGCTGGCGATTTGATCTTGGCCGACAAAGGCTTTACAATCCATAGATTACTACCACAGGGCGTCCATTTGAACATCCCTCCCTTTTTAAAGGACAAAGGCCAGTATACCGAGAGTGAAGTTAAATTGTGTCGCCAAATCGCCAGGTCTCGAATTCATGTCGAAAGGGCTAATGAACGAATTAAAAATTACAATATCCTTCGCCATATCCCCCATCAGTATAGATACATCAGTACCAAACTTTTCCAAGTCTGCTGTGCACTGGTTAACTTTCAAGAGCCTCTTATTCGAGAGGTGGCCATGCAGCATGAAACGGCAACCACCGTAAAATGATAACCTGGACGAATCAAGCGACGGTAAAGCCCGGCCAGATACTGGCCTGTCACCCTCAATGTCATTTTAAAATGACCGCTCCCACGATATGCAATGAGACGTTCCACGCGAATTAGGTTACATAAACGTTGCATCGAAAATGAGACGACATTGCCTAACTACTTCAAAGAAGGTCTACTTCAAAGAAGGTCTTAAAGAAAATTTAATGATAACAACTATCTTCTATCCACATGTATTTCTATTAATACCGCGTTGAGAATCTATCGCTTTCATGTGAATTATTCACATAATCCACCATGCAATGCAGCTTCAGTCTATTAAATCTCGTTGCTATCAGTGGCTTGTTTATCAGCTAAAGTATAGACAGTATCGATATGTGTCGGTAATGAATGTTACACAATTACAATTGTTGCAAATGAGGTAGATAGCTTTCGAAAAAAAATGTTACGAGTATGTCTAGATTTGCTGACCACTGAGGTTCCCGAAGAATCCTCAGTACAGCGATGTCCTCTTTGGTCCAGACGATAAGGTCGCAGGCTTCCGACTGTGACAGGTAGATCTGTCCTTGTATCTGATGGAAGTAAGAGTGGTCCCGTTTCATTCGGAAGCCACAGCCGCTCTCATCTGATTCTGAAATAGAACACGAATTGAATGTAAAATACTGGAATTAAACGTATGTGCATATATATCTAATTGTCGGATCAGTATGGCCATGACGCCGGCAAGCGTTAATGTTGGTAGCTATTTAAACTGCTCCTGGCAATTTAGTGTTACTGCCTTGTCTGGTATAATATTGTGATCATTACGATAATGCATGGTTTATGGGCCTGAAATTCATTGATGTGGCTTGATATCGGGTATCACGTATATGGTATGATTGAGACAGTAGCAGAAAGCAGTATGGCGTAAGGTATGGGTCCCAGATAAATATATTACATACGAGTCAGTTGTCACTATTGCACTTTCTCTTCTTAGAAAATGAAGATGTGTGTGTAATGCTTAGCTTTTATTCAGGTAAAGCGAATTAGCTTGCAAGATGTTTGTCAGCAAGTCTTCACAATCTGGCAATCAAATAAACTCAAGTATCCACTCAAATAGTGTCTCTAGAGCATATCCATAAGACCCAAACGTGTATGTGTCATTTAGTGGCCATCTAAGTAGGTAAAATATTGCCAAACAGTAACAAATAAATCGAGCAAGAAGCAACACAGCCTCTAACCTCGTTTGCAAAGAAAGACTTCGTCAGTGGTTTACCTGTTTCTTGAACTACTGCACCTAGTGTGCAGTATTTTTCAATGGCTACGGCTTCATTTGTGATTCCCCAGACAATCGGATCCCTCTTTTCCAGATTGTAGGCGCCAGTGAGTTGCCGAAAAAGCGACGGCGGGAACCTATGAGAGCAATATAAACATTGAGGTTTCAAATGCTTCGTAAAGGGCATATACACGTTTCAGCATTAAATTTCTCCATTTAATGTAGCCTGAAAGTTCAGACGTTACAGTCTTGACACTTGTTCTTGTGACAAGCAAGAACAAGTGCCAAGACTGTAACGTCTGAACTTTCAGGCTACATTTAACGGCGCATTCGCATACTTACCACTCGAGAAATATAAGCTAGGGTTTATAATAGTATATGAAGCTTTCTCTCAGACATTTTCATAAACAAATGGCAATACATTTATCGCGCAAATTGTCAATAATGTCAATAAGTCGTCAAATAGTACCGTTTTCTCTCGATGGCACGCAGTACTGGGCCAAACTGGGAGCTTGTTGGCCGGAACTTGCGCACCGCCGACCACAAACAATTGTCACGCTGGCCTGCAGTCATCATAGCTACCTGCAATGTTTAGTCAGATGTTTAAATCTCAATGAACGTATCTTTATAAAGTACTGACTTTGAGATCAACATAAATTGTATAAAACTAATTTTATAAAATACCATATTCGCACCATGAGCCAGGCAGAATAAAATTATTGCCTATCAGCCGCTTATGCAATTATATAAGCTTACGGTGCTGCAGTAAAAGTATCTTGATTTACCTGTGAAATCACTTGATCATCCACCAGCAGCTGTCGCCGAAGCCAAGCTTCTTTATCATGAGCCGCAAGAAAATCGGCGTTGGCAATCAGGTCTTGTATGATTGGCACTGGCAGTGAAGGCTTGTTCGGCTCAGGGGCCAACATCCATTGCATAGCTGTAAAAAGTTTGTGTCATTAATGTGGCAGTTAAGTTAAGGTCCAACAACCTGCTTAGCTTCATGTGGTGTACACTGGACAGTGCACCAAGCAATATGACGATGTATATATGGGTGCATTTGGGTTTTTCAGAATGGGAGTGGTGGTGATAACAATAAAAGCATACATAATTTCGCCATATAAAAGGTGAAGTAGATACTTATTGTACATGGATGGCGGCGAGGGGATCAGTTATGCCTGATCAAAACAGCCAGAACATTTTAGGTTACATATCATTGTAATTAAACACACAATACTGCCTTTGTATGATAACATGATGTTATCGATACAAAGTACCTGATATATATTACATTAAATTCACTTTGCAAAAATGTTATTAATACACCGATAAACAAATTGTTTCTTGGTCAGCTTAATCATGGGATATGTATTAGAACTACTGGGCAAGGGGGTGCTAATTCAATATACAATTAGACTAATAACTTGAAAAGCAAAGAAATAAAAAGTAATCCAACTAAAATCTGTAAAGTTAGCATTAACAATACCTCTGGCTGCAATGAATGAAACTGGGTATCCAATATATAAAGAGAACATAATGCAAAAATTCCAACAATAATGTGAACAAGGTCTGCTGCAATCGCAAGAGCGATATATGATGATACCTGAATATCGGCCTAAACCTTTCAGCCCAGTGTACAGAAAATTTCTGTCATGTTCACTGACAGGCCTTGATGTTGCTCTAAAATGATGTGGCAACTTCCATATTTACAAGTATAAAAAAAAAAAAAAAGCTGCTATGACGTTGTTACAAAACACATCTAGAAGCTTTTTCCTGATGATATAATTGATGAAGCTACTTTTTTTCCTACAAGTGTGAGCAAAAAATATTGGTTTCACCTGTAATTCTTCAGTCGCTCCGGTGGGGTAAACAACTCCTCCATGGTGTGGGGCACTTTTGGTGGGGCACTTTTCGGATGCTTAATCCAGGACTGTCTAACATCGGTTTTGCTGACATTCTTGTATCTGCATCGACAGTAAAGGAACCCTCTATCACACATCTTATTGCATCTCTCTAACCTACTATTATAGCCAAAATAAAAGCCTAAATCTATTTTTGATAACATTCTTAAATGAGTCATAAATAAGATATTACATAAGTATGCTTTATGTCATCCAAAATTCCAATTACATACATTACATCAACAGCATTCATGAACATTTTTATCACTAACCCATAAAGCAACAGACTAGCCTTGTGAGAACACTTCTCCTTTCCATTTACACACTCGCAGTTGCTGTCTCCCACGGTCTCATCAGAGGTCAGCTGAATCTGAAGGTTGTATCTTACAATTAATGTTCCTTTTCAACACTATTTACATGATAGATGGTACTTGGTTGGGTATTAAAGGACTAGGGCTTTAGTTTTTGACAAGTTGTGATCACACCTTCAAGGTTGAATATCGATATCCTAGATTTCAAATAGGGTAAGTAAGGCACAGCCTAGTCAATATATAATCATTAGATCATGGCAAAGATCCCTTTGAACTATTCAAGACACATGTATATACAAGCTATTCCTTGACAATTATATTAGTATCAGGGATATGTAGAATATAAATTGTATTCTTTTCTTTTAACTTATAAATATATGAAAGTATATTAACCAAACCACTGATCTATGTGCTGTGCCAGAATAGGTGGTAAGTAGTGGCTGGGTTACAGTGGCAGAAAGGTATTACAGGTATTAAACCTAGCACAGTGACCTTCTGACATCTGAGACTGAAGTGTTTTCTTGGTACTGACTATTGATCTTGACTATATATTCCAGTTTATATCGAAAGTGTTCAAATAATTAACTTCCATATATACTTGACCATAACCGTCAGTATATATTTTAGATATCTTTTTCAACAAATTGTTTTCTCTCAATGACTAGAAAAATGTATACATTTCTCTCTTTCTCCATATGCCCAATTATGTAGTGTAATGTAATACCCCTTGGGGCCATTTGTACTAATCAGGCGTTATAAGGGGGTGGCAAGCAAGGGTTGTATTTCCACATCACAAAGAATAAATTCCTTTATTCAATGGTCACGACATATTACCGGTAATAAGAGAACTCCCTGCATATGGAGGTCTAGATTTGGTTAATAGCGACATAGGTATATTTGTAAAAATCTACATTTGATATTGACCCCAAAATTTCGATACTGAGGATTTGACAAAGGAACTTCGATACAGATATTGGCATTTTTGAACAAAAATAATAATAAACTTATTATGAGTCTAAGAGAAATTGAGAAAAATTGATACTAGACACATGGAAATTCCAGGTCCCTATATAACAGAAGGGCAGACGATATAAACAATTTTTGTAATTTAATCATATAGACTATATCTAGCAAATCATGACATCAGACCACAGGCACTCAGATCAGTTGAGCCCGCCTGCCACACGTAAATAAAGAGCTTTTTTTACGTGTGGCAGGCTGGCTTCGTATCAACTGATCTGAGAGTCTGTGTATCAGACAGACACAATCACAGGCACAGTAAATTGACTGACACAGGGGGGGGGGGGTTCTGCACGGCCTACTAATGCGGACCCCCCCATCAACCTAGTGTTGACAGACTTTCTTGATGTCAGAAGATAGAACAAGGTATATAGAATACGTAAACACTATGATTGTACGCGCACACATTATGCTACAGTCGATTCCCGACTGGTGTCTAAAGAACTTAGCATGGACACCGTTGTGCGCCCGGGGGGGGGGCACTACATGTAGTTGGCTATACACATATGTGCCGCCCAAATGACCCCTTTTTTCGCTTGTTTTCTCTCTTTTCTCGGAACAGAAACGGGCTTTTTCTCTCAATGCGCCTATCTGAGACTCAAAATTTCTCTCTATCCCCAAAGAAAAGAAATGGTCCATATGAAATGGCTAGCATAACAAACATACGACTGACCAGAAATGCTTACAATGTTTGTAAAACCTTATCCATACGTACACTAGTCTAATGTGTATGCCGTAATAATAAACCTCTATATACGTTGCATATCTTTCAGCGCCTAATTTGGATCCCATTTTTTCACCAAAATACTCTCTCTCGAGGACCGAAACATCCGCCCTTTTCTCTCACTCTCCATGTGCCATACATGACCCGGGCGGCACACCTCTGTGATATCTCGGCCCAGGCCCGGTGGATAAAAGACACCAAGTCCCTGCAGCCAAATGGGAATTTCCCTTTGGCCTAACGTGTAAGGTGTTCGCTCGGGATGCGAAGGGTCGCCGGTTCGAAACCCGCCTGGGTAGAAAGTTCTAGCCAGGCGGGTAGAACTTTCGGCGTCCATTCGGGCCTGGGACCAGAAATACTACATTTGGTGCCGATGGAGACGAACCTGGGCTGTCGGAGCCACCCGGAGCCACATGATAAGGCCAGCGTCCGGGTTACGGCGTGGCGCATGGTGGCGGTTACTGCGAGGTCGCAGTCCGTTGGGGAAAGGGTGGAGTGTGATATCTCGGCCCAGGCCCGGTGGATAAAAGACACCAAGCCCCTCGGGCCAAATGGGAATTTCCCTTTGGCCTAACGTGTAAGGTGTTCGCTCGGGATGCGAAGGGTCGCCGGTTCGAAACCCGCCTGGGTAGAAAGTTCTAGCCAGGCGGGTAGAACTTTCGGCGTCCATTCGGGCCTGGGACCAGAAATACTACACCTCCACCACTGTTACAATATAGTGCCCCCCCCCGGGGTTGTGCCCCAAGAAAGCGGGCTTGCCTGGGGCCTTGCACGGGCTGGCCCGGCTTCCTTTACTTACCCAGACCTTGTAGCTTCGGTCTTTCATCGATGCCTGCACTTGCCCGTTGACCATGTTCGAGTCTAGGGAAAACTTCAGGACACGGTCAGCCTGGACCGTCAACTCTGATTTCCGGCTGAGTTTCTTGCTATCGCAGAAATTTTGCCACAGTAAAATTAAGAGCGCCATTCGCGTTGCGTGTGGTCAGCGTGAAATTTGGAACGCTATTTTTAGCCTTCGAGTGTTTTGACGACGGATTTTCCCTTGTATATTCCGAAAGTTCTGCGCTTCATCGCCTCCAAATATTATAACGTATACTTCTCATAGCCATGTTTAATGAAATGGGACTCATATTCTTTAGAATTAACCTGGTAAGAAATTGACTTGTAGCTGCCTATACTTTAACATGGAGCACGTGTGTTTGTTTGTCCCCAAAATTGAAGTCTCGCGGCCCGATCGCGAGAACTGTATAGCCCTATTCAGTTGTGCGTGACGTCATGTTTCAATGTTCTATGCGGCGTCACTATGGCAACGATTGATTAATGAGCGGCCTTCAGTTTTAATGTCACTGTACTAGTTAAGGCGACCATCAACTCATAATAATAGATCATTCTTGCACTAATCAAGGTATATATGCTGCATGTTATAGCGAGCGTAGCGAGCTCTTTAAATAACACACACGTAAAAAACTGACAAAATCTGTATCTCAATCCCATATTGTAAAGCGCGAAAAAAAATCAACAGGAAGTCGACTCCCAGTGGTGTGACATGCGCATGCGTTTAAATGCATTCTGGGAAATTTCATGTTTTATTTTTTTTGTCAAAAACTTATATGCAGCTCAAACCCCCACATTAACAAACGAACGTACATAATTGGTAGATAATTTACATATAAAAACATAATTCCAACTGATGAAACGCTGATCATAGCGACAACATGCATGTTTCCTCCTCTCTCCTGACAGAGGGCGCTCAACACGCGCGCGCAATGCATTCGCTTGGTGGCAGCACAAGTCGAACGCGCAGACGACAGTTTCAGATTTGTCAGCAGTTTACCAGGCATAGAACAGTTTTGACCCTGACCAGGGGACCATTTGACTCTTTTAGCTAATGTTTACTGCGCCTTTCAGTAACATAGACTTCTAATTAACTAATATAGATCTAGCTGGAAGTTAAGTTAATGTAAGTTCCCTAGATCTAGTTTAAGTTGGATCTAAGCTTTAAACAATTTGAGGCAAAAATTGCTTCGTTAACGCGTTACATGTTCTAGATCTAAGATTAGTCCTAGATCCAGATCTAGATCCGTTAGGTCTACAATCTAGTTCAGCTTTTGTAAATATAGATCAAGTTTGGTGATCCAAACAGTGCTAGATCTAACGTCACATTTAGGCTATAATCATATGACTTTCACCACTTATTTGTGTCACATTTAATTAACTGGGTTATTTGACAGTTCATCAGGCATCCGTGCAGGATCCGTCAAGAAATGTGTACTGGTTCCTGGACAAGCTAAGGGAACCATTTGATTGGGACAACCGTCTTTTAGCCTTTCATTAAAATAGACTTCTAATGCAGATCTAGCTGGAAATTAATGTAAGACTTACTAAGCTTAAAGTTACATGTGGAGCTGGCCGTTGCAACGGCTGTACCAAAATAAACATAAACAGGAAATGTTACCTTTGATCACAAGCAGTGTCAACGGCCACCGCCAAAGTAAAAGTGGCGCTCCGGACGCTTCTATTGTCTTATATAATTTAGCGCTTGGGCCCCCTGTCGGTGGCACCGGTAAACGACTTGCTTACACACGTTTATGACGTTTCAAATCAGCACAAGTTTTCATTTTTGTGGCGGACAATTGATGAATTTGAAATGTTTTGCTCATTGGCAGATAATTGGTGAGCGATATGGTAGGTGTTTATTGTCTGTTATGAACCTTAAGGCCTTAGGTTTGTGTTCTTATACGCAAATTTGGCATTCAAAAACAGCGAAACAACTCCACATGCAACTTTAAGTTGGATCAAAGCTTGACAAAAAATTGAGGCAAAAATTGCTGTTGTTTGCCGGATTTTAAAAAAAATAAAAAATTAAGCTTAGTCTACATCTAGAGATAAGTTAGATCTATTAAGATCTTCGAACATCTATCCATTGGCATTCTTTAATATAAGCTTACTTTAAAAAGTAACCTTACTCTAATTATCGAATCAAAGCAACATCTGTGTTCATTCAAACTGGGTTTTTTTTTTGGTTTATAACAAACCCTTCAGTTAAGATTAGCCTACATCTAGAGATAAGTTATCAAGATCTTCGAACATCTATCCATTAGCATTCTTCATTATATTTGAAAAGTAGTAAGTTCTTGCAGTAGTCCAATTATCAAATCAAAACAAGTTGTGCTCCCCTTCTTTAGCACATGTACTTCAAAACTAAAAGCTTCTATCACAGCTGCGTGTCATTTGGGATCTCTGTCTATCGTAGACTACTTCTTGCTGGTTTTGCTGCGTTGAATAATGGCGGACCACCCTTACATAAAAAAATATTCACAGTACTTTGCTTCACACTGGGTAACCGTAACACAACCCAGTCAACCAGTCGTCCAGTTTCAAATTCTAGAGATCTTGAGCGTAATTACTTACGCTCATTACATGAGCTGAGTCGTGAAGTTACAAATCCAAATCAGGGAGCAGGAAGGCAGGAACATAACTATTGCCGGCCACATCTAGCTGACCATGTCACTCCACCTACACCATGCAATGATCCCTCCCCACAAAACACGGCACTTTTAAACTTTGAGAACAAACATTTTCGGTCAGTTAATGTACCAGGGGATGGAAATTGATTTTTTCATTGCCTTAGCCTATTTTTAGATGGCAATTTCTCTCGAACAAAACTTTACAGATCACAAATAAAGCAACCTAGGGTAATAGGAACCTAAATCATGACAGATTCGGTCAGGGGCAGGTCACTTGACTACAAATCAAATGTACTACTAGACTACTAGATTTACTTTTTCAGTACCAAAACTTTGATATTAAATATACAAAATAGCATAATATGTAAAACTTCACCTTTAAAAAGAACAAGTCATAACTAAGGTTATGAGAAACAGTTTAGCCCAGTTATCATCAGTGGGGGTCCAAAAAATTGCTTCACAACAAAGTCAAAGTCTACGCTCGCCTTCCAGGTTTTACCTACAACATATTATGAACAATGAAGAACGATTGAACCGTACAACTTATAAGGCTCTCATTGACCTTGAACGTGCCCTCGTTAGCCTCGCACTAGCCACGAAGTTGAAATGTTAATGTGTTTTAAGATAGTTTTGCGCACATTAAGTTTAAAGGGGCCATTTAGACTTACTGCACTTTCATGGTGTAAAATGTCTATCTACCATATTTGATGGTTCTCTACTTGGCAGCTTCATGCAATGGAATAAAGAAGCATGGCCACTTGCCTTCTGCATACATATATACGATATTGTATACATATGTTACAATCGTTATCGTAAAAACATCAGTTTAAGCCCAGTTTAGTCTATTTGTGCACAAAGATGGGGTAAACATCAACTCAACAACATCATCATGATGCTCACCACCATTATCTGGCAACCAATCACCATCATTTGGCTATCACTACTTCTTAGTATTGTCTAATCTGGGACAACTTTTTTACTGAATAGCTGCTTTCCTAAACGCCGTGCTGCACATGTGGGGTAGCAACTACGCTATTTCGCTTTGTGCATTTATCGTCGAAGGCTAGTTTAGTATATGTGTACACGTTGGGACAGGGAATCTCAAATTGTTGTTTGTTGCACTGTGTTTGTTTGGTACTCATGTGTGAAATCATGGCCAGTGTATTATCACATTTGGTGAGGAGAACATACAACATTTATCTCATCACTGCAGACTGCCCGAATTCAAGTCTTTAGCTCTGCCCCTCTCTATGTGTAGAGCAAGATCATATAACACATTGCTCTGATTTTTACAGAACCTATCGTGCGATTCTACCCATCTCTAAGCGACCAAACTCTGTAACTGGAACACAATTCCACAGAGCAGTCGCGAAACAATGTGAAGTGCCTAGTGTTCGATCTGCCCAGTTGTGTAGCAACGGAAATATTGTATACGACTGTGACAAAACAAGTGCCGGCGTTACTCAATGGTCTGGGATGTTTATGTTGTACTAGGGGTAGGGTGGAGGAATGGGGATGATCTATATGGCACGGCACACGACGACCAGGGCGCGGTGCCCAGCAACTTGACGACCGGGAGAGGGGGAGGGGAAACCAGACCGGAAAATAAACCACCGGGATTAATGACCAACTCAGATTAGCTGATTTGTCGGGGCAACAATAGCTTCTACAAAGCTATGGGATACCGGATTGGCTCACAATAAGAAGGGGATGGGGGTGGTCCATGGCGTAAGATGGTTCTCAGTGCGCACTCAGTGAGCTGAGGACTATATATCATGCATACATGCACAGGGTAGCATAACATACTCCGACGACACAAGGGATGGATGGGAGAGGGGCTCAATACACATAGACAATAGGGAAAACTTGCACCATGCAAGGGTAACAGATAATACGGTTAATATGCCAGGTACAATCGTCTCCATAATAAGGTATAACTGGTCCTTATGACATGATACCTACTTATCTGCCAGTGTGTCATTCACTTGCCTTTCTAGCTGGCGGATATTATCATGTTTCAAACGGGAATGAAGCCCTACCTCATGTCCAACGGAGCCAACAGATAGTTCGGCCGATACATAACCCATGTGTAATGTCACATGTCACACGAAGGACGGTACCAGGGAAAATTACATCGACATTCGATCTTACTGTGGACCTAATGATGGTCCATTTATTGTGTCTTGCCATTGTGCCTAGCTTTCTTCCTCACCTATTGTGTTCAGCTAGTGTGTCTCGCTATTGTGTTTAACTGCTGTGTGTGGCTGCTGTGTGTAGTTATTGTGTGTTTGCTGATATGTTGTTGCTTTTAGCTACGATGTTCAGCTATTGTGTCTATCTGTTGTATGTGGCTATTATGTTGTTATTGTGTTGCTACTGTGTGTGACTAGTGTGTGTATCTATGGTGTGTTTGCTGATCGGTTTAGCTG
Organism: Arenicola marina; assembly: GCA_964019135.1. Taxonomy (NCBI): domain Eukaryota; kingdom Metazoa; phylum Annelida; class Polychaeta; family Arenicolidae; genus Arenicola; species Arenicola marina. Next base: position 42,739,559 of record OZ025253.1, on the reverse strand, counting down.
TCGCGTCTATCTGTTGTGCCCATTGCGTTTACATTTTGTGTATCACTGTAGTGTCTAGATGATCCAACGCAATCTGCTGTTGGTGACGTCATCGCTGTTCTCGATGCACAGCGACTTGAGGACCCGGGGGTTGTAGCACTTGGGGTCGGGGCTCGAGCGAACGGTGACAAATGTGAAGGTCAAATCGAACGTCAAGGCAAGATCAAATTCATTATGAAGATCATATTTATTATGATAACCAAATTAATTATTAAGATAAAATTGATTATAAAGATCATTATAAATGTGTAGGTCAAGATGAATATGCAGGTCATGATGAATATGAAGGTCATGATGAATATGAAGGTCATGATTAATATTAAGGTCACGATGGATATGAAGATCATGGCAAAAGTGTCAATGACACAGGTTACTTTAAGGTAATTATCTTCTAGTGATTAGAATCTAAGCTGCTGTTGCTAGCCGAAAGAATTGACTACTGATGGTGCATTTCTTTTAGACCAGAAACATTGTTCGGTGCACCCCATATGGAATAAGCTCACCTGCGCGTATCGATCGCGTTATGCCGAACACATATAAAGGGCGGACACCGGTCACGTCGGACTTATCCATTGGCACTGGAACCAGCTTGTGCGAATATTCAACTACGTCGAAAAGGATTAAATTGGGGGACGTGGGCGGTGGGTGCCGTCATGTTCTCTTTCAGTGGCCGCTTGAGAAAGTTTGTGTATTGATCTCGTGAAAAAAACTCGGTCACGCGAACGATCAGCAGCGGGTCTCGGTGCCGGCGGCAAAAAGCGAGACTTTGCACAGAACGCATGGATCAACAGATCATATCACTATGGGTTATAAAGCAAAACATTATCCTGGTTTATTCGGATGGGATCTTTGATATTACGTTAAGTGCGATTTGGTCACCAGTCCTTTATAAAATTCCCCCGTATTTAGATGTCAATTTTACACAATGGTTAGAGGCACTCTCAAACGTCACAGACATAGAACTAGATAGGGATCCACACGCAGAAAATCGTTTCGGAGGCACATAAGTTTGGGTCGCGGGATAGGCGGTGCAACCCTACTCGCACGGGTATGTGTTGCAGTAACGGGGCGGTTGACAACGGACGGAGGACGGGCACTTGTAATCATCTTTATATAATTATTTCCATCCCTTGCCTTAAAACTTATAAAAAAACAGAACTGCAAATTGATTTAGTTGGTGTTTAGGCCGCTTTTTCGCGCTCATACGGGATACATTAGGCCAAATAAGATAGATGTCCTGGCCCTGATTCGAACGCAAGAGCTATTGATCTGCGGCCCAGTGCGCTCACCGCTATACCAGGAATGCAGACAGGACCTATTTATCCGCAGTCTAGTGCGCTAACCACTACACCAGGGAGGCCCCTAGGACCTATTCATCTGCAGTCTAGTGCGCTAACCACTACACCAGGGACGTCCCCAGGACCTATTCATCTGCAGTCTAATGCACTAACCACTACACCAGCGATGTCCCATCAAAGTAGAAGTCCAACACCTAAAACCTCCTATCTTCTCGCCATCCAGAAGAAGGGCAACTCTCCTTCTTCACCAGAATTTCAAATTTCTTGACCAGGCGACGATGCTAAAGGTACAACAAAGTTACTTTTTCAGAGAGAAATGAAGGACCTTCTGTAAATGTGTTTCTCTTTATAGCCTATACTTATAATGTACACTTTGTACGTTAAACCATTCTTAGAGCATGGGTAACTTGACTTCAACCAATGAAATGAACATGAATATATAGGCATCAAGACAAGACACGAAGACAAAGACATATTCCACAATATATATTTAGATTTTAAATCGAAAGGCTGCAAGTGCTCATATGAGCGAAAACTGCTCGAACAACATGAACTTAATACTAAATGGTCAAAAGATACATAACTATGTTCAGGGTTACCCCGGATTCATGAAAACACGTTTTATCGATTTTTAATTGCATTTTATTGATATGTGTTACGCAATTCTATAGTATAGTTTAATAAAAAAAATCGGTAGCGTTATTAATTCATATTCTTTTACCTAACGGAATGTTCATGATTAAGACATCATTTAATGAAAATAAGACGTTGGAACTATAATAATGTTTCAGGACATTATCCAGAGCCCTATGAAAGGCTAGTCTGGCATCTTTTATGTTTCAAACCAACACATTAAGAGTATAAATAACAACCTTGATGGCTCTTTCGTGAGACTAATAAAGATTGCGAAAAAAATAAAGTTACGTATGTCGATAAAGCTGAATGCTGATGTCACACACAAAAGACAAGCGGATACCGAAGCTCGTCGTTCTCTCGTCAGACTACATATTTGCCAGCAGTCGTCGTCGATTAAAAACCCACCAAAATCAATGCAACTTCAATGGTCTTTTCGTCATCTCTGATAATCCGTTCCCTCATCCTCCTCCATCGCTTCCGCCTTATCCTTTGCTAACCCCCCCCCCTCCGCAACCTCCCCAGATACATCCCCCTTCCTCCCAACCCCACCTCAACCCCGCTTTACCCCCCCCCCCCCCCCACCGATCCCAGCCCCGCCTCAGCCCCGCCTCACACGCCTCGAACCATCCTAGCCCTGGTACATGCCTCTCTGACGACGCCCGTAAACGGAGCAAGGGTGAGAGCCATGCCGCTCACCACGCCTAAAATAAGAAATCGCGGACCGGTGGCTCAAGTTGAAGTTCCCAACAGAATAAATATGCAGTACCTACCCGTCAAGTTGATTCATTGGGATCCTGAAGCTTTTACGACTTTCGTCTTTCATTTCTTTGGTCGGTAGTGTATTTTCTTGTAATCCGGGGATTTGTGTCCTCTCTCGCTTCGTTTTCCATGCTCCGCCGCTCGCCGGAAGTAAACAAACTTAGCGTGAGCACTCAATACAATAGCTGACTAAGACGGTCCATCTTCTATCTTGGAACCCACGAAATGTATTACTGTAGCAATGGTAGGCGTGAGTCATGCGTGAGCTAAGCTGAAACAATGTGTGTCATTATACAGACGATAATTTTCATTTAAAGTTACTATTTCAACAAATTTTGCGGCGGGGGTGTTCCGTCAGATCACGTGAGGCGCCGCGGCTGTTGGAACAGCTGTAAACACTGTATAACACTCTGCCTCAAGGAGGCGCTGCCAGTCGCGAATCCTGGCCAATAACGTTATATATATATGGTTGGTACCAGTGACTTCCGGAAAGTTAGTCGTTGGCGCTCGCCCTGGCGGAGATTACTTCATGCGTGTTACGTCACTAGCACATCAACGTCACTGTACACACGTTTTTTCTCCGCCAGATTTGGATCACAATGAATGTTTACTTTTTGTTGTAATAGTAACTTTAAATGTAGAATATGATACAATCGTTTCAATCGTTATTGGACACTGAAAGAATATGATACGCAACGATGTTGCGATGGCGTTGAAACAATTAAGGAACACTCAGTGCGTTGTTCATGGATAGGATAAGTTTTCCAACTTGAGTTTCGTGGAATTCACGAGAAAGAAAAAGGATTGCGACTGCGATTAGAGGATATAAGGAAATGTCCATATGTTTTTAGCATACGAATAACATGACCTCAATTTTAGTTTTAAAAAAAGGTATTTTGTGATCTACGCTTGTTTTGAAGAGGAATGTGTATACGTTTTGCTGGAACTTTCCATCGGGCGTCAAGCTTCCAGTTCATCATCCATTGTGGTTGTGAATTGTTTCAGAGAAGCTCACTTTTTGTTCATGATTGGCATTGACTGCGATTGTCGATTTCGTAACAGAAGGAAGATTGTACAACAGGAAAATAGTTTAGTCTCCGTGAGTCAATCGCAATTTATGCAGTAAAAACAGTACATTCTTGAAAATTAATGTACACTTTATACAATAGGATGACTTCATAACAGTACAAGGCCGAAGTGATCACACTCAAATGGATTTAACGACCACTTGGCTTCAGCGACGCTCTGGCTCATGTGCCCGTTTAAATATATGTGCCGTGATGTGAGTCCAACTCTTGTGTGGCCTTTAAGCTCACGTGGACGTCATGGTACGAGGGTTTCGGGTTCCCAGATCACAAAAATTAAAAGTCTTTATTCCCAGTTTACGATGCATTAAAAGGTTATCGCCCGCATGAAAAAGGGGAAATGCTTGATCACGACGGTTGGTTTTTTAACCCATTCCTATTTAACGAAGAATTATTTGCCTCATTCCAGTTCACGATGAAATGAAAAGCCTGTTATTGAGAGACGAAAATAACCCTCCGCCCCCCCCACCCACCCACCCCCCAAGGCAGCGTTGTCTACACCCCCTTGACGAGACAGTCTATAACCGACACTCGTGACTTCAAGCCAAGTAAGCCATATATGTTACCTAAACCTACTCTGATGGTCATAATTCTGATATATGCCTTAAATTCGCTGGTTAGTTGTGCATCCACGAACAGCTTTAGTCGATGTTTTGTAAAGGCAAACAAACACCGGAAGGTGCGCAGCACAGGCCGTTGATGCTTATAGCATTGACGTAGAGCATAAGTATCCCTGTCTCGCGGGGTCACAAACATAAAAAAGAAAGAAACGCTAGATTCTGCGGAGAGCGATGATTTTTTTTTAGTAAAAGATTCATTACGAAGCATTAAAAAAAAAGCATGTACAGTATATACTTCACCAATTTATTTGAGTTATCTTATCAAGCATTATAACCAAAATCTTATACATCATAATCACCTATATTGTTTCCATTGTGCTACAGGGTCCGCGGCGACATTGTACAAAGAAAACAACAGAGTACACATACGTCAGATGAAATTAATTCTCAATTTGAATATATTATAGATGCAACAACCCAAATCATCAAGCGTTTGAGTGTTGCTTGTAGCCATTAAAGATAGGGACTTATCTAGGATGATTTGGTAACTTAAACCTGGTAACTAACGTCTGAGTTAGTCACTATACAGTGGACACTCCACTTTAACATGAAACCCATCTTCTATTTATGTCAATATTAATGTGTTACAATTCCCCCTGGAGTCAATTTCAAATGATTATCGAGCACATCTTATGCCCTGCTCACATAGACCCACCGACGCCTCGGCCGAGCTAAAAAGGGGGAAATTGGCCCCAATTCGGCCCTAAATCGGCCGTGACCTCGGCCGACCTCGGCCGAGCATTGCTGCTCGGTGGCTCATTTCAGGTGCTCGGCTGAGGCCTTTCCAGTTTTAATGCAGACATTAAAACCAGGCCGAGCTCGGCCAATTTCCTTAGGTCGGCGGAGGTCGGCCGACTTCTCGGCCGATTTTTAAAACTATGAAAGCTCGGTGTGAAAGTTGAAGAACTCGGTGGCGTGGGCGAGCTGTGACGTCGGCCGACCAGTCTTAGTCTATGTGAGCAGGGCATATTAGACATAGCGTAAAGTTTCCACTCTGTCTAGGATCATAATTATTATAAATGTTATTTCTTTATAACTCAGTCCATATTTCATGTGATTGCATGCTTAAAATTTAACATCTCAATTCAAGTGAAAACTTCCATGAAAGATATAATACAGAAATGTGGCCAGACCGCCCTTCTACTCTGTTATCTTCATACACGGCATACACTGCGTGTATATCGACCCCTGACATCAAAACAAAGTTTAAGCAGGCAAGGCCATCTGCATAGTGACAAATAACATTTTGTTGTTACAGCTAGGCTATAGCATACAGAGAGATTGGTAATCATTTTCTCAGTCAGATCTGAAACAATAAAATGCCCATTTAGTGTGATAAAGCTTTGCATAAGCCCCTAACTGACATTGGTATACGTCCATGCAGATCATCTTCAATTGCCTACAAATCAATACAACTACATGTCTATAGGTTACACACTTGATGTTTAATACCATGTTCACACCATAACTATACGTACAAATAATGCTAGTACGCTTATATACTACCTAACCTAACCTTGATACCGGCATATTGTCGCAAAGGTACTACCGACTACCGTTAGTACCGTTTCACAAATGCAAATAAAAACGGTATTAACTAAGGCCGGTATGAAGTGATTTAATACCGACTTTAATACCGATCTCACGCTAGAAGCGTGACTCAGCAATGGTAAAATGGTATTGTTTGTAGGTTTCGATCTCCAGCCATATTTTTTACTCACGAATATGTCAGATTCGGACAAAGTTACCGTATTCAAAGTTAACCAATTATTTCTTTATTCAAACAAGCCGAATGGAGGACTCCATATGCGGTCAATAAAAACACACACATAGGCCTAAATGTACTTGAGAGTATGGAAGTATAATGGAAAAATGTGCCCTCTAAGTGGTTATCCGTCACAAACCGTGACCTCGAGGTGGTTATCCGTCACAAACGGTGACCTCGAGGTGGTTATCCCTCACAAACGGTGACCTCGAGGTGGTTATCCCTGACAAACGGTGACCTCGAGGTGGTTATCCCTGACAAACGGTGACCTCGAAGTGGTTATCCCTGACAAACGGTGACCTCGAGGTGGCTATCAGTCACAAACGGTGACCTCGAGGTGGTTATCCCTGACAAACGGTGACCTCGAGGTGGTTATCCCTGACAAACGGTGACCTCGAAGTGGTTATCCCTGACAAACGGTGACCTCGAGGTGGCTATCAGTCACAAACGGTGACCTCGAGGTGGTTATCCCTCACAAACGGTGACCTCGAGGTGGTTATCCCTCGCAAAAGGTGACCTCGAGGTGGTTATCCCTGACAAACGGTGACCTCGAAGTGGTTATCCCTGACAAACGGTGACCTCGAGGTGGCTATCAGTCACAAACGGTGACCTCGAGGTGATTATCCCTCACAAACGGTGTCCTCGAGGTGGTTATCCCTCGCAAAAGGTGACCTCGAGGTGGTTATCCCTGACAAACGGTGCCCTCGAGGTGGTTATCCCTGACAAACGGTGACCTCGAGGTGTTTATCCCTCACAAACGGTGACCTCGAGGTGGTTATCCCTCGCAAAAGGTGACCTCGAGGTGGTTATCCCTGACAAACGGTGCCCTCGAGGTGGTTATCCCTGATAAACGGTGACCTCGAGGTGTTTATCCCTCACAAACGATGACCTCGAGGTGGCTATCCCTCACAAAACTCTTCCTTTCTGCTATCTAATAAATGTTTCATGTTTTCCTTCTGTTTCAGGATGAACCAAACGACTGTCTATGTGGTTTGATGTTCATCGCATCGGTCAGAAGACATGATATTAACTGTGTGAGTACAGCTGGCCTCTCCTGCTTTAAGACAATATTAAATTCAATTAAATTCAGTCTTGGCCGCCATGTGTGATTTCCCCTGTTCGAGTCACGTAATACGACACCCGTGACGTGGTTGATGTGAATGATCACGTGACCTGTGCGACATCACAGAGCTGACGGCATAACAGCCACATCGCTTGGAAAACTGTCGGCAATTTCGTACCCTACAGCCCACTGACCCCAAGCACTTTCTGAGGAAGATAGGATATTGCTTTGGCTGTATGAACGGCAGACACATGTTCAAGGTATGCACTCGCAGGAAGGACTGTCAGACGTGTGGTGGCCTCCATCCCACATTGCTGCACGTCGACAAAGTCACAGGCGCAACGACTGTCGATGATTCGGATTCGACAAAACAAGGTGTAAAGGCGATGAGGAACTCTACTGAAGTTGATGGGCGTGCATCTACGCACGCTACCAGATCCACTGGTGACGTGTCAGCTCAGTATAACAGTACGATTGTACCAGTGAATCTGTTTCACAACGATCATCCAGAAGAGAGGATTACTGTGTATGCAATGCTGGATGACCAGTCAAACTCCTGTTTCATCTCCAAAACTACGCAAGAAAAGCTGAAGGCTAGCGGTGAGCCGGTAAAGATACGACTGGCTACCATGGTGGCGGATACTACTATCGACACAGAAGTTGTTTGTGGACTAAAATGTGTCGAATGTTCAAGACAACCTCGTCATCCCTCTCCCTGGGACCTATGTCCGGGATGACATTCCCATCGACCGGGACTTAATTTCAAGACCGGAAACTGCAAGGCAATGGACCCACCTGACCTCGATAGCTGAGCACCTGCATCCTTATGATGAAGACATGGACATTGGATTGTTCATCGGTCTGAATTGCCCACGAGCATTGAAACCCAGAGAGCTCGTCTGAGGCGCCGGCGACGATCCATGGGCCGTCCGCACAGCCCTTGGTTGGGGTATCGTTGGTATTGTTGATCCATCTGATGCTCAATTTGTGAGCGTTACCAACGACAAGTCTTGTCACGTAGCGTTTCGCACTCATGCTACTGAAGTCAGCCCCTTGGCCTTAAACAAGATGTTAGAGCTTGACTTTAACGAAAGGAATTCTGGAAAGGGAATGTCCATGGAAGATCAGCGCTTCATGGAACGGCTCTCCGAAGGCATGCATAGACATTCAGATGGCCACTTTGAGGCCACTACCGTTCAAGGAGGATGTAATCAAGCTACCAGACAATAAGTCCATGGCGTTGAAAAGACTTTCCGGACTAAGCAGAAAGCTTCATCATGATAAACCATACAAGGAGGATTATACAAAGTTTATGAATAACATCATAAGCCGTGGGTATGCAGAGGTCGTACCAAAGGAAGAGTTGTCTGGTCCAGAAGGAAGGGTGTGGTACTTACCTCACCATGGGGTCTACCACCCTAATAAGCATGACAGGCTAAGAGTCGTCTTCGACTGCAGCGCTGAATTCAATAGAGAAACGTTGAACAGTCACCTGCTGCACGGCCCAGATCAAACAAACAACTTGACAGGGGTATTGTGTAGAATTCGTGAAGAGGATGTCGCATTCAGCTGTGACATTGAAGGTATGTTTCACCAGGTTGGAGTAAATCCGGAAGACAGGGACTTCTTACGCTTCCTGTGGTGGGACGATGGGGACACCGAGGGTATGCCCAAAACATATAGAATGACGGTACACTTATTCGGAGCAACCTCTTCCCCTGGATGTGCCAAGTATGCCCTCAAGGCCTGCGCAGATACGTTTGAGCGTGAATGCGGAATTGCAGCGGCAAACTTTGTGCGGGATCACTTTTATGTGGATGACGGACTGAACAGCGGAGCCACGCCTGAAGAAGCTCTTCAGTTGGTAGAAAGTAGCAGGGAATTGTGCAAAAAGGGTGGATTCAATTTACACAAATACGTGTGTAACGACAAGGCCGTCCTTGCAGCTATACCACCTGGGCTGCGGGCGAAGGACGTCCAGAACCTTGATCTCACCCTATATATGCTGCCGATCGAGCGGACCCTCGGATGGACTGGTGCGTTGAATCCGACACCTTTCGGTTTAGGATTGAGGTTAAGCAGAAGCCTCTCACGCGAGGCGGCATGCTATCGGTCGTAAGTTCATTGTACGACCCCCTCGGCATGGTTTCACCGTACGTCCTGCTGACGAAAAGGACCTTGCAACAACTCTTGTCTCGACCAAGATTAGTACATATTTGCAGGAGCAGTTGGATTATGAGACAATTCAGCACTACTATTGGACTGACAGTAAGGTAGTGCTCGGATATCTCAAAAGTGAATCGCGACGGTTTCACACATTCGTCGCGAACCGTGTCGCACAAATCAGAACCTTGACGGACGTTAACGATTGGCATTACGTAGACACAAAAGAAAACCCGGCTGACATCGCATCTAGAGGCTTAACTGCCCAGGAGCGGATCGACGCGAAAGAATGGTGGCGGGGCCCCCCTTCCTGCTGTCAACAGAGCCTCTCCCAATTGAGAGTGACTCCATCTCTGTGTCGCCGGACGATCCTGAACTCAAGAAGGTGGTTACCCACGTGGTGCAAAAGCAAGCGGCTTTCCCGGACGTTCTGGATAGACTGAGTCGCTACTCTAACTGGCACCGGGCTAAGCTCGCAGTAGCGCTTTGCCTACGCTTTAAGGACTTGCTGAAGTTCAGGTCGGTGAACAAACCATCAGCCGTTCCTTCCGCGGAGATCCGGAAACAGCGCGTCCTGTCAGGATACAAACTAGTCTGTGTTTCAGAGCTGGTGAGAGCCGAGCAGGCGATAATTGCGGCCGCACAAGAAAGTGTCTTCGCTGACGAACTTCAAACCTTACGCCATTTTGGGATCTATGCCGAAAGCAAGGAACAGTGCAGACAGCGCAACGAGTGCATCAAAAGGAGTAGCAGCGTGTTTCGCCTGGATCCGTATCGTGATGACGATGGCATTATGAGGGTCGGCGACAGAATACGGCGCGCAAGCATACCACGTGACTTAGCGCACCCGGTCATACTACCAAAGGAGAGCCACGTGACGCGACTCATTGTGGATCACTACCATCAAAGGATCTGCCACTCCGGCCGAAACAAGACCCTGGATGAAATTCGAGCATCTGGCTATTGGATCATTAAGGCACGGGCCACCATCGCATCCCGTCTGTGGAACTGTGTCACATGCAAGAGGTTACGTGGATCGGCGAGTTCGCAGAAAATGGCCGATCTACCAAGAGATAGGCTGGAACCCTCGCCCCCTTTCACCTACAGCGCGGTCGACTATTTTGGACCATTCTACATAAAAGAGGGCCGCAGCGAAAAGAAGAGGTGGGCGGTGCTGTTCACATGTATGGCCAGTAGAACCGTGCATATTGAAACAGCCAATGCACTGTCGACTGATTCCTTCATAAACGCAGCTTAGATCTGACTGGGGCACAAACTTCGTCGGCGCCCAGTCTGAACTGAAGGCAGCTCTGGACGAGAGCATTATTGCATCTGAGGTCTTGAAAGACAACTGCGATTGGGTCCCATTCCGGATGAACCCATCCTCCGCCAGCCATTTGGGCGGAGTATGGGAGAGAATGATCAAATCCGTAAGGAATATTCTGTCAGCTCTCCTCGTCGCCCACGGCGACAAACTAGACGACGAGAGTATGCGCACTCTGATGGTAGAGGCCGAGGCTGTGGTTAACAGCCGCCCTATAACATACCTTGATACCACGTCATCGGATAGCGGTGAGCCCCTCTTACCCTATCGCATCCTCACATTGAAAACGAAAATCGTGTTGCCTCCACCCGGACATTTTGGAAGAGAAGATCAGTACCACCGAAAGCGTTGGCGCCAGGTCCAGTTTCTCGCCAACGAGTTCTGGAATAAATGGCGTGCGGAATATCTTTCCACGCTGCAAGAGAGATCCACTTGGAACAAGCCGCGTGACAACCTGCAAGTAGGTGACGTCGTCCTTGTAAAGAACGAGCAGACCCCGCGATGCCAGTGGCCTTTGGCACGTGTCAGCCAGATCTTCCCCAGCGACGACGGCTTGGTGCGCAAGATTAAAGTGACGACGGGAAGAGCCGCGTACGATAGACCCATACACAAAGTGGTTCCTCTCTTCTCACCGAGGACCCCCGACGAGGAGCCTATGTGACTGATATTATTTGTATATGAATATCTAATTTAGTTTGTGGTAAATGGATCAGTGGGTTCCTGATCTAATTTAAGGGAGCCATGTTACGGACCTAGTTATCGGTTACTTTAATTGTCAATTTCTTTTATGTTTTCTGTATTTTGCTTTCCACTTGGCACCGAAATATTGTCACCTGATGGTTCACAGTTTTTTACGTAAAGAAATAAAGTGAAGTTAATAAAGAAATAAACGGCCTGACAGCATTTTCGGTACATTATTTATATTGCCGGTGCGTTTTTTTCCCTAGTTTTTCCATTTATTGCGGGGCCGGCCCGATAGCTCAGTGGGCTGGAGCACTGGCATTCAGCGCTCAGGCCACCTGAGAGCCTAACAGCACGTGGATCGATGGTTCGAGCCCCGCTGTGGCCACGTCTGTGTGGTCCAAGTATACGGTCTTTCTTCGCAAAGAGTAGGGGGTTAAGCCCGAGGCCGGTAAAGTATGTACTCGTTGCTTTCAGTAACCGATGTGATACTGTTTGTGCTCCTATAAGGCGATGGACTTCTATTTACAAAGGAGTCTCGGAGGAAGAACATCATTCGTTGTCTGAAGGCTTAGGTCCCTCTCCAGTCTGCAGAACCCGGGCCGAAATTGCGGCAAGTCGGCTGCCGGCGGCTGCCCCACCCACCTCTGCACGTCGTCTTGCCTCTGCTCCGCCTTCAACCTCCACTACCGGTGCTGCCCCCCCCCCCCCCCCACCGCCGTGTGGGTGCTATTCGTTCTACGTCTGGTGGCCCGCCCCCCTCTGCGGGTGTTACCCGTCCTACGTCTGGTGGCCCGCACCCCTCTGCGGGGGTTACCCGTTCTACGTCTGGTGGCCCGCCCCCCTCTGCGGGTGCTTCCCGTTCTACGTCTGGTGGCCCGCCCCCCTCTGCGGGTGTTACCCGTTCTACGTCTGGTGGCCCGCCCCCCTCTGCGGGTGTTACCCGTTCTACGTCTGGTGGCCCGCCCCCTCTGCGGGTGTCACCCGTTCAATGTCTGGTGGCCCGCCCCCCTCTGCGGGTGTTACCCGTTCAATGTCTGGTGGCCCGCCCCCCTCGGCGGGTGTTACCCGTTCTACGTCTGGTGGCCCGCCCCCCTCTGTAGGTGCTTCCCGTTCTACGTCTGGTGGCCCGCCCCCCTCTGCGGGTGTTAGCCGTTTGACGTCTGGTGACCCGCCCCCCTCTGCGGGTGCTTCCCCTTCTACGTCTGGTGGCCCGCCCCCCTCTGCGGATGTTACCCGTTCAATGTCCGGTGGCCCGCCCCCCTCTGCGGGTGTTACCCGTTCGACGTCTGGTGGCCCGCTCCCCGCTTGCGGGTGTCACCCGTTCTACGCCCTTGCGCCCGCCCCCCTCTGCGGGTGCTTCCCGTTCTACGTCTGGTGGCCCGTCCCCCCTCTGCGGGTGTTACCCGTTCAATGTCTGGTGGCCCGCCCCCCTCTGCGGGTGTTACCCGTTCAATGTCTGGTGGCCCGCCCCCCTCTGCAGGTGTTACCCGTTCTACGTCTGGTCCCGCAGAGGGGGGCGGGCCACCAGACGTAGAATGGGTACCAGACGTCCTGAACCAAGGCCAGAACTTGGAAATTGGAAAGCCGCTATTGGTGCCCGACTAGGTTCAGCGTGGCCGGTTTGTTTTTGAGTTTTCACCTGATCACGTACGCCTTATATAACTCTGGTTGACATCAAATTCATAATTTGAATCTCTGACTTAAATGGGGGAAATGGATGTTAGATATTAAGAAATTCGGGAATGCTTATCATGTTGTCTAAACTATTCGTCTGTAAACTATTAATTTACCGACTATCATGTGCTGGAGTACATTTTAATTTAGAAGATCCAACGTTAGCACACTAGACCTCTGGGCAGATCAGAAGGTTCTGAGTGCGCATCGGGGCCTGAGGCTTGTTTTTGCATTCATTTATCTTTCATTGCCCCGTCAGGTTTCTTGGCCCAGTTTGTGTGCATAATAGCGGCCTAAAACACCAGTTCATTTCAAAACCAATTGAATTATACACTAACATCTTAATTGTAGCGCGGCAAAGGACACATATGGCAGAGTTGGAGGCTTGTGGCCCTTACATCGCCATGGAGCAGCTATGTTCTCCGGCACTATAAACCCATTCAGAGTCTCCCAAGACCTGTGTTCTCAATTTGGAAAACGCCTTGACCGACAGCGTTGTGGGGGACATAGCTTGCGGCAGGGTTTATATTGCCACCTTCCTGGTTGATAACCGGTAAGTTCTAGTGGGTACATATAGTTTGTCTCTTGCTTTATGTTTCTCCAAATTACGATACATAAGAACACTGAAACTAATGAAATTTCAGTTCTGTTATGCAATTATTATTAGATACCCCACTGCAATGTCACATGGATATGAATTCAGCATTTTGCAGCAAGTCAATATATGGCGCAAATACAAGTGAACATCATTAAGGATAATTATGACGGTCTTTTTCTTCCACCGTCCCTGTCACATTTGAAATGGCATTCAAGTTTCTTTCTAGCGAAAGGTATTTGCCATTGAAGTGTGACGTGAATATTGTTTTTACGCAAATAAAGAGCATGCCCGCGTGTTCTTTTTATTCATAGATGTTTTACCAGTTTTATGAGTTATGTGGTAAGCTTAGCTAGAAAAGAAGAGGATATTGAGAGAGTATCGGTTTCTTCATGGTTATATTTGGGATGGTCGTGCTTTAACTCATCTTACAACTATGGTGTTTGTTCGCTAATATAAGCCCTTTGCATGTTTCATGGCCTGTTTCAAGTTGTGAGTTGAAGTGTCACCCGGGTATTAGAGAATAAAGCCAGTGTTGTGATGAAAAGCTGAAGTTTGTGAAAATAATGTATAACTCACAAGTTCTTGTTAGTTGCATTTACTTAACTACCAAAACCTGCAGGGACGTACCTAAATCTCATTTTTGGTTGTATCTCAGTGTGAAACATGGTTTACGTATATTTTCTTACTTTAATGACGTTCCCGATTGTTGTTTGCGCTGGTCCTAGTAGCTGTACAGTATATTGCGGATGAGAACCTATACATAATACGATTTAGTATGCCCCAAATACGTAGTGGATGTTAATTTTAGTGCTCTGTTTATGGTTCCTTTTAAAAACGTCTTCGATATATTCAATCGGCCATTGTTATATTTGGAAGTATATTATATGTGCTGTTCATTGTTTTTTAATGGAGCATTTTGTACACGAGGTGGATCGATAGCGGTGCTCTGTCAGGCTTTGTCCGGCGACATCGACATGTACTCCGAGGTGCCGGACCTACCGATAAACAGGAGCTGCTTTGTGAAGTCATGACAGCGTACGATATATAGAACAGGAGACAGTGGTACCAGCAGGTGTTGTCAGAGAAACGGTCAGCAACACCTTGTATGTTATTGTAGTTGTCTCGGTATTATCGCTTATCGGGTTGTATAAATCATTTCGCATTCTTTCACATCCGTTTCGCCAGTTCTGACACTAGTTGTAGAGCTATTGCGCATAAGTCCACAACACAAGTTGTTTCTGTTTCTTTAGATTTATTTCAAGTTCTCAGGTTCTGGTTCCCGCTCAAGTTGTCAAGTTCTGCCTCCCGCTCAAGTAGTTAAGATCTGGTCTCCTCTGCATTCCCGCATCCCTTTATAAATCCCTAAAAAGCTCTTCCCGTCTACCCCCACTGCCATACTACTCCCGGCACGTGCAACGTGCAACGTGATCGTCCAATCTATCTTTTAACCACCCTCCCTCCTAAATAAACTACAGCTTGACCGCCCCCGCCTAGCCTAGTCTAGCGCTAAACATACGCGGCCCGCATCTCTGGATCCCGATCGCCTGCACTACAACACCAGATGACCCCCCGCTGGTCAGCGGTCGTAAACCCTCCCGGCCAGTAGCTGCATGCCTCCCTTGGGATATCTCCCCACTCGTCCACCCTGGCCCTACGCCCCCGGGGTGACTTACTTGTTGTGGTTAACTAAACTGTATGCTACACTGGGGTCTCTGCACTAAATTATGGGTTCCCTACATTATGCATACATGTACATTTCGATCTTTTTTAAGATAATTTATAAACTGAATTGGCCATTCCCATTGTTTTAATACCATCATGAAGGGACGCCACGTCTGTATTTAATACAGTACACACATACTGATGACGCTTATGAATTGTGTGCACTTGGTGGTTTGTAACCAGTTGTAGCCCTGAGAGATCGTTTTCGGGGCAAACTTAAGGTTCTTGCCAATACAGTGATGCGCAGTTCAGGAATATTCGTTCTACAACGCTTGCCAACGCGAGAAAAATACTGCTACAGCATCATTAAGATGAACTTTACATGGCTTTTGGCAAATGGTTGCTCATATAAGTGGCCAAAGTGATATGCTTGGTATGAAGGCTTTGTAATATAACGTGTGAAGCTCGTTTTGAGTGTGTCTTATTTACTGTAGAGTTATTGTTTAGGTGCTTCAACGAATGCCTCTAACACTGGTCGGCGATGGAACAAGTCTGTTGGCCAAAACCGGATTGGGGTCGCCAAAGCTGACGCCAAGCTGAGTCCGTGTATTCGGCCATCACGTCCGGGCATTGAGCTTCTTGGGACTTTCGTCCATCTCTACAAAAAAGACCATCCAAAACTCGGCAACAACACTGACGGGTATATATACTGCCAGACAGTGAAAGTATGTATACATGTACTGCTGAAATTGCGTGGTGACTGACACTGTCTGACTGGGAACCTTTATTTCATCTATCGTTAAAACATATGTATGTGATAATTCTATGCGCTTAAAAGCTTTTATCTTCTGGGATTGATCGTATGCTCCAATTACACACACGTGTTACAAAATTCACAACAGAGACAATAATAACTATTAAAACGGGAACCGCGATAATTTATCGCCTTTCTCGCGTCTGAATAACCTGATAATAATGTAAATTCGTTACATAACAAAGGAAGGACGTGTTAAATAAAAATGTAGGTTATTTATACGGTGGCAGTGGATAGCTACCAAGAGAGACTCAACTGAATGGGCTTTACGGCGCAAATTGTCCTATGATTAACTTTTATTATGACCAGTGTTTTATCACTTACAGATTCCATTCCCAGACTGGGATTTATGCCAATATACCATCCCAATCTGACATGGACAACCATCGCCAAGTCGAGTCCTTCACATTCGACTTGATCCCACATGTCGTAGCTGTGTTCTTACTTGCCGTGTCAACGTTCCCACATGTCGTGGCAGTGTTTCAACATGTTGTGGATGTATTCCTACATGTCGTGGCTGTGTTCACTCATGTCGTGGCCCTGTTCCCACATGTCGCGGCAGTGTTTCAACATGTCGTGACTTTGTTTCCCCATGTCGTATCAACTTCTTGTTCTTACTTGCCGTGCCAACGTTCCCACATGTCGTGGCAGTGTTTCCACAGGTCGAGGCAGTGATCTCACATGTCGCGGCAGTGTTCCCACATGTCGCAGCTGTGTTCACTCATGTCGTGGATGTGTTCCCACATGTCGTGGCTGTGTTCCCACATATCGTGTCAGCGTTCCTACATTGGGTGGCAGTGTTTCCACACGTCGTGGTTTGTTCACACATGTCGTGGCAGTGTTGCCACATGTCGTGGCCGTGTTATTGCGTGTAGCGGCAGTGCTGCCACATGTCGTAAATGTGATCCCACATGTCGTGGCTGTATTCCCACATATCGTGACTGTCATTCCACAAGTCATAGCTGTGTTCACGCATATCGTGTCAGCGTTCCTACATTGGGTGGCAGTATTTTCACATGTCGTGGCTTGTTCACACATGTCGTGGCAGTGTTGCCACATGCCGTGGCAGTGTTGCCACATGTCGTGAATGTGATCCCACATGTCGTGGCTGTGTTCGCTCATGTCGTGGCCGTGTTCCCGCATGTCACGGCAGTGTTCCTACATGTCGTGACTTTGTTTCCCCATGTCGTATCAACGTTTCCACAGGTCGAGGCAGTGATCTCACATGTCGCGGCAGTGTTCCCACATGTCGTGGATGTGTTGCCACATGTCGTGGCCGTGTTCCCACGTGTCGTGGCTGTGTTCCCACATGTCGCAGCTGTGTTCTTGCATGTAGCGGCAGTGCTGCCACATGTCGTAAATGTGATCCCACATGTCGTGGCTGTATTCCCACATATCGTGACTGTCATTCCACAAGTCATAGCTGTGTTCACGCATATCGTGTCAGCGTTCCTACATTGGGTGGCTGTATTCCAACTAGTCATGGTTGTGTTCCCACATGTCGTGGTTGTGTTCCCACATGTCGTGGCTGTGTTCCCACATGTCGTGGTTGTGTTCCTACATGTCGTGGTCGTGTTCCCGCATGTCGTGGCAGTGTTTCTACATGTCGTGGCAGTGTTCCACATGTCGTGTCTGTGCTCTCAAATGTCGTGTCAACATTCCCAGATGTCGTGTCAACATTCCCATATGTCGCGGCAGTGTTCCCACATGTGAATGTGTTGACACATGTCGGGAAAGTGTTGCCACATATCGGGGCTGTGTTTCCACATGTCGTGGCTGTGTTCCCACATGTCGTGGCTGTGTTCCCACATGTCGGGGCTGTGTTGCTACATGTCACGGCTGTGTTCACCCATGTCGTGAAATTGTACGCACATGTCGTGGCTGTGTTCCCACATTTCGTGTCAGCGTTCCTACATTGGGTGGCAGTATTTTCACATGTCGTGGCTTGTTCACACATGTCGTGGCAGTGTTGCCACATGCCGTGGCAGTGTTCCCACATATCGTGTCAGCGTTCCTACATTGGGTGGCAGTGTTTCCACATGTCGTGGCTTGTTCACGCATGTCGTGGCAGTGTTGCCACATGTCGTGGCTTGTTCACGCATGTCGTGGCAGTGTTGCCACATGTCGTGGATGTGTTCACACATGTCGTGGCAGTGTTGCCACATGCCGTGGCAGTGTTCCCACATATCGTGTCAGCGTTCCTACATTGGGTGGCAGTGTTTCCACATGTCGTGGCTTGTTCACGCATGTCGTGGCAGTGTTGCCACATGTCGTGGATGTGTTGCCACATGTCGTGGCTGTGTTCCCACTTGTCGTGGATGTGTTCTCACATGTCGTGAATGTGTTCTCACATGTCGTGGATGTGTTGCCACATGTCGTGGCTGTGTTCCCACTTGTCGTGGATGTGTTCTCACATGTCGTGGATGTGTTCTCACATGTCGTGGATGTGTTGCCACATGTCGTGGCTGTGTTCTCACTTGTCGTGGATGTGTTCTCACATGTCGTGGATGTGTTCTCACATGTCGTGGATGTGTTGCCACATGTCGTGGATGTGTTCTCACGTGTCGTGGATGTGTTCCCACACGTTGTGGCTGTGTTCCATCATGTCGTGATTGTGTTTAAACATGTCGTGGCAGTGTTTCACTTGTCGTGGCAGTGTCCCAATATGTCGTGGTTGTGTTGCCACATGTCGTGAATATATTCCCACATGTCGTGACTGTGTGGCCACATGTCGTGGATGTGTTGCCACATGTCGTGAATATATTCCCACATGTCGTGACTGTGTGGCCACATGTCGTGGATGTGATGCCACATGTCGTGGATGTGATGCCACATGTCGTGGATGTGATGCCACATGTCGTGGATGTGTTGCCACATATCGTGGCTGTATTCCAATATGTCGCGGTTGTGTTTCCATATGTCATGGCAGTGTTCCCACATGTCGTGACTTTGTTCGCACATGTCGTGTCGACGTTTCCACAGGTCGCGGCAATGTTCCCACATGTCGTGACTGTGTTGCCACATGTCGTGTCGACGTTTCCACAGGTCGCGGCAATGTTCCCACATGTCGTGACTGTGTTGCCACATGTCGTGGCAGTGTTCCCACATTTCGGAGCAGTGTTCCCATGTGTCGCGGCTGTGTTGCCACATGCCGTGGATGTGTTCCATCATGTCGTGAATGTGTTGCCACATGTCGTGGCTGCGTTTTCACTGGTCGTGGCTGTGTTCCACATGTCCGTTGGCGCACGGGTCGCGGCAGTGTTCCCACGTATCGCGGCTGTTTTCGCACGGGTCCCTAAAGTGTTAGCACGGGTCGTGGTGGTGTTCCCACGTGGCGCGGCAGTGTTCCCACGGGTTGCGGCAGTGTTTCCCCCGGTCGCGTCAGTGTTGGCACAGGTCGCGCCAGGTTTTTAGCAGGTCGCAGCAGTGTTCGCTCGGGTCGCGGCTGTGTTCCCACTGGTCGCGGTAGTGTTTCCACGGTTCGCCACAGTGTTCCCACGGGTCGCCACAGTGTTCCCACGGGTCGCCACAGTGTTCTCACGGGTTGCAACAATGTTCCCACTGGTTGCTGTAGTGTTTCCCCTGGTCGCGGCTGTGTTCCACAGGGTCGCGGTAGTTATCCCACCGGTCAGTGTGGTGTCCGCCGCGTGAGTGTGGTGTCCCCCACGGGTCAGTGTGGTGTCCGCCAAGGGTCAGTGTGGTGTCCGCCACGGGTCAGTGTGGTGTCCCCCACGGGTCAGTGTGGTGTCCACCACGGGTCAGTGTGGTGTCCGCCAAGGGTCAGTGTGGTGTCCCCCACGGGTCAGTGTGGTGTCCGCTACGGGTCAGTGTGGTGTCCGCCACGGGTCAGTGTGGTGTCCCCCACGGGTCAGTGTGGTGTCCACCACGGGTCAGTGTGGTGTCCGCCACGGGTCAGTGTGGTGTCCACCACGGGTCAGTGTGGTGTACGCCACCGGTCAGTGTGGTGTCCACCACTGGTCAGTGTCGTGGCCACCAATGTGGTCGCCATTCACGATGTGATATCTACAATGGTTCGAGTGCGAGATGGATTTATTTCAGCCCAAGTCTCACATATATATCCTGTCTGAACTTTTAAACGCGGATAGGATAGGATATTTCTGCTGAAATAAACTCTTCTCGTACGAGAAGCCACCACATATGCTTTTTCTCGAACAAATCACGTCAAAGTTTTTCCGGAGAAGTGACAATTACGCGCCATGCGAAAATGTTCAGTCGCAGAGCGCATGTTGTACTGGGATTATTCCAAACCTAGAGTCATTCGGCCGCAACCAAGCCCGAGTATGCGAAACGCTCCTGTAAAAGAGAGCATAGCCGACTCGTGAAGTCAACGATGGTCCATTTTATTTCAGCCGGACCCCACTGATTCCCCCGCTGGTCGTAGTAGGGTCTCCGCAAATCGCAGAAGTGTCCCTGCGGGTCGCAGCAGTGCTCTCACTTGTCACAAGAGAGCCCCCAGGTGTCGCAGCAGTGTCCTTACGGATCGAAACCCACGGGTTTTCGCAGTGTCACCAACGGATTGCACTGCCCCAATTGGTTGTGGCAGTGTTCTCACGGGCGGAATCAGCACCCACATGGGTCGTGGCATCAGTGTCCCAACGGGTCGCAGCAGTGTTGGTGGTATGTCTGCCATCTACATCTTGGGTCGCAGCAGTGTCCCCAAGAGCCATAGTTGTCTTGTCCGTGCGTCGCAGCAGTGTTCTCACAGGTTGTTACGTTGTCTTACCCCAACCATATCCACTGCCCAAAACAATAATCTGAACCCAACACTCGAAAGTGCCTCAGAATTAGCTCGGTGAAAAAATCGTAGAACCGCGCCTTCTTTTCGCTAAGTCCTTGTGGAAGCATAACGGACCCATGAACGAAGGGCCGTGTTGTTCCAGCCCTACTGCCTCATAACGTCCCAATACAAGTCGTTCAACACCAAATCGAGTGGCTAATTTGAAGTTGACTGCTGCTAACCAAGAGCCAGTTTTAAATCTATCGTATTATATGACAGAAGTCAAGAAGCGGTTTGTTTGTTGCATAGTGCGACGGCAATCATTTGAATAGATTGACCGAGCCTTAAACATATATTTCGTCGGTTAGATGTTGTGGTTTGTTTTACTAAGGTTGGTGTCGGCCACTGGCCAGTGTGGTATCCGCCCATGGTCAGTGTGGTTTACGCCACGGGTCAGTGTGGTTTCCGCTTTCCCCGGTCATGTGGCTCGATGTAGGCCAGAAAATGTGTCGTCATTTCCCCGATGTGAAACCGCGCATTTGCCCGAGACAGAAATAATTGTACAACTGTGTGTTAATGCGCCGTGAAAGAAATTATGTGTAAAAAGTTCGGCATGATAATGTACTGTTTAAGCATAACGATTCCTCTAAAATAATTATCCATTTACTCTCGGCTGCATAGCATTAAAACGTTCCCTCACAAGCTGTTTCCAACCCAATATATTTGCACATTTAGACCTGATGGCTGGTTTCAAAATATCTCCCGGTCAACTTAGTAGCCTTTTTTGCCAACCAGTGAAAACAGTTCTGAATAGCTTGAACGTTTATCCCATACTTAGTTAATTAAATAGAGATTGGTTTCCATTGTTCTGTTCAAATGACGAGGAGAATGAAGGCTTCATACTTACACCTTCTTGCGTGTAATTTAATCAGGTCTTAGTTAAGTAGGTGTCATATAATTAGTCTTGTTACGTGCCAGTTTTAACAGGCATCCAGTCGTGCCTCCCTCCCTCACTGACAACTTGTCGTCTGCAACAACCCCACAACCCCATCATGTTTTCAAGGAAAACGACAGTTAAGCACGAATTTTAATGACTTAGTGCCGTTGCATTTACATTTAGGGTTTTCTTATGAAACTCTTGAGCTGCAGATACATCCAAACATGTTTTCGATCTGTCCCATTAATTGCTTTTATTCGTTATACGCACTAAGGTGCAATAAAGATAAAAATGCAAGGAACACTAAATTGTGTGTTGTGCTGGTAGGCGATTATTTTATTCTTAATATTGTTATGGAAATAAGCTCGAGCGGTGGCAAATGGTAAATCAGGAAAGTTATTCGGTGTTATTCAGTCAATGTCAGGTGTGGCTCTCTCGCATCGTCAAAGTCAAGCGAATCGTTCTCTGCTTCGTATGGTGTGCGTCAATGAAAAGTCTTTATAGTGTGCAATTTAATTATTTATTTCAATGGACAAAGGTTCATCTGACTTATTCGATACAAAGGCTTAAGTAGATACAAGATGATATAAGTGGAGTATTTCCTATGTCTACTTTTTCGACTTGGAGACGCGCGAAGAAATTACCCTTGTTCTAAATCCGTACATTAGCAACCCTACAGAAACCCCCAGTTTTCGACTTTGTGTCCTACCAGGCAATAATTACTAAAAAAACTCCCTAAAAGGTCTACTGTCTATAATCATATCTCACGCGCATAATAAATTCCGTTATATCACTCAAATGCCTAAAAGTTTCTAATAAATGAAATAACTACCTGAGGACAGTGAGATGTTGCACGGTCAGCTGTCCAGTGACAACTGCCCGGTGTGTGCAGACAGCGCTCCTTTTATAGGCTGAGCGAGGTGACGTGACAACATTCGCAAGCCAAAACTTCCGAAAGTTTTCTACCAAATTATGAATCTTTCCGCGGCTATACATCGAAATACCATGCTCTATACCAGGCATTTATCAAATACTACACGTATAACAGAGAATTCACCTGATTAAGGTAAGTTTCTACTAAATTACTTCTATTTGCTCCACTTTGAAGCTTGAAGCGACATTTCTGTCCAACTGTCAATTCTACAGCTTGTCAACAAAGCGTGCTAGACGAGAGCGTAAATCCTTCAATTGCTGTTTAATATAATAATTTACACAAGTGACCAGCAGGTTTTAAACTCACGTCTATTACTAACTTTTAGGACAATAATGCCCATAAAGTAACCTGATACCTTCAATATTTAAAGTAAGATATCTAGACCAGTATTTTACTTCTGACAGCCTGACACTTGACAGTCACTGACACTGTCAATAAAAACCAACTAGCCTATGGCATACTCTAGCTGTGTCTTCAACAATTCTCAAAGTTAATACAAAAAAATATGCAACCATGAACAATATAATTACTACCCACACATATTGCGTATCCAATGCCCGAGCATTACTAACTACAAGTAATACATAACTGCAAGTGGAACCGCATTACTTCCACATCTACCTACAACCAGACACGTATCAAGTATACATAATGATAACACAGCACTATTGCTATAGACTGTTTGTAATAAAACAGTAAAGTTGAAACAGCAATAATACCAGATACAACAAAGTATGGAGCGCCGTATGCTACACCGCCCTCGCTTCATATACAACAACATTCAGAAGAAAACATTATCCTATTATTGTATTTTCTCTTGTAAAACAAACACTCCAGAGGGTTGTGACCTGGCTAGGAGGCTAACAAATATCGAAGCTTATAGCTGTTATTACGGACCAATTAAGCATATAAAATAATAATCTCCAAATAAAATAAACCAAAAGTTAAATTTTTTAACTTTGGAAGTAACCGGACCAGGCAGTCGACAGTCAAAGCGATCAGAGTCAGTCGAAGGCTAGCGAGTTCGGCCCCCCCCCCCCCCCCCACTCCAACGCCTATCAGGTGCTCAAACCTGAAATCATTCCCATACATGAGGGTTAACCTAAATGCAATGGCGAGTGATAAAAAAAAAGTAAAAAAAAAAAAACGGACCTGGAGCCATGAAAGGAACAAAAGCGAAAATTTGAAAAAAGGTAAACAAACGGGCGCCATTTTGTTTTTTGTCGCATACCAATAAATTCTCCCTAGCCCTCCACATACCCTTCACCCCCCCCCCCCGCCTTCCAACTACCCCCCTCTGGCCTACCGTCTACCCCACTACACCTTTTACCCCCTCGTCTAACTACCCCCCTCCCCCCAGTCACCGGATGTAAACAAACCGCCGCCATCTTGTGACGTCACCTGTTGGGGTCACGTGATACGACACCCGTGACGTGGTTGGTGTGTCAGTGATCACGTGACCTGTGTGACGTCACAGAGCTGGCGGCAGACCTCCTTGTGACAATCATAGAGGGAGGGGCGGGCAAACAAGAGCCAGACAGGCCACACTGACCGCGCCCAGGCACTGTCCTCTGGGAGACTTGTGTCCAGCCACTCTCCCCGCGCTGACTGCGGATCGATGTCCGGCGCCCCCTCACCACTCAGCAGGGGGTGGCGGACACCCCCACTCGCCAGCTCCCTCATGTACTGACGGACCCCCCTCACCCCCTCCTTCACCAGGTCCCTCAAGACGAGGTACTTGAGGAAGGCGGAGCAGACCTCAAGTAGGGGTGAGGGTGGCAGCCCCACAGCCTGCCTCACGGCGGGGTGGAGGTGGCGGGCAGTGTCCCTGTATGACAGCCACTGGGCCTGACGGGTCAGGTTCTCACACAGGCCACACTCACCCTGACACCCCCCAGCCCCCCGCGCCGCCCGGTGCGCTGTGTGGGTGGCGGACACCACCAGCGCCACCCTGCTCCAGTAAACCCCCCGCCCAGCCTGCCACTCCCCCTCCCCCTCCCTCCTCTCTGGCAGACTCAGACTCCCGGTCCTCAGCGACTGCCTAACACACTCAGAGAGCCCTTCCACGTCTACCAACCCCCCGATACACCCCCGGGCCCCCCTCCCCCACCCCCCAGGGCCGCCAGGGTGTCCCTGGCCTCCCTCATCTCCTCCTCCATCTCATCCAGGGGGCACCACTGGAGGTAGCGCGGCGCCAGGAGCTTGAGGCCCCGGATGAGGGTGACGACGGGGGGTGAGCGGTGGCCGAGGGCGACCAGCGCGTGCGTCTCCACCACACACGTCGTCGGTAACCACACGCCCCTACCCTGCCACCCCGGCACCAGGTGGACGGGGTGTGAGGACGGCTCCAGCCCCGCCACCTCCTCCAGGCGGCATATCGCCTGCTGGGTGACACCCTTCAGGGCCTCCCGGGGGACAGGGAAGGCGGGGGTGAGGTCACAGGTCAGCCGGGTCTCCCCCCGCCACACCAGGGACAGGGTGACAGTTGTGGCGCCGACCTTCACCCTGGTGTACCAGGGAGAGAGGATGCCGTAGTGGGTCAGACCCTTCCGGGAGCGTGACGGTGGGCAGCACGGCATCCAGCCCGTCCGCCCAGCGGTTGCGAAAGGCCTCAGGGCCCACCTCACATTCCTCCACCCCCTCCACGACACGGGGCTCACCTCTCAGGACATTCTTCCTCCCCTTCTCCCGGCAGGCGGCCAGGGCCTTGCCACTCACCCACACACTATACTCCACCCTCCCCCCCTCCTCCTCCCTCA
The DNA here is from genome assembly GCA_964019135.1 of Arenicola marina. Taxonomy (NCBI): domain Eukaryota; kingdom Metazoa; phylum Annelida; class Polychaeta; family Arenicolidae; genus Arenicola; species Arenicola marina. Next base: position 42,714,007 of record OZ025253.1, on the reverse strand, counting down.
CCACCCTCACCCCCTCCCACGCCACACTAACTAAAATATCAAACTCGTTCGCCTTCGGTCTGACATCTGTCCCGTCGCCATGACTGCCGACCAGCGTGTCCCGGAGTCTGGCAAACAGGGGGTCCCTCCTACCCACCGCCGCAACCAGGTCACAGACTAACCTCTGGAAGGCTTTACTCCGGGCCACCGTGTCAGGGTGACCCCAGTCGAACGTGCCCCCCTCCAGCGTGGCCGCCTCCTCCGCCAGGGTGCCAGGGGGTCGGCGCTCCACCCGTAACCGGGAGGTGCGGACTATGGCGTTCTGGGGGTCGTACACCCCTGGCAGGTCCACCCGCCAGGTGGGGGTGCGGGGGGTAGTCGGGCCAGGGGTGAGGTCCTGAAGCGTCCCTTTCTGGGGGGTGGCGGTGCCGTGGGTGAGGTTCTGGGGGGGGGGGGGGGGGGCTTGCAGCTGATGTTGACCTTAAATAGAAAACAATAAACTGGTTTAGACATTTTGTTTTCAAAAGAGAAAACATGTAGTTTACAGCAATAGCTCTAGACTGTAATTGTAAAGTGTGTCAGATGAATGATCTGATAAAACTCTATAACTTAAATAGGTCTAGTAAGCTTATTTTCGTTAATGTTTATTAAAGATTTACATTTAGGCCTATAAGCTTTATAGATATGTAGCTTGAGTCTTCTTACATTGTCAAGTAGATATTCATTTCGTAAATTAGGTTACTAATTTACAAGTAACTTATGCAATATGTCAAGACTCAAGGTATTGTCTACAATAGTCAAGATGGAGAACCAATAAATATTCTGACAGATTGACAATGACAATGAATCAAGTCTAAAGTTTTGTCCCATTGAACGAGGGACTCGGAGACGCTGATGACGATATTGAAGGGGGAGACAGAGACTAATTAATCCAGGTCCAGGAGCCACATCGTCTCTCTCCTGGGAGGGAATGGCAAATAATTTTTAGATCTAACCATATTTCGCACCTGAAGAGAAACTGTAAACAGAAAATAGAAACATATTTGGACATCTAGATACTAAAAGGCTAGGCTAGTGTTATAGGTCATCAGGTTAGATGATGTCTATATAGTCCACAACAATAGAGCAATAAAGACTTTAGCCTTTACTTTAGCCTGAAAGTTCAGACGTTACAGTCCTGACACGTGACTTGTTCTTGCGACTGTACAGTCACAGTCACAGTCACAAGAACAAGTGTCAGGACTGTAACGTCTGAACTTTCAGGCTATAAAGACTTTAGATATCATGACAGGCTGACAATGACAGGGTTAAAGTTTTGTCCAAATGGCAAACGTCATTGAACGCGAGATTGATAGCGAAGGGGGAAAGAGAGGCTAATTAATGCCAAACCGTGATTAATCCAGGAGCCACATCGTCTCCCTCCTGGGAGGGAATGCCGAATGGCAAATAAGGTTAGAGCTAGCTTTATTTCGCACCTGAAGTGGGAAGAATTTAATCCAATATGCCACATCGTCACCCTCCTGGGAGGGAATGGCTACACCGACCGACTGACAAAAACTACAGCCTGCGGTGACGACGATCAGTAAACAAACTGTGCGGAGTGCGATCGGCGCGTGAGAATTCGAACGTCATATCATTTCGGTGACTATGGTGTCACGCGCCACGCGTCAACTTCGCTGCTGAGGACGGAGCGCGAAGGTCAAGGCCGGTACAGATTGGGATTTGTTTGTCAAACTGCGAGGCCAAAAGGCTAAATATAAATACAGGGTTTTGGCGGGTTGTAAAATAACGAGGCCAAGAGGCTATATATACATCATAACATAAAACTTCATGTTTATAACCTGAGACAGGCGCGGATCCACTGTGTGTGTGGCGGTTGGGGGCATTTTGTTTGAGCGAGGATGCAGTTTTTTCATTGGCACTGTATGTTCTGTACTGGACCACCCACAATAATTAATGGGGGGGGGAGGGGGCTTTTTATTTCACCGTGAATTGATAATGAAGACCGACCGTTGAGGGGGGGGGTGTAGTGACTCTAATACTGAGATTGGGAGAGTTCCGGGGTACACCCCTTCTATGTAAGAGTAGATCTATAGTTTTATCACAAATGTTTCCTCTCTCAGGCATCACGGGGCACCCTCGGACCACATTTGTAGAATATTGCCACCCAGGCACTGAGGAAGATAATTCAGGGTGAACTGGGAATGTAGCCTTAGCCGACCCTTCGTGACTATGGACTTACATTCATTATAATCTAGGAGTTTTCATATAAAAACGGTTATAGAGTAGAGCGTTTTCATATAAAAACGGTTATAGAGTAGAGCCCCCCCCGCCAACCCCTTCTATTCTGTCACTAAATTCTTCGTGAACCGCGAATACAGTTTTCAATTATTTATTCTTCGAGATCTAGGCACCAAATCCCCTCTGCCCCGCTCCCCACCCCCCCCTCAACTCTGACCCATCCCATTAATATTGTGGGTGGTGGTTGTTGAGAGGCAGAGAGGCACAGGTCACCTGATCAACTGATCATAATGCGCCCATGCACTACAAGGGTCGGTCACTGCCATCATTACACGCACCTTCCAAGAAAAAGCCATAGAAGCAGTGATGCCAGACGAGTAACATACCAATACCGGACACAAGGACACGGATCAGTTACGGACCCTGATTAACATACACAATGATTTGTCTTGCTATCTAAGTCATACCGTTGATCAATTTAAAGGACTAATTTAAAGAACTTTTTTAACTCCCATTTTTGTTTTCATGCTGTTAAGATAAATCCCAGCTGCCAGTGATGCAAGACACCTACGAGCCAATTATTGACACACATGTGTATCGATATGGTGCAAATTACAATTTCAGTCTACAAAGTCAATTAAAAAATTATATGCCTGGGACGGGCATCCACGGTGGTTAGGCAAAGTGACTTCTACGCAATGTTGCGAATAGGTTGTAATTGGAAGGAGTGGGTGGGGGGGGGCTCAACAATCAGTCAATGAATTGGGGCATCCTTGCTCACAATGGGGTACCCCGGACGACCCAATAGCCCCCCCCCCCCATTCAGACCGCTCACAGCGGACAGTGGTAAGTGTACCAGTCAGGCCGCTCACAGCGTACAGTGGTCAGTGTACCAGTCAGGCCGCCCATAACGGACAGGGGTCAGTGTACCAGTTAGACCGCCCACAGATCAAATTATTCATATGTACATAAACAATGATTTGAAGATATTTTCAAATACTCTGTGACCGTCTGCCTTGGTTTGCCATGTCAACAAGGGGAGGGTGGGGCGGGGGGGGGGGGAGTCTGGTTCGTCCGGACCTCCCTTCTGGAGCAATGATAGACGTTTTCAATGCTAGTTTTTTTTTCGTCGAAGCGCCACCTTTTCTCTATTTTCACCCCCCCCCCCCTCACGCGCCCTGTACAAATGCGCATCTGGCACGTTAACTCCTACAATAGAACCTCCTTAACCCAACCCGGAGTAAACCGACATCCAGTCGATATATTATTTGTAAATATATTAAATCTCATTCTTTCCGGCAAGCACAAAAACGAATTCTGCTCGTTCTTTATTACGAAGATGTTTGGTTTAGCTCAATGGACGTATATAGTGTAGTGGCGGATTCATCCGGGATATCAGTTCGTGATCGGTAGTAGTGCGCGTTGATTAGGGGTGACAGTCGGAGGGGAGGGGGGGGGCATTTGCGGATTCAGGCTTTTAACAAGGATGGGTCCACTGCCGTTCGAAAATCATACGACAGGGAGCGGGGTGGTCAAGTAGCAACAAAATGAGGGCTGGGTCAAAATTTGGCGTAAGTGCCCCCAGGCAAGCCCGCTTCTCTAGGGGCACAACGGTAACAATGTTAAAATCCTTTGACGTTAGTAGGGAATCGACTGTAGCTTTTAGTATAATGTGTGCTCGAACAATCATAGTGTTTACGTATTCTATATACCTTGTTTTATCATCTGACATCAATAAAGTGTGTCGACACTAGGTTGTTTCGGTTATATGTTCGCGAAGAAATGTTGGAGCACACAACTGTTCCCGACCAGCCGTCCGCCATATTTGTTTTTGGCGGATGCCGGTACCTGTGAATGCGAGTTGGTTCCTCCTCTCCGTTAGCTTATGACTCTCCGCTAGAGGGCCTTGTCAGTCGCTCACTCTGAACTTAAGGACAACAGCAGCGCCCTCTTTCACAGGTCACTGACTGTTACAAAGTTTGGGACCCTAAGCTGGTACCGCCGCTCAAACTCATACAAGTAAGAGCGGGTGTTAGGTATTGCGCGTAGGTCAAGGTCACAACATTTCTATCTTGCCCGATAGGTGACGCACTACTCCCACGTAACTGGTTCCCCTGTGCCGAGATACAGGATACTCACTACTCTACTCAGTGTTAACATGAACGAGCGAATTCAGAATTTAGCTCTTTTGTACGGCAAGTACGTGAATGTGCGAAAGGCTCTCGTGAAACTGAACGTAGAATGAGAAAAGGAGTACAACCACTTGAAACCAAAGCAGTTGCAGGCCATTTCGGAGGCCTCAAAGGGAGACCACTCACAACTCTCAAACGTTTATATCCTTTTTTTGGAGTAGCTGTCAAATATGAAGTAATTATGATGGATTAAGCAAATATGTATCAGATAATTGAGAAGAGATATGAAATTTAATATATCATATGTATCAAATCTATAATTAAGAATTTTCAATATTTCATTACATAGATGAGGCATTGAATATTTGCAAGCCCAAGAATCCTTTGCTATTTTTCCTTTGTATACATTACATTTCATTTATATTTATATTTAAATGATTTACCAAAAATATTTTCCATATCAATAAGTACCGGTAGAACTTACACATCTTAAATTTTCACATCATCTTTGGTACTAAAGTGCTGCATCAGCGATGAACTGGGCCCTGGGCATAATCTCATGGAACACCAAATATTGTTACTCAAGCACTATGGATAGATGGATTGGTTTTTTAATTAGACTACTTAATTGTGTGCAAGCATAAAGTGAACTGGTCCAAAATATATCTTAGGAAAATAGGATTATAAATTTTAGTGTAAGCATAGTTTCTTACAATATAGTATATAGTTATATAGTTTGCCACGATGTAGCGTAAGTGTTTATATATTGATAAATTTAACACATACAGTTCAGTACATGAACTAAATATTAAAGATGGTACAATTAATTGCAAGGGCTGGGGTATTATTTTCTTGGGGAGGGGAGGGGAATTGTCAATAGAGTATTGATATTATACAGTGCATAATATCATGTGCTGGTACTTGCAGGTTGTCTAAGTGGCATTTGCATTGCTAAAAATAAAAATAAAATAAAAATGTGTCAGAGATGGGAGATTTATTTATTTTTTGGGGAGGCTCTGTCAACCAATAAGAGCATCTATCTGAGCATTTGTAAATGGCATTACACACCACTTTCATGCACCAGCATTACTGAAATGTGTGAGACAGGAAAGTGTTATAAAAAAAATTTGTGAAGGATCTTCATTTGCGTAAGATATTATGCACCTATATTAAATAATAAAAATTCAGCAGCATCTTAAAATTGTTTTATGCCCACCTAAACAATGTCCAGGATGTCTCTCTGGGGGAGGGGCAATTCTCAACCCCTGTCATACACTGCCATAAATAAATATGTAAAAGACAAGAGTTGTTTAGTTTCTTGTGCAGCATTTCTAAGTAGCATTCCCACCATTGTCATACACTGCCATAAGGAAAATGTGTCGGAGAGGGGAGTGTTACTTATTTTCCTCAAAGGTTCTATCCACTGAATAATTTCTTTGAGGGGCTGTCAACCTATATTAAATATTAAGAACTCTGCAGCATTTCTAAGTGGCATTCCCACCCATTTCATGCACCGCCATTAATGAAATATGTCAGAGAGGGGAGAGCTAATAATTTTTTTGTGGGGCTGTGTCAACTGATTACAGGGACTGTTGTAGAAACCTATTGTAGTTAACTTCAATTGTGCAAAATATTATGCATCTATATTAAATATTAAGAACTCTGCAGCATTTCTAAGTGACATTCCCACCCATTTTATGCACCGCCATTAATAAAATATGTCAGAGAGGGGAAAGCTAATAATTTTTTTGTGGGGCTGTGTCAACTGATTACAGGGAATGTTGTAGAAACCTAGTGTATTGAACTTCAATTGTGCAAAATATTATGCATCTATATTAAATATTAAGAACTCTGCAGCATTTCTAAGTGACATTCCCAACCATTTCATGCACCGCCATTAATGAAATATGTCAGAGAGGGGAAAGCTAATAATTTTTTTGTGGGGCTGTGTCAACTGATTACAGGGAATGTTGTAGAAACCTAGTGTATTGAACTTCAATTGTGCAAAATATTATGCATCTATAGTAAATATTAAGAACTCTGCAGCATTTCTAAGTGACATTCCCAACCATTTCATGCACCGCCATTAATGAAATATGTCAGAGAGGGGAGAGCTAATAATTTTTTTGTGGGGCTGTGTCAACTGATTACAGGGAATGCTGTAGAAACCTAGTGTATTGAACTTCAATTGTGCAAAATATTATGCGCCTATATTAAATATTGAGAACTCTGCAGCATTTTAAAGTTGTGGCATTTCCACCAATACAATGCTTCTCTGGACTGTCACGAACTGATATGACATGGATGCGCAAATGTAATACACAAGAGAGTTTATCCACTCAATCAATGCATATTTATGGCTAATAATCCATACGTATACGTTGGGGAATACGTTTGCCGACTGACATGTTTGTCTACCTTCAAAGTTAGAGAACAGTCTTCACTGACATAACGCCGCGGCCTGGCACCGCTTCAGCTGCACCCACAAAGGTCAAGGCCGTTAATGGTGGTTAACACCGGGCCCTTGCTGAGCGAGCAAAGTTGGGACCGCGGAACCAGGCTATTTGGGACCCAGGCTACAAATAGTTCAAATGGTGGCGGGATTCGCCAGGTGGCGCTGCATACGCATAGCGGTTGGTAGGGAAAAGTCGCATGCTCCAACATTTCTTCGCAAAAATATGACTGCAATAATCTAGTGTTGACACACTTTCTTGATGTCAGAAGATAGAACAAGGTATATACTATACGTAAGCACTATTATTGTACGCGCCCACATTATAATAAAAGCTACAAGCGATTCCCTACTAACGTCGAAGGATTTTAACATAGTTACCGTTGTGCCCCTAGAGAAGCGGGCTTGCCTGGGGGCACTTGCGCCAAGGTCAAAACATAACATTGCTTATAGGATATCATCGTCACGTAAAAGAGGGGAGGGGCAGAGGAGGGGAGGGGTCTTTAATAGTCCTTGTCATTTGCTTGCTTTATGGCGGGGGAGGGGGGCAGACCCTACCCTACCCATGAATGGCCTCGACTCCTTCGTCGTTCTCGTGAGAACGACGAAGGAGTCGAGGCCATTCATGGGTAACCCTACCCCCGCCTTTTCTTGGGTACACATAGCGATGATAAGGCAAATAAAGAAGAGTTCAGCAACTGTGGAATTACATGTCATCCCCTTGGATCATACCCGGCCATGGCAGGAGCGGCACACAACGTGGCTGCCTATCGCCTACAGGACGGCCACCAGACAGGATTCCAAGACGACGGCGATCACGGTACCGGGAGATACCTGAGGTATCTACTGCAGAGACATAACATGCTGGACGTTGTTGTCTTTGTGACATGCCAAACCTCTAACAGTCAGTCAGGCCCCTTAAGGTTCAAACTGCTGGAAAGAGCACTGGAATCAGCACTGGAGGTCCTCAGACTTACAGACGGTAAGGCCTACACCACGAAGCTACAGGTATTCACAGCCACATGTATCCTGCTGAGTGTGTATCCGTATCGTAGTAAATGTGCAGCGTATCGTATCCTACTAAGTATGGTATGGGTATCTGTGTCAATGTGCAGCGTCATGTATCCAACTAAGTATGGTATGGGTATCTGTGTTAATGTGCAGCGTCATGTATCCAACTAAGTATGGTATGGGTATCTGTGTTAATGTGCAGCGTCATGTATCCAACTAAGTATGGTATGGGTATCTGTGTTAATGTGCAGCGTCATGTATCCAACTAAGTATGGTATGGGTATCTGTGTCAATGTGCAGCGTCATGTATCCAACTAAGTATGGTATGGGTATCTGTGTTAATGTGCAGCGTCATGTATCCAACTAAGTATGGTATGGGTATCTGTGTTAATGTGCAGCGTCATGTATCCAACTAAGTATGGTATGGGTATCTGTGTTAATGTGCAGCGTCATGTATCCAACTAAGTATGGTATGGGTATCTGTGTTAATGTGCAGCGTCTCGTATCCTACTAAGTATGGTATGGGTATCTGTGTCAATGTGCAGCGTCATGTATCCAACTAAGTATGGTATGGGTATCTGTGTTAATGTGCAGCGTCATGTATCCAACTAAGTATGGTATGGGTATCTGTGTTAATGTGCAGCGTCATGTATCCAACTAAGTATGGTATGGGTATCTGTGTTAATGTGCAGCGTCATGTATCCAACTAAGTATGGTATGGGTATCTGTGTTAATGTGTAGCGTCTCGTATCCAACTAAGTATGGTATGGGTATCTGTGTCAATGTGCAGCGTCATGTATCCAACTAAGTATGGTATGGGTATCTGTGTCAATGTGCAGCGTCATGTATCCAACTAAGTATGGTATGGGTATCTGTGTTAATGTGCAGCGTCATGTATCCAACTAAGTATGGTATGGGTATCTGTGTCAATGTGCAGCGTCATGTATCCAACTAAGTATGGTATGGGTATCTGTGTTAGTGTGCAGCGTCCCGCTCAATGAATGGATGCTTTGAAATGTGCTCCCAGTGTCTCGTCCTCGTCATATCTTGCATACGCCAATCAAAATTGTGGTATGTTTCTCTTTGAATGGCCTCAGCTGTCGGTAAACAAATGTGCCCCCCCCGCCCCCCGAACCCACTTGGTCCTGCCCTGCTTTTTTTTAGCATAGAAGCAGGCATGGTATTCAGATTGACTGCTGCTCGCGACCAGCGGCCAACTCTGGCTCGGTGTTATTCCCCGTCATCATGGTTATATCTCTCTAACGTACGTCTCTCTTCTTCAGTCGCTCAATAATGTACAATTAAAGTCAGGTAAAGTGCCTGATATCCGTCCCGTGATCTTTCACTCCCCAATTATTACAGGCTAAACCGCCAGTGTGCACATCGACTGTACGGCTATTGCTCATGTATGTTCCATGTGACTTCAAAGTTACCTCGCCTGTGTTAAGCGCTCCACTTCCATTATAAACGCTTAAATACCCCTCAGCGAACCTGCCCAAGCGTAGTGAGACCACACCTGACCGATCAACTCTCACACATCTATTTCCATGTCCACCCCCAACTCTCGTCTCTCCCGACTCCCCTCACCAACCCACCCCCCATTTTTCTTACTCATGTTGCCGCGAATACAAGGCACCAACTGGTTCCCCGTATGTTCAACACGGGTGAACCAAACTGTATATATATTTATGCTTATGCGCAGGGTACAATTATGTATCTTTAATTTATTAACGCTTACATTTTATCTTATATATGATAAGTCAACTATACTTTTCATATGTTAGAGACGGATAATGACGGTGTCATTTTACAATAATTTGGTGGTTTAAATACAAACTCGTTTATTGAAACCCTGAAGATGACCGGTGATGACGCAGAGCATGTTAACTCTTAATATTAATATTGTTAATATTATATTTTCACTTCATCGCATCACTTTCGCGTTGGTCCCATTGGGGAAATGAAAGTATTGTTTCTGCTTTTATTTAATGCCTGTGAATGTAAATGATTTTTTTGCAACAGTTAGGAGGAGCAATCCCAGTTAATGGTAATATCCGAGATGTAGACCCTGCTAACCAATATGTTCAGCATTCTCCCTATTATGAGTTAAATCAACTGGATCCTGTTCTGCAAAACAGGACCGGTGACTTTTCCATCCTTAGTATGAATGTGACCAGCATCAATGCTACGATCGATGAACTTCAAATAATGATTGATATGTTATGCAAGAAAAGTATTAAATTTTCCGCTTTATGCATGCAAGAGTCATGGTTAAGCGACATGTCAGATACATCCCTATTACATATTGATGGATATACGCTTATATCCAAAGGTAAAACTTGCAGTGAGCATGGTGGGCTAATGATATATTTAAAAGATACGCTAAGCTTCTCGGTTTTAGATATTCCAATTGACTCCTATTTCCTATTGAAATTTGGGAAGGTCAGTTTATACAGGTAATGGAAACTGATAGAACTATTATACTGGGAAATATATATAGGCCGCCATGCGACGTGAACGAGAATTACTCGACATTTATCGAGGAATTTTCTAAAATACTATCTCTCTTTGAGAGAAAGAGCGGTCAATTATTAGTAACTGGAGATTTCAATATTGACTTGCATCAAATTCATGAAAAAGCTGCATTTAGTAATTATTTTGACAGTATCACATCCCTTGGGTTCTTTCCAAAGATTACATTTCCAACAAGACTTTCAAAGTATAAAGGAACCCTTATAGATAATTATCTGGTACGAATCTCCCCTGTCATGCAGTCTGCTGTTTCTGGTATTTTAGTGAAATCAATATCAGACCATTTCCCGTATTTTGTCAGTCTAGACATACAGCAGAAGGCAACGAGAAAATCTCCCGCATATGTCACAATTAGAAATAATAATCCTGCTGCAATTAAATTGTTTTCAGATCACGTGGAAGGTTTAGATGTGTTTAGTAGACTAAACCATGAATTGGGAACGGATCCTAACCCAAACTACGATATGTTACAGGATATCTTAGTAAAATCCAAAGATACTTTTTGTCGGATAAAGTTGTGAAGTTTAATAAAAGAAAGCATAAAAAGTCAAACTGGATTTTGAAAGGTATCATCAAATCTATTGCATTCAAGGATCGATTGTATAAGAAACTTAAGATGACTCCGCCTACTAGTTCACAATATAATACGTTAAACGTAAATTTTAAAACGTATAATAATACTTTAAAACAATGTATCCGTACTGCAAAAAAAAACTACTATTATAATTACTTCGATAAGTGTAAGGGGGATATAAAAAAAACGTGGCAAGCAATTAACCCAGTCCTGAATTATAACAATAGGGCGAAGAATAAATCATTGCCGGAAGAATTTAACATAAATGGAGAACTTAAGTAGTCGTAACAAATACTTTTAATGCATTCTTCTCTTCTGTTGGTTCGACAGCCTGTGATGGACTTCAAACTGAAGACCATCCCTCTTTTTCTCCATACCTCGGATCACCGGTTAATTCCAAAATGAATTTAAGCTTATAGCTAAAGCAACAGTAAAAAAAAATCATCGAAGGTCTCAAACCTAAACTAAGCACTGGGCATGATGGGCCATCTGTGAAACTACTTAAGATACTAAAATTAAATCTAAGTGAGTCGTTAGCCTTAATCATTAATCAATCGCTATCTAGTGGAATATTCCCCAACAAACTGAAACTTGCAAATTTAACTCCTGTTTTTAAGAAAGGAAATGCTTCCAATATCGACAATTATAGACCTATCTCGGTTCTTCCTGCAATTTCAAAGGTATTCGAAAAGACTATTTATGATCAAATCTATGACTATTTTCAGAAAGAAAAACTCTTTTACAACGGTCAATATGGTTTCAGAAAGAAACATTCCACTCAGCTTGCCGCGCTTGAATTATTTGATCGAACTTTGCAAAAATTGGATGAGGGTGAGGTTCCTCTCAGTATATATCTGGATTTGTCGAAGGCGTTTGACACGTTGAAGCATAATATTCTTATCCATAAACTAAAACACTATAGTATATCTGAACCAACTATTTCTTTGCTAAAGTGTTATCTAACATATCGTCATCAATATGTACACTTGGGAGATGTTAAATCAACGGTAACGAAAATATCTCGAGGGGTACCTCAAGGTTCCATTCTGGGTCCCTTGCTATTTATTATATGTGTGAACGACATGTCACACACTAGTCAACTATTTAGAGCCATTGTATATGCTGACGATACAACTCTGTGTAGCACATTGACTGCGTCGCGTCATCGTCTGATAATATGCTTGTTGATGACGTGTTAAATAATGAACTCTCTAAGATATACGGTTGGCTATGTGCAAATGAGTTATCAGTTAACGTTTCAAAAACCAAATTTATGATATTTTGTATGCCGCGCAAAGTTGTTAGAATTCCGCACTTGTCTATAAATAACAAACCTCTAGAGTGCGTAGATGAGTTTGACTTTGTGGGACTGACAGTTCAGAAGGATCTCAAGTGGAAAGGTCACATTAACAAGAGATCTTCCAACATATCTAAGGTTATTGGAGTCATGTTAAGTAAAAACATACCGTACCATCCTATGTTCTGAAACTTATATACAACTCTTTAATCCTACCCCATTTACATAATAATGTTCTAGCATGGGGTTACCAAGCTGATCGTATAAGGCTATTGCAAAAAAGGCGACTCGTATCATAGCCAAGAGCTCTTATCTTTCTCATTCAGAACCATTATTTAAACAATTTAGTATATTGAAGTTGGCTGACATAATGATTTACCACCAACTAAAATTTTATTACAAGTATCTCCACGGTGATCTGCCAGATTATTTTTAACTGAATTGCCTATCTCTAAATTGTCGGATCAGCATAATTACAACACAAGACACAAGGATGATCTGTTAGTTACACGTGTGAAGCATAAGTTTGCCGAACAATGTTTGAGATATCGCGTTGCCAGATGTATAAACCAAATGCCAGATATTATATTGAATAAGATTGAGACACATGCACTAGACGGATTTTCAAAATATATCAAAAATTTAAGTATTCTCTGGAATGTCATTTAGTTAATTGTTATATTTGTAAAAATGATTAGGTTATTAGAGGTCTTCCTCTGTTTAAAATATTTCTAGAACTGGTCTATGTGTAAATGTTTAATTTATTTCTCGCAAGATCCCTACATTGACATACATATCAGTGTAATGTAACCCCATTACGATTAGGCGATAATTTTTGTTTCATTTTTATTTTTATTTTTTTTTGTGGCTCCTATGCTAGCGAACTTTGTGGTCTTAATTCGAGTCTCCAGAGTAAGAATGAGTTAAGTTATCACGTTGTTTTGTATTTTACGTATGTATGCATTCGATCTAAATGATATTGAATTGAATTGAATTGGATGGTAGACGATTTAATGATACGGGCAAAAAGCTACACGATGCACGGACACCCCCATCAATTCCTGGTCTCATGTAGTTTGTACTTCATGGCTCTCTCGCGCGTCAGATACCAGTGCGCATGATAGCCATGTATGAGGGCTAGGGCACAGGGTGAACGTTTAACGTTACTTGAAAGAGGTTAAAACATTAGTGACCAGACTTTTGAAACAGGTACATTGTATAATTCTGGCACAACAAGTAGCACTTTTCCAGATTATTGGCGGAGATGGCTCTCGTATGCAGCTCTCCGTGAAAATGACAGGAGGCGAAATGCTCTTACATTACTTTTTTTTAAATGCGGGTGTTTGAGCGCATTATAGTTATATATACATATGGCACCAGTGCTATTGATGGCGGTGGTTAATTGGGACTGCCTATCTATTTCATTACACGATTGCTCATCGACTAACAGGTGACTTACCTCAGTTCGCTCAGCTTATGGTAGTCTGGCAAATCTTGTAGCTGTTGCCTGAAAATTAAAATTCCTAAAGAATTAGACAAAGATGTTTATTTGTTTAGTGCATTTTTTTTCAATATGTTCAATGCGTGAAGAGCCCGGGGTGGAGAACCACTCTTTTCAGAGACAATTATCACACGGGGTTGGATGAAAATTGCCCCAAATGCAGATACCAGGGCGCATACCCATCACCCAGTTGTTCTGCGGCTCAGCCTGAGGCGGAACAGATGACGATATTTAACGGAGATGTGCCCACACGACCCATAAGATTATATACATTCTATTAATAACTGCAGTGCGTCACTTCTCAGAAAGCCACACTGAAAGGTCATTGCCGCCTTGATTCAGTCCTGATTAGCAGCGTGTCGCAGCCGTAGGAATATATGAAAGAGTAACTCTACACATAGCATCTATATATCGAGTAAGCACAAGTTATGAGGCGTGCAAGGAGGACCTGGTGAAATCTCCAACGTGACTGACAATTGCAATAATACACCCCGAAAGCATAGCCGCCATGGGGCTTTTTAACAACCTGAAACATATGCGCTTTGACCTCACAACGGCGCATCCCGGAAAGAATCGTTTGTAATTATGCCTACATGCCCGATCCTAAAGCATCATTGTGCGCCTGGAAATATATGTAGACGTATGTCTAACCCAGATACGCAAAAGTTAAAAAAATCGAGACACCATGTGATCAAAGCACAAGCAACGCTTATTTAATGCAACAAATATATTTTACCTTGTAATGTCCAACAGAGTAAGTGTCACTTCCCCATGCGACATTTTGGACAGCTCCGCGGATAGGCCATTCACGTTCCAAACTTGAATCAGTTTCGGGGCACTTTGCCACCCAGAATGAAACACAAGGAGGTCTTCTGGTTTACGTTTGATAAAAGCTGTTGCACCGTCTCGCCATTCCGCAATGCAACCGGTCGTTACAGTTTTTAGTAGCTTCATCGCTTTTCGTGACGTAACCGACGACGCAAGCTGTTTCCCCGAGGTGATGGTGTGCAGCGTGAGGTGCGTCCTGAGCTGCACGGGATGGCCGCAGTCAGACACCGCTTCCGGCTGCCTCTTCTGGATCTTGGCACCCTGGCGCAGCAGTCGATCGAGGTGTTCCGGGTGCCAGTGCACCTGCCCGGCGCCCGCGGCGAGCAGGAACGCCGTGCAGGCAGCGCGGCGGATGGCGCCCTCTTCTTGTGGCGGATCTCCACACACGCGTTCGAGAGCGACTTCACCCTGGGCCAAGAGGCGCGGCTGTCTGAAAATTACAATGAACCAGTTTAGTAATAATAGGCGAATATACATACACCCATCGTGAGCAGCGGCCGGTCACCCACCGCGACCAGCGGCCGGTCACCCACCGCGACCAGCGGCCGGTCACCCATCGCGACCAGCGGCCGGTCACCCATCGAGATCACGGCCGGGGGGGGGGGGGGCTGAGGGGTGTAGATATCATGTATATTTGTAACCTGTGATAGCGATGATGAGGTAGAGGAAGGCAAGGCTGAGAGAGGAAATTGCAGCATATTAAATTGTAGAGAAGAATACATATGCCGTAGGGTGAGCGGGTGCGTTAGGGAGAAAAGTACCGGTCATCTTATTTTAGTCGACATTAAATATTGCGTTTAATGCGCACTAACGAAGTTAAGATACATAATTCGGTCGCTCATATATCCCCCCCCCCCGCCTCACTAGCCCCAGTTCTGTGGCTGTAGGACGGGAACAAATCTGACGGGCCCTGTCAGATATTAGCCCGTCTTACAGCCACAGAACTGGGGCTCCCCCCCACAACCCACCCCACGCACCACTCGCTGAAATAAAATGGACCAAAAAGACACACAAAACCCTCCCTTTCCATTGTGACTATTGATTTCGCACTAAGTAATCAATTCAAAAGAACATCAAATAACAGTAACAAAAGGTGATTTCTCATTTGGAAAAGCCGGTGGCTTACCTTGGCTCTCGGCTCGATTTTCCTCCCATGACTGCTAGAAGAGCTGATCTCCGTTAATCTGTAAAGTAATGGAATCTCCGTCTGATACAAAATTGACAAAAATTCATTGACATGCAAACATTAAAGTTGAAGAAATGTTGTCGATCATGTTTTTCCAATCGGTCACAACGGGGCCAGGGTAAAGGGGGAGGGGTGCACATGTATCAGTTAGATTGCAGATTGCGCCTCGAATGAATGTGTCTGGTGATGACGTGACAGGGGACAACGTGTCGAGAAAAGGCATATGTCTAGAGATGTCTGGCGATAATGTGACGACAACGGCAACTAAAGTCTAAACTATAACACATTTTATCATTTCGGCAAGTCAAATACTGAAGGACTAGACACAGCTATTGCCGCCTTACTTACGACTTGGCAAATCTGGGTTAGGGATACAAACGCTCGGGGTTTTATACTTTGCCTCGCCGTGCATCACGTCATGACGTCACCATGACGCGATGAGGTTACAGTCTTGTATAGGTCATTAATCCGCTATTAGGCCTATACGTCGTAGGGAATTTGGTTTACTTGACGTCATCCGTTGTATCAAGGGGCAACCTGTGTCGTTCGTAACTATTTTCGCGGTAGCGGAACGTGTGCGTCAAAAAAAGACGACTAGCTAAGATGATCCGACGAAATTGTGGAGCGTTTCACTTTAGCTATGATCACAGGAGTTCTGCAGTGGTTCATCATTCATTGCAACCGTCAATGACGTCATGTGACATCAGGGCCCTCCCCATAGCGATCCTCCAGCCAAGGCAACCCTCCCCCATAGTGAGCCTTCCGGCCAATGCAGCCCTCTCCCATAGTGAGCCCTCCGGCCAAGCAGTCCTTCCCGACAGTGAGGCCTCTGGCCAAGGCATCCCTCCCCCATAGTGGACCACCGGAAAAGGCAGCCCTCCCACATGGCGACCCTTCGGCCAAGGCATCCCTCCCTCATAGTAAGCCATCCGGCCATGACAGCCCTCCCCCATAGTGAGCCTTTCAGCCAAGACATCCCTCCCCCATAGTGAGCCCTCCGGCCAAGACAGCCCGTCCCCATAGCAAACCATCCGGCCAAGGCAGCCCTCACCCATAGTGAGCCCTCCGGCCAAGGCAGCCCTCCACTATAGTCAGCCTTCCGGCCAAGACAGCCCTCCCCCATTAGTGAGCCCTCCAGCCAAGGCAGCCATCTCCCACGGTGAGCCCTCCGGCCAAGGCAGCCCTCTCCCATAGTGACCCCCCGGCCAAGGCAGCCCTCTCCCACAGTGAGCCCTCTGGCCAAGGCAGCCCTCCGCCACAGTGAGCTCTCTGGCCAAGGCAGCTCTCCCCCATAGAGACCCTCTGGCCAAGGCCGCCCTCCCCCATAATGAGCCCTCCGGCCAAGGCAGCCCTTCCCCATAGTGAGTCCCCCGGCCCAGGCAGTCCTTCCCCAAAGTAAGCCATCCGGCCATGACAGCCCTCCCCCATAGTGAGCCCTCCGGCCAAGACAGCCCGTCCCCATAGCAAACCATCCGGCCAAGGCAGCCCTCACCCATAGTGAGCCCTCCGGCCAAGACAACCCTCCACTATAGTCAGCCCTCCGGCCAAGACAGCCCTCCCCCATTAGTGAGCCCTCCAGCCAAGGCAGCCATCTCCCACGGTGAGCCCTCCGGCCAAGGCAGCCCTCTCCCATAGTGACCCCCCGGCCAAGGCAGCCCCCTCCCACAGTGAGCCCTCTGGCCAAGGCAGCCCTCCGCCACAGTGAGCTCTCTGGCCAAGGCAGCTCTCCCCCATAGAGACCCTCTGGCCAAGGCCGCCCTCCCCCATAGTGAGCCCTCCGGCCAAGGCAGCCCTTCCCCATAGTGAGTCCCCCGGCCCAAGCCGCCCTTCCCCAAAGTAAGCCATCCGGCCAGGGCAGCCCTCCCCCATAGTGAGTCCCCCGGCCCAAGCCGCCCTTCCCCAAAGTAAGCCATCCGGCCAGGGCAGCCCTCCCCCATAGAACGCCCAGCCCTCCCCCATAGTAAGCCATGCGGCCAATGCATTCCTCCTCCATAGTGACCCACCAGCCAAGGCAGCCCTCCATCATAGTAAGCCATCTGGCCAAGGCAGCCCTCCCCCATAGTGAACCCTCCGGCCAAGGCATCGCTCCCTCATAGTGAGCCCCCCGGCCAAGGCAGCCCTCTCCCATAGTGAGCCCTCGGGCCAAGGCAGCCTTTCCCCATAGTGAGCCTACCGGCCAAGGCAGCCTTCCCCCATAGTGAGCAATCCGACCAAGGCTTCCCTCCCCCATAGTGACCCTCATGCCAAGGCATCCCTCCCCTATAGTGACCCTCAGGCCAAGGCAGCCTTCCCCTATAATGAGCCCTCCGGCCAAGGCAGCTCTCCCCCATAGTGAGCCCCAGGGCCAAGGCAGCTCTCCCCCATAGTGAGCCCCAGGGCCAAGGCATCTCTCCCCCATAGTGAGCCCTTTGGCCAAGGCAGCCTTCCCCCATAGTGAGCCTCCGGCCAATGCCGCCCTCCCTCATAGTAAGCCATCCGGCCAAGACAGCCCTCTCCCACGGTGAGCCCTCCGGCCAAGGCAGCCCTCTCCCAAGGTGAGCCCTCCGGCCAAGACAGCCCTCTCCCACGGTGAGCCCTCCGGTCAAGGCAACCCTCCCCCATAATAAGCCATCCGGCCAAGGCAGCCCTCCCCACAGTGAGCCCTCCGGCCAAGGCAGCCCTACCCATAGTGACCCTCCGGCCAAGGCAGCCCCTCCCCATAGTAAGCCATCCGGCCAGGGCAGCCCTCCCCACAGTGAGCCTTCCGGCCAAGGCAGCCCTCCCCCATGGTGACCCCCTGGCCAAGGCAGCCCTCCCCCATAATGTGACCTTTGGCCAAGGCGGCCCTCCCCATAGTAAGCCATCCGGCCAAGACAGCCCTCCCCCATAGTAAACCCTCCGGCCAAGGCAGCCCTTCCCCATAGTAAACCATCCGGCCAAGGCAGCCTCTCCCTTAATAAGCCCTCCGGCCAAGGCAGCCCTCTCCCATAGTAAGCCCTCCTGCCAAGGCAGCCCTCCCCCATAGTGCGCCCTCCGACCAAGGCAGCCCTTCTCCATAGTGAACATTCCGGCCAAGGCAGCCCTCCCCCATAGTAAGCGCTCCGGCCAAGGCAGCTGTCCCCCATAGTGAACCCTCCGGCCAAGGCAGCCCTTCCCCATAGTAAACCATCCGGCCAATGCAGCCTCTCCCTTAATAAGCCCTCCGGCCAAAGCAGCCCTCTCCCATAGTAAGCCCTCCGGCCAAGGCAGCCCTTCCCCATAGTGAACATTCCGGCCAAGGCAGCCCTCCCCCATAGTAAGCCCTCCGGCCAAGGCAGCTGTCCTCCATAGTGAGCCCTCCGGCCAAGGCAGCCCTCCCCCATAGTGAGCCCTCCGGCCAAGGCAGCTCTCCCCCATAGTGAGCCCCAGGGCCAAGGCATCTCTCCCCCATAGTGAGCCCTTTGGCCAAGGCAGCCTTCCCCCATAGTGAGCCTCCGGCCAATGCCGCCCTCCCTCATAGTAAGCCATCCGGCCAAGGCAGCCCTCCCCCATAGTGAGCCCTCCGGCCACGGTAGCCCTCCACCATAGTCAGCCATCCGACCAAGGCAGCCCTTCCCCATTAGTGAGCCCTCCAGCCAAGGCAGCCCTTCCCCAATGTGAGCCCTCCGGCCAAGGCAGCCATCTTCCACAGTGAGCCCTCCGGCCAAGACAACCCTCTCCCACGGTGAGCCCTCCGGCCAAGGCAGCCCTCTCCCAAGGTGAGCCCTCCGGCCAAGGCAGCCATCTTCCACAGTGAGCCCTCCGGCCAAGACAGCCCTCTCCCACGGTGAGCCCTCCGGTCAAGGCAACCCTCCCCCATAATAAGCCATCCGGCCAAGGCAGCCCTCCCCACAGCGAGCCCTCCGGCCAAGGCAGCCCTACCCATAGTGACCCTCCGGCCAAGGCAGCCCTTCCCCATGGTAAGCCATCCGGCCAAGGCAGCCCTCCCCACAGGGAGCCTTCCGGCCAAGGCAGCCCTCCCCCATGGTGACCCCCTGGCCAAGGCAGCCCTCCCCCATAGTGTGCCCTTTGGCCAAGGCGGCCCTCCCCATAGTAAGCCATCCGGCCAAGGCAGCCCTCCCCCATAGTAAACCCTCCGGCCAAGGCAGCCCTTCCCCATAGTAAACCATCCGGCCAAGGCAGCCTCTCCCTTAATAAGCCCTCTGGCCAAGGCAGCCCTCTCCCATAGTAAGCCCTCCGGCCAAGGCAGCCCTTCCCCATAGTAAACCATCCGGCCAAGGCAGCCTCTCCCTTAATAAGCCCTCTGGCCAAGGCAGCCCTCTCCCATAGTAAGCCCTCCGGCCAAGGCAGCCCTCCCCCATAGTGAGCCCTCCGGCCAAGGCAGCCCTTCCCCATAGTGAACATTCCGGCCAAGGCAGCCCTCCCCCATAGTAAGCCCTCCGGCCAAGGCAGCTGTCCTCCATAGTGAGCCCTCCGGCCAAGGCAGCCCTCCCCCATAGTGAGCCCTCCGACCAAGGCAGCCCTTCCCCATAGTGAACATTCCGGCCAAGGCAGCCCTCTCCCATAGTGAGCCCTCCGGCCAAGGCAGCCCTCCCCATAGTGAGCCCTCCGGCCAAGGCAGCCCTTCCCCGTAGTGAACATTCCGGCCAAGGCAGCCCTCCCCCATAGTGAGCCCTCCGGCCAAGGCAGCCCTCTCCCATAGTGAGCCCTCCGGCCAAGGCAGCCCTTCCCCATAGTGAACATTCCGGCCAAAGCAGCCCTCCCCCATAGTGAGCCCTCCGGCCAAGGCGGCCCTCCCCCATAGTGAGCCCGCCGGCCCAGGCGGCCCTCCCCCATAGTGAGCCTCAAGCCTGGCGAGAACGTCACCCTTGCGAGCGCTTCATCCTACTCCTCCGGTCTGGCATAGCAAGCCTTCCACCCTAGCGAGCCCTCCACCCAAGCGAGCCCTCCACCCAAGCGAGCCCTCCACCCTAGCGAGCCCTCCAACCTAGCGAGCCCTCCACCCTAGCAAGCCCTCCACCCTAGCGAGCCCTCCACCCTAGCAAGCTCTCCACCCTAGCGAGCCCTCCACCCTAGCGAGCCCTCCACCCTAGCGAGCCCCCACCCTAGCGAGCCCTCCATCCTAGCGAGCCCTCCACCCTAGCGAGCCCTCCACCATAGCAAGCCTTCCACCCTAGCGAGCCCTCTACCCTAGCGAGCCCTCCACCCTATCGAGCCCCACACCCTAGCGAGCCCCCCACCCTAGCGAGCCCTCCACCCTATCGAGCCCTCCACCCTAGCGAGCTTTTCGGCAGGGCGAACTGTCCGTCCAGTTCTTCACCATAGCAAGCCCTCAGTCACAGTCTCTGTTAGTCCAAGCATGGCGAGCTTTCCACCCTATCAAACCTTCCACCCTAGCGATCCCTCCACCCTAGCGAGCCCTCCACCCTAGCGAGCCCTCCACCCTAGCGAGCCCTCCACCCTAGCGAGCCCTCCACCCTACTAAACTCTCCACCCTAGCGGCCCCTCCTGCCTAGAGAGCTTTCTGCCCTAGTGAACCCAAGCCCTACGGCTTAGCCGGCCTTCTACAGTAACTAGCCTTACGGCTTGGCGATCCCTCTACCCTAGCAAGTCCTACGGCTTAGCGGACCCTCTACCCTAGCAAGTCCTACAGCTTAACGGGCCCTCTACCCTAGCAAGCCTTACGGCTTAACGGGCCCTCTACAGTAGCAAGCTGTACGGCTTAGCGGGCCCTCTACAGTAGCAAGCCGTACGGCTTAGCGGCGCCTCTACCCTAGCAAGCCCTACGGCTTAGCGGGCCCTCTACAGTAGCAAGCCGTACGGCTTAGCGGGCCCGCTACAGTAGCAAGCCGTGTGGCTTAGCGGGCCCTCTGCCCTAGCAAGTCCTACGGCTTAGCGGGCCCTCTACAGTAGCAAGCCGTACGGCTTAGCGGGCCCGCTACAGTAGCAAGCCGTGGGGCTTAGCGGGCCCTCTGCCCTAGCAAGTCCTACGGCTTAGCGGGCCCTCTACAGTAGCAAACCTTACGGCTTAGCGGGCCCTCTACCCTAGCGAGTCCTCTACCTTTTGTGGATATACATATACGGAACAGAAATTAGGTGTTTAAACGGTGGGTACTACGTTTTCTATTCTGCCACAAACGGCAGAAGACAACCACTATGCTCTCCCCTGTGCCAGGCGAAGCTCGCGCTCCGGCCCGCTTCTTTGGGAGCGGACAAGCTTGGAGGCCGTAAACAGGGCGTTATTAAATGAATTGAACATAACATTAAATGAACTGACCATATCATCAAAACAATTGCACATATGCTAAATTCGATGCTATTTAGATATATGTTTAAAAGCTTGAATGTCATGTCCAAATCCCAATATTCTGAAATAATTTGACGAATATTTGACATACATAAATAATTTGACATACACGTTTGACATATATAAATATTTATGCATATCCTTTTAACCGCCAAACCTCAATTGCTATAGAACCGCCGTTGCGTAGTAATGCGGTGTGCAGTTGCATGCCCCTGGAGGCCGGCCGCTGGAGTACCCTAGAACCGCCGTTGCGTGTTTAATGCCCTGCTCACATAGACTAAGACTGCTCGGCCGACGTCAGAGCTCGCCCACGCCACCGACTCCTTCAAGCGGCCACAAATCGGCCGAGCTCGGCCGAGAGGTCGGCCGAGAGGTCGGCCGACTTCCGCCGACCTAAGGAAATTGGCCGAGCTCGGCCTGGTTTTAATGTCTGCATTAAAACTGGAAAGGCCTCGGCCGAGCACCTGAAATGAGCCACCGGGCAGCAATGCTCGGCCGAGGTCGGCCGAGGTCACGGCCGATTTGGGGCCGATTTGGGGCCAATTTCCCCCTTTTTAGCTCGGCCGAGGCGTCGGTGGGTCTATGTGAGCAGGGCATATGCGGGGTGCATGTGCAGGCCGCGGGGGCCCGGCCGTCGGAGTGCCCTAGAACCGCCGTTACGTAGTAAAGCGGTCTGCATGTGCAGGATCGACCACCTGAATACCCTGGAAGCGCCGTTGCGTAGTAAAGCGGTTTGCATGTGCAGAGCCTCGAGGCGCCGTCTGTTGAATACTGGAGAACCGCGTTTTAAAGCGTGTTTGAGACTTGGCTTTGAACGACGATCATTAATAGTGTCTTGGCGAGGCAATAGTCAATAGTGCATGACCTTAACATGGAAGAACCGTCGATCCACAAATTTGTTTCATTGACGGAATAACGGGGGTTACATTTGGTTCCCCAGAAGTCGGGAAGTGTGACTTCAATTTCAGGTGCGTCGCAATACAAAATAGGTATGTCAAATATTTAGATAGGTGTATCAATGATTTAATATCATGTTCAACTAATTTCAACATATCATTAGATAATTGGACATATCTGTAAATGTTTGGACATATGTGCAATTATGAAGATATAAGTCAATTTAAAATAGTGATATGTGGAACATTTGAATAAGTCAATTTAAAATAGTGATATGTGGAACATTTGAACATAGGTTCAATTATCTAAACATATGTTGAAATGCATTAATAATTAAAATTCGATATGTACAAATATTTAGAGATGTGCAATATTTAGAGATAAGTGCAAATAAGTAGTAATAAAGGTAAAAGGGTTTGCCGTATATATTGTTCTGTAACTTTGATGGCTTGTTCTGTCGTTGCTTAGCATTTACAATACATTTTGTGTCTACGCGCAATCATTTGACTATAGATTTGTTTTCGGCGCGATATTCCTGGTAACACTTACGTTGGTGCCGACGAATTGTGCCATTTCGTGTATCATGTCTATATGGTAAATATATACGTTATCTACTCATATTGATTGACAAAGGCTATACTGCTTCGAAATGTATTGCGCTGGTAAAATTCATTCTATTAGAGCCGATGTTTTTTACCTACAATTTTGTTCGCACGCGATGCAATCCGCGTATTAATTTATGTTTGCCTTTCGGCTATATAAGGGCTGCGCTGGCAGCCGTTGTCCTCTTCCACGCCTGGAGCCCTATTTTTGAATATCCGCCTCCTCTCTCCTCCTCCGCTGTTGTTACTGTGGTTGTGTGGGCTCGTTGGCCCCCAACTTTCGCTTTTGTATCAGCAGGTAACATGGTCGCATAGACAGTTTTCTGGCTGAAGCAGTTTATTTCCTTCGACATCCACTGTTACTTGTTGGCAAATGGCAAATAATTTGGTTCTAATTAATCGGACGCTACAGTGGTTTCTGGAGTACGTCTATCTTATAACAGGGTCACAAATCATTATCCGGACACTTTTGGCACCGGCTCCTGGAGTACGTCTGGCATATATAACAGGATCACAAATAAGTTAAGACCTTAAATTAAAGCAACTCATACAACAATCTCTTTCAGAATCTCAGAAGTGATGTATGTAGATTCTTAGTGTATTAGTTGACGTATACGGTATGCAATTAATACCAGGACATGTGGATAAGGCGCTTGTCTTGCCGATGCATGTTTTGCATCTCGTGTGGGAAACCGTCAGTACTAAATTGTTCGGCATTATATTTGCTGATGCCTCAATTGTTTTCTAACAGGGAGAGATATCGATGATATGATTGAAACATTAAACCTAGAATTAGATAAGATACAAACGTGGTTACAGCTACATATATTGACTCTTAATCTTAGCTAAAATACATGCATGCTATTTAAGTCCCTAGGACATACAATCGAACAGCTCACGTGTCATATATTAAGTTATTAGGCGGGTATATAGACAGTGGGTTAGAATGCATATATCATATATCAAGGGGAAAATATCAAGAAGATGGGCAATTACCAAGGCGAAGACAGTGCTGACAATCGAGACGCTCTTTAGTCTGTATTACAGTTTTACAATATATGTAAATATACACATACAAGTCGCTATGGTTCTAATAGTAGTCGCCATTTAGAGGACCCCAGATATCAATAACAACAGTACAGCACGTAGGATGGAGTTTCAGGGCCAGCTCCCTCCAGGCCGGAGTGGGTTTCGGCTCTCTCTATGCCGGAGTGGGGTTCAGCCTTCTCCAGGCCGGAGTGAGTTTCGGCTCCCTCTAGGCCGGAGTGGGTTTCGGCTCCCTCGAGGCCGGAGTGGGTTTCAGCTCCCTCGAGGCCGGAGTGGGTTTCAAATTCCTCTAGGCCGGAGTGAGTTTCAGCACCCTCCAGGCCGGAGTGGGTTTTATCTCTTTCCAGGCCGGAGTGGGTTTCAGCTCCCTCGAGGCCGGAGTGGGTTTTATCTCTTTCCAGGCCGGAGTGGGTTTCAGCTCCCTCGAGGCCGGAGTGGGTTTCAAATTCCTCTAGGCCGGAGTGAGTTTCAGCACCCTCCAGGCCGGAGTGGGTTTTATCTCTTTCCAGGCCGGAGTGAGTTTCAGCACCCTCCAGGCCGGAGTGGGTTTTATCTCTTTCCAGGCCGGAGTGAGTTTCAGCACCCTCCAGGCCGGAGTGGGTTTTATCTCTTTCCAGGCCGGAGTGGGTTTCAGCACCCTCCAGGCCGGAGTGGGTTTTATCTCTTTCCAGGCCGGAGTGGGTTTCAGCACCCTCCAGGCCGGAGTGGGTTTTATCTCTTTCCAGGCCGGAGTGGGTTTCAGCACCCTCTAGGCCGGAGTTGGTTTCATCTCTTTCCAGGCCGGAGTGGGTTTCAGCACCCTCCAGGCCGGAGTTGGTTTCATCTCTTTCTAGGCCAGAGTGGGTTTCAGCTCCCTCTTTGATGGACTGAGTTTGAGCTCTTTTTGTCTTGTCAACTACCCTTCTCTCTCCCATGTGGCTCAGATTTCTGTAACACACACCATCTTCAACCGTTATCCTCATTATCCTCACCATGTGCCATGTATAATAATATGACAAGCACAGCATTGTTTGTTATGTCGCCAGCATCTATAGCTATATTATTTATTTAATACATGCGCTTGTCCCTCTTACTGAAAGCGTCTTCGCCTGAGACCAAGCATACAAAGCCAAGACAAGCGCGCGTGAAAGGTGATGTGGGTGGTTGATTGGGTGGGTACGATGGAGAGTGTGAGTGGGAGGGGTGGGGGGCGGGGTTAGAGGAGTGAAGGAAGGGGGTGACGAAAGCTTATACGTGTATAGTGGTACACAGGCGCCTCAATCGTGGGTGGGTGGGGCGGGAGGGGAGGGGGGGGGGGGCCGGCTTCACACATATGTCATATAAAGAGAGACTATGAAATGAATTTGTCTTAAAAAAAGACATTCAACAACATCATCCATTTTCATAATATTGGCATACTTGATATCGGTTACAATGGTGCGTACTCCACCAAGTTTGAGTCATCTATCTATCTTTATTCAAGTAGTCACAGCGAATTTTGGAAGTCTTGACAGCACAAAAAGCTTGTATTGTATTGTCGTAGCTCACATTAACCTACCTGTGAATGCCGTGATCCATCTTTTCAATAACTCCAGTCCCTTGCTGCTTGCTCCGTGTCTTGGCGTGTCCGCGGTTATAGCGCCTTGGGGAAAGTTTCTCCAGCCTTGCGGGCCTTTTCCCAATTAAGGGAAACGAAGGGTGGTTATAAGATGGACGTGTTCACCAGTTTCGCCACGCGACCGACGCACGTCGTTTGCATATGCACGAATCTGATTGGACAGTTAGCGCAGATGGCAATAGTCTGCTCCACGGACTCCCCTCACCCGAGGAGAGTCCGTCACTGTCCAATTTGTGCAAGGCAGTCATTGGCTGCGGGCCGACATCGGAGACCCCGCCATACCGCGCATTCTCATTGGCTGAGCTATATTTACCGGGGAAGCCCTTTCGAATGTATCGTGCAGACGAAAAGTAAACACTGCCACTGGTGAACAAATGAAATAAAACATTCTTTGGGATTATTGTATCTTGGACAAAATTGTCTTGCACATTTCAATCTATCGAGAGTTAAGCATGCATTTCATGTATTTAAAACAAAATGACAGTGTTCATGTGCGGCGATACGTTGAAAGACAGCCACTACCTTGACCAAAGCTAACGGCAAAGGAGAATCCAAACTGGTCAGCAGATCGCATTAATCTGTTAACCAAACAGTAACAGCAGGGGAGGGTCTAACATTGTGGAAAGGGGGGGGGGGGTGCGACAGAGGGTAGGGGGGCTCACTAAAAAAAATCGTGGGGAGGGGTGGGGGCTGAAAATGTAATCCGCCTAAGGGTTGCATTTACAAAATGTCTCTTTTCAACGTATATCGTTGGAAAGCCTGACTTGTACAGTGTGTGCTTAAATTTCTAAGGGGGGGGGCGGGTGCAACCCCGATAACACCCCCACCCCCCAACCCCCCACCCAGATCCGCCCCTGAACAGGACACAGACAGGGAACAAAAGGCCCAGGCATCCACGAACATGTGAAGACTGTTTAATAATTTGATAGAATGTGTTCATTCTAATCTGGGATTCATGTCAACTAAAAGAAAAACAGCTGCATAACTTGATAAGAATACTGAAATTAATCTTGTTATTAAGAAATATAGATCTAGTCAAATTAAACGTATAAATTATAAGTTATATAATCTAGCAAGCTGTGTAATAGTCCACCAAATTCATTGACAAAATGATATATTTTGGTTCTGAGTAACTTATGACCTTGATGGCGAGGGGGTGGGGAGGGTAAGTTACTAGGGTGAAATTACCCCTCTAGCTAGCTATAGCTGTGTCTATATGAAGCTGTGTCTATAATCATCAATTTATGTTTATATTTACCTTTTCTCTTACAGATTATGTAACCAATTGGAATTAATCAATCAGATAATTAAGAAGTCTGCATACAGATTCAGACAAGATGGGCCAGATAGAGTTACACAAGAAACCAAAAAAAAACCAGAGATATGAATTCTACATGGGTTTCTTCTCAACAATCTGTATCAAAGACAGTTTTGCATATGATGAAAACAACAGAAAAGAAACTGATTCTTGGATATATAATTGGACTGCTTTTAAATTGTTCAGCATCCAAGAGATGTTTTCTATGTGGAGCAGTCAGAAAAGAAGACAATGGAAACAGAAATGATATGTTGCAAAACTGTTATTTACTGTGGATTTGCAAATGAATTAATTAAGAATGAAATGAGCTTGGTTTAAATATATTTCTATTTTGCAATTGGAACACAAGCAAGGCCTATAACAAATTCCTCTAGCTGAAATGAGCTTGCCTTATTGGTTGTGTTCAGTCAAATTTGGTAAAGGGTTAGATTAAGTGTCATTAGTGCTAAAGCCCTAAATTATGCATTTATATCAACCTGTTGATTAAATATTGCAAAAAGTGCAAACCTCCAGCCTATAGTTAGCCTGGTAAGGATTCGTTTTCATCCATCCTACACCCCATCACTACCCCAATCAAGTGTGTTATAAATGAAGACATATCTGGAGTAATGCTAGCCTAAAATTGATTTTAGATATAATTTAGCTCAATGTTCAAGACTAAATTCTTCAAAATTAACAGGGCTTGGTCATTTTGGCTAATCATGTAAGACACAGATAGCCAAAACAATGCACCTGTATGATCTTGTATTGAAGTTGGTTGAATGATTGTAAACTATTTGCCAAAATGGCCTAGCCGAGCAACAGTTTTCTATAATCAGGATTTGCCACAGGAGAATAAAGTGAAGAGCCAGTCCTTCTCAAAAATGAATCTGAATATTTAATTGGCCCTAACATAATTCACATATAAATTTCCTGCAAGAAAATAATTTTCCAATGGAATGAGCTTATATACCACAGGCAGTCATCTTTATCAAGGGGCCCTCCCAAATAGGCACATCTTCACTCCCCTCGACGGTATATCTATCACTCTAACAACCCATGCATACCCGCCACATATGCACCCCCCCCCCTCCCCCTTGCAAAAGTAAATTAATTTCCTACAGTTTAATTACCAGTAATTAAAAAATACCTTTTAAATGTTATATTGCCATCTAAAGAGGAGACCCTCTTCACTCCCTTCTTCGATCACAGGTATCCCTCTCGCAACCCATCCCCCCGCACGGCGCACGTCCCCCCCCCCTCCCCTACCCCCTCTCGCTTCCTCTGCTCTGGCAGCCGAAACCGCCAACCGCTGCCTTGCCTGTGATTATTTCGGCAGCTGTGGCTACATTTCAACAGTGACAGCGTCAAAATTCGACATAATTATTTGCTTACGATACATGTGTGCGCGTTACCATATTTAATTAACCTAATCTCAATCTTAACTAGCATTTGACTCACATTTGTGATTTGAGTGGCTGGTTGTGGAACATCCATCTTCCGCCATTGTTTACCGCCCTGCTGAGAAGGGGGCTATGACGCGTATGACGTAGTTGTACGGAATTCCTTACAGAAAATGGTGGACAATAACAGACTGTATACGCGGAGCCGCGGTAGCGCCGCGCAGCGGCAGTCTGCGGAAGAGACTAAGATGGCAACAGAAGTGAAACCGAAAGAGAAACAAAAGCTGAGTTTGGCAGAAGAACACAAAAGTTAATATCCAGATGCCGAAAAAAACATCGTCAAAAAGTCGAATAGCCGTACTAACAAAAAAAGTTAGGGCAAATAGGGAACATAGAGATATTGGAAAATATTTTTTAATTATGAACCAACCCTGGGTACTGGCGCAAACCATATTCGGTGCGCATTGAATACGTATGTAGAGTCTCCAATAAGCGTGTCCTCCATTTGAATGAATTAAATTTGCATAATACAACCTAATATATAACACTAATAACCTAACACTAAATTAAAGGGTTCTCTTTGTCATTCAGTAACGGTGGGTTGTGGAGGAGACATAAACAAAGAGAAAGTGCGGAGCACCGCGAAGGTAATTGCAACTTACATTTTCTTCGTCATATTGCTTCATAGCTTGACGACTTTTCGTCGTTCTAAAACTTTGAAAAACCACAATCGTCATCAGATCCTAGCTAAAGAATGACATTTAAATACATGAGGGTCTCGGTGAGTTTATGTATGCGATAATGTGTCTCACTGATGACTCTTACCCTCCCCGGTCTACCCTTACTCCCCTACCGTCACCCCTCACTAATACATCTGCACACTGGCAGACGACATCCGTAGACCGTGTTCGCGGAATACGTCATACTCAAAGGGCAACAGACCTAAAAGAAGTCTTGTTTCTTTATGGGCAACAGAACGCCTACCAGATGGCATATCCACGCGGAAACAAACGCTCACAATTTTATATGACAAGCACTGCTTTGTTTTCAAATGAACGTTATTGGGGGACCGTAGAAAATGTAATGCTATTATTCCTATTTCACGAATTCCTATCGTACAAGGTGATGGCAGGCAGATAGCACTGAACGTTTCCAATTCTATCTAGTAAAATACAAGCTATATACCCTGGCGGTGGGGGGGGGGGGGGGGCAAAGTAGTATCGCCTCGTTGTCTTGATTGATCAAATGTTTTTTGTTTACGTGTGCAACAAAACATTATGGTTTATATGGCCATTGTTATGACGTCATTCTTTTGTTAAAAGTGTTAACTCTTCATTAGGGGTGAAATGAAAAGCCCAATCCCGAGGAACGCAAATACCCGGTGGGCTTTACATGGAACAACGACCGAAAAAATTAACTCATATGTGCAATTATTCAGAGATATGTGGAATGAAATTTGTGACGTGTACAAATATTTGAGATATGCTGAAATCATTTAATGATGTGTGCATATATTTGGATATATGCGCAATTATTTAGAGATATGTAGAAATATTTGGACGTATCAGTAATTATTTAAAGATATGTGCAAATAAGTATTTAAAGATAAAATGGCTCTCCATAGATAAGCACCCGACGGCTGACAACACGACCGACCGGATTCGCCAGGTGGCGACATTGCGGGGTCCAAGAGGTGGGGCTGGAAGTGTTCGACCCCTTAGGTGTATATTCCAGCCCCCTGGTTGTCTTTGAAACCAAGGTAAATAACTGATGACTTACCAGCCGGATCCACGAGTGTCGCCTTTCCAACTTCTCTCGGTCTGTCTCAGTCCTTCTCTCAGTCTCTTTCTCTCGCTCTGTCTCTGTCTCTGTTGGTCTCTCTGTCTCTCTCTTGCTCTGGTCTCATGCCACGTTTGCTAGTGCTACTGATACCAAACGACGTGCGATATCGTAGAACAACCGTCGACGTGTCCGAGAGAACGGTGTCTGGAACGCAAACAGGGGTCCGGGATGTTATATAGTTGCTCTCCCAGCCGCGCAGGCGCAATGCAACCTTTGTCCCGGAGCTCCCCACCACATACACAGCCGACTACCGCGAGTGGCTGAGGCTAACATAGCTTACACATACACCCCCCGCATCCACGTCAGTACTAAGGTGTCAGCTTAGAGCTACAGGATGCAAAAATACAAAAAAGGTTGGGTAAAGCATTCGAGGTACCAGTGACTCAGACTGAGCATAGCCGCTTGCCGAAACGTACACCCACACAACAACTCGAGCCAAACCTACTTGCATTCGTTGATATTGCAGCCCGCGGGTGGGAGGGGGGGGGGGCGTTACCTCGCGGTCGTTCTCCCATGCTAGGGCGAACCATTGTTAAGCGGCCGATCGCGTATTGCAAGATATGGTTGCGTTACTGCCGAGCGTTTAAACTGGAAGTGAATAATTTTGACGAAGTATTTTCACTTTTGGTTTTTCATTTAAATCTTAGGTAGCGTGATTACATATCCGTTGGTGTGGGTGTTGTAGTCTCTCGGTTCTCTATCGCGGGTGGTGGTCGGTCGTTTCGGCTGCTCGCTTTATATACACTGGGCTCCCCACTCCCTGAGAGGCCAGCTCTACACCTACTGTAGAGCAGCAGCCAGCTCTACAATTACTGTACTGTAGCCATTTACACAATTTCACTTTGTAATCCACAGAAATTGGAAGTAGCGCCTTTCTCAGTGCAAACTCAGATTCACAATCCATACTTTCACGTTGTTCTCCTAGATCCACAATCCCCACTTTCATAGTGTACGCTTAGATCTACAATCCCCACTTTCACAGTGTACGCTCAGATCAACAATCACGACTTTCACAGTATACGCTCAGATCAATAATCCCGACTTTCACAGTGTACGCTCAGATCAGCAATCCAGACTTTCAAAGTGTACGCTCCGATTCACAGTCCCGACTTTCACACTGTAATCTCTGATCCACAATCCCGACTTTCACAGTGTACGCTTAGATCCACAATCCCGACTTTCACAGTGTACGCTCAGATCAACTATCACGACTTTCACAGTATACGCTCAGATCAATAATCCCGACTTTCACAGTGTACGCTCAGATCAGCAATCCAGACTTTCAAAGTGTACGCTCCGATTCACAGTCCCGACTTTCACACTGTAAGCTCTGATCCACAATCCCGACTTTCACAGTCTACGCTTAGATCCACAATCCCGACTTTCACAGTGTACGCTCAGATCAACTATCACGACTTTCACAGTATATACACTTCTGGTGCCGGTGCCAACCGATAAGGTAGTAAACAAGCTCTCGATATTAGTCGAAATTATACAGAAGCGGCTTCCTGGCGAAGCTTTACAATTCCAGAAACAAGTGAACAAATACGCAGAGAAGATGGCAGATGTGTGGCAGCAAGCCAGGAAGAAGAGAAAGCAGCGAAATAGTGCAGAAAGTAGCGGGACGGATACTCCAGAAACAAAGAAGCCATTTTCTTCCCGGCCGGTAACACCTGCACGCCGCCCAGAAATCAGTGAAGCGTCACGCTTCGATCTGCTCACAGAGGAGGAGGGGGCCTTACCGAGCGATCAAGAGGGAGTCCAAAACCTGCTCACAACCCTTGTGGCTCTGGTCACAGAGATGCGGAGCGACGTCAAAGACATTAAAAAGGCTCAGTTGGATATGCAATCACAACTCGCCTGCATGGACATACACCTGGCCGAAATGGATGACAAGCTGAAGCCCAGCCAGCATGGCAACCATCTGCCAACCGTGAAACAACGTTGTCGGCAATGTTGGCTCAATGTCGGCAAAGAACATTGGGCCAACGAGTGGGTGCTCATTGGGGAATGATTGTTTCAACGTTGTCTGCCAACAATGGCCCAACCATCTGCCAACCTTGGGCCAACATTAGCTGCCAACGATGGCCCAACCATAGGCCAACAGTGGGTCAATGTGCGCCGCCGACGTTCTACCGATATTAATCCACTATTGAACCACTGCAAATGTTGTTCACTAATTTATTGACAAAAACCTTAAAAAGTGCAATACATGAATTCTTAATAGGTATACATGACGCGTAATGTCTGAAAAAAATTGCACGTGACCGCTCATACAGGTGCATGGCCGCTCATAGAGGTGGTCGCTCGTAGATGCGGTCGCTTCCACTCATTCCTGATTCTTGCGTTTGCCAGCTGTCACGCTCTCGTCGCCCGCCATCCCGCTTCCCAGCAAATCGCAGCCACTTCTTCACCTCTGAATTTGTGGCGCAACTGGCAGTCGGGTTGATGCGAGTACAGTACCCCCTGAATTAAATCAAAGTAGACTCAATGGCAAAGCTGTTTAAAATATCATGCTGGTCCGATAATATGCATGAATAGCATTTACCTATACTGATATACTTAATACATGTTTTTTTGTTAGCTTAATATTTCTGGAACCCTGTTAAAGGCAATACAGTGGTAGCCACATACAAACTAATGATACTGTTCATAATTTGCAGTTGGCAGGATTCTTTGACAGATCTGTCATATCACGTTGAATAGGTAACGCAAATGAGTTAAGTAGACAGTGGGAAAAGTGGAAATCCTTATCTTATCAGAAGAATACAGCCACACTTACCATACACCACCTGGCGTAAGTTTAGGCGAGGGAATGGCACTTTCCCACTCTTCCATTGCCAATGTATTTGCTTTGCCACACTGTTTGACAGCACTTAGTCCATCAAACGCTGCACTGTCTTGTCGAAAGTGAATACGCCCATCAAGGTGATGCTGCTGACCTAATTGGACATATGCAAAATAAAGAGTCAAACTGAAGATAAAATAGACATAAATTAAATTACACAAAGCAATACAAAAACATGGACAAACCTATGAGAACTGAAAATGCTGGTCTCTTATTCGTGCATAGTTGACTAAAATTGGGCCAGTGGAAGCTTTTGGGGCAACAAAATGATGATGAATGAAATATGCCCCATATGGGGACCGTCCACTAAACCATGGACGCCTTGATCTCTAGTCCAGTACACTGCCCAATAGACTAAGTGTTTCTCTGAGACTTATATATAGCTGTGTTTTGTGTGGCCAGGCTTTAACAGCAAAAAACATTAATCATTAAATATTACAGCATACCGTTTTCCATACGGTCTCGTCATTAGCGAGGACCTGGTCCAATGTGTGTAGGGCGTCTACGGTCAGGATGGGGAAGGGCATTCCATCTGGCGGAGGGGTTGGCGTGCGAGTCATGTTGAGATGCTGGCAAATTTTGCCAAGCATCACGCCATTGTGCTCCTGCTGCTGTTGCACACACTCCAAAGCGTGCAGGAGGGCAATATCATACTCTGTCACTGTCAATGAAATTTAAACAGACTGTAAAACAAAATGTGAACAGCATATTGTTATAGGTAACGCTATAACCACTTGGCTTAACTAAATAAAATGACTTCTTAGTTCCACGAGAAAATAATTCATATCAACATAGAAGTTCAGAATGCATCAGCAGATATATGGTTCTGACCACCCACCCAGATACGTGTTCTCTATATTTATCTACACCCTTCTTCTTTTGGACCAATAGGAATAATCCATTTATATTTTCCATAATTATGTGCCTTGTTTAATAGGGCGGATACATGATATAAATTGGCCATTTCCCAATTCAGAGTTATTTAATATTAAAATTCCCAGTTCACGATTAATGAAAATACTCGATCACTGCTGTCGGCTAATATCCCATTCCCAGTTCACGAAGAATTATTTTCCTCATTCCCAGTTCACAGTGAAATGAAAAGCCCATTCCCGAGGAACGGAAATACCCCTTGCCCCATCCCTAATAAGACTAAGTTTAATGACATCAAAACCTTCAGCCAGGGGCAGGCTAGCTAGTCAAACACTGTGGTAAGATTAAAGTAAATCGTTTGAAGTGCTGTTCAAGCCTTCACCTGCCCATGGCTAAAGGTTTTGCACTGGTTTGACAGTGTCAGTGTTTGATTTTAAGAAAAGAGCTCCAAAAGAGCTAGGCACGCGTGTGAGCGATAATACAGGAAAGGTCAGAAACTGCATACTCAGTGACCGTTTTCTTCCGCTGTACCATTATATTACAGTTCTAATTAAGTCAGTGCATAAATTACATAATCCGATACTATAAACAGACCGACAAGACAATAATAATGCGCCAAATGAATCAAAATCTCAAAATTCACGATAACTTACAGTCACTTGGAAAATTGCCGCATGGAAGTGTCGCTTCAAAAACTCGCTAGATGGCGCTGTGTTTTGCGCTAACGGCAGTACGCTGGTACGTAGGCGCAATGTTGGGCCAACATTCCATTGCCAACGGTTGGGTGCAGAGCGCAGATGACGGTCGGTATTACGTTGCGCCTATGTATACTAGCAAACGGTTGCGTTGCCTACCTAAAAACAACGTTGGGCCGATAATGCCATGCTGGCTGGGAGCTCTGCACAATGGCTATCGATGTACTCAGCACCCGCCAAGAAGAGCTAAGCGACCAACAAGAGCAGATGAAGTCAATGATAGACAAAGAGAACAAGGCAACAACCGAACGAATGAAACACCTTGAAATTAATGCCGCTCGACAGGACGAGCAATCACGCCGCAACAACGTAATCTTCTACGGCATACCAGAAGGTACAAACGAATCCTGGGAACAGAGCGAAGCGGCGCCGCGACAAGCTATGAAGGATAAGCTGAACATACCTGACGCTGACGACAATAACAACTGGGAGATTGAAAGGGCCTACCGACTAGGCAAACGGCAAGAGAATCGATCACGACCAATGATTGTGAGATTCTTAAGATGGAAAAACAAGGAACAATTAAGTCATGGAGAAAGCAAGGTCTCTACCCAAAACTTCGGAAGTGAAACTCAGCGAGGACTTCAGTAAACGTGTCCGTGAAATCCGTAGAATGCTGAACCCGAAAATGAAAGCCGCGAAAGAACAAGACAAACGCGCCAGTCTCCGCTTCGACAAGCTACACATCGACAACCACGTGTTCTCTGTTGTTCCTTTAAAGAACTGCTGATGTCCACAATACCGGCGATATTCCGCATTTCATTCGTAACATGCGCGCAGTCATTCGAAGTGACAAGCGGCAAATATATCAACAGATGGCGCTACAGGGCGGAAGCGGCATATTCCCCGGTTTTACCGGTTTACCTCATACAATTTTGCTAGGCGTTCGCGCTCGATCCAAGACGCGGTCATGCATCTCCACAATAAAAAAAATGAGTGTCTTCTGGATGTGGAAATCGCGACATAATGTTGACACTAAGATTGAATGAAGCCTTGCATTATACTGTGCAATCTTTGTGTCTTCGTTATATCGCGATTTCCACATCCAGAAGACACCCATTTTATTTTCTTGTAGAGATGTGCGAAAACATCTTGGGATCGAGCGTGAGCGCCCAGTAAAATTGTACTAGGTAAACCGGTGAAACCGGGGAATTTGCTGCTTCCGCCCTATACTATGGCTGTAGCGCCATCTGTTGACAAAGTTGCCGCTTGTCACTTCGATTGGCTGCGCGCATGTAACAAATGAAATGCGGAATATCGCCGGTATTGTGGACATGAGCAGTTATTTAAAGAAACAAACTACACGTAAATAGATAGTTTAAGGTATGTAGCATTCCAATATAATAAGGATTGGACGTGGTATTCACCCACAAAGCGATACTAGTCAGATTTAAGTGGAGGGGTTTCACATCGCTGAGGATTTGCAGGCTGCACTTCAGGACCCTGGCCGAGCGGTAGCGAGGCCTGTGTTCTTCAGGGCCTAGGTTTCTGAAAATGTAACTGTAGTGTAGACACTCTTAGTTAAGAACTTTTTTCCGTA
Organism: Arenicola marina; assembly: GCA_964019135.1. Classification (NCBI taxonomy): domain Eukaryota; kingdom Metazoa; phylum Annelida; class Polychaeta; family Arenicolidae; genus Arenicola; species Arenicola marina. The sequence goes on along the minus strand of OZ025253.1, from coordinate 42,677,308 downwards.
TCGACTTTTATTTAGCCACGGCGTGGATACTTGTGTTTTCAAAACCCTTAGGCCTACCTTGTGTATGGGTTTTGATGTCAAACACATAAGTACCCTGGTAGCCGCACTCCCACAGGCTCTTGCTCGTAGATGATCATGCAAACCGTCATTGCGTCAAGCGCCATTAGAAACAGCAAAGTTCGGCAGTTCGGGCGAAAGCGCCCATTCAGTAAACCATGGCGTGCCTGTTCATGTGCCTTTTCTGAATAAACTATCCTTAATTAACAGGCTTATCCACTTTCGCTTGCAGATTTACCTGTTTAGTGAGGAATTTTGCCAGAAAAACTTCACCTTCCAACAGTCTCGCTCATTCAAAACAACTGGCGGAAATGGCTGCTGGTCGCTGTGCGCATGACCGGAAAGACGGGCACCGTGCTACTGCGTAAATATTACGCGGCGCTCTGTATCTAGCAGCACGTGGCTGGTGTAATTAATTGTTATTCCAGAAATGAAACATGTGTCATTTTGTTCATTCTTAGCTCGGCCTTATGTGATAATTAATTATCCACAGTGAAACAAAACTTTAAATTTGGCTTCTTTTTTTTCATATTAAAACAATGTAATTCGTACATCACAAAGCCATCAATACGATAATGAATTGGCACATTTACCGCTTGTTCAGGCCTATATATGCGTGGTCTTTATATTTGAAACGCCAGTAATTTAAGTGCCAGACCCTAATTATTGTTAAATCGCACCAACAGCCAAAAAGTTATTAAATAGATTAGTGTCATTCGTACCTAACTGTAACAGAGTGGACTGAATTGGGTGACGAGAGGGCTCAATGACAAAGAGTCGATGTATGTCCAAGTTGTTTTTATTCTTACATACACCCTGCAACAATCAAATGAAATGAAATTAAACAGAGGTCAATAGTCATACATACTACAAGTATATACAGCACATCAATAATTAATTCCCATATCCTTTATTATTATGATTAATATTAACAACCGAACAATCTTTCATTATTTTTATCCGTTACCACGGATTACAGTTAACGAGATATTCCTTCCCGTTCTGATTAAATTAATTACCTGTCACCATTATAAGTGAAATATTTTAATCGCGTTACATCCACATAATAAATATTGCTTTGTATAGTTTCTAATTATTTAGCTAATAGTATGGCTTATTAACTGTAGAAAAATATATGCAGAGTGGGTTGGCGCGACGTATACAGGTATAAAAATGTAATTTGTCTAACATATTTCACTTAATATTATCCGTAAGGGTTACAGAGTAGACAGGTACACACGGTTACAACCATATTTATCACTTAAAGTCGATAAATAAGACATACCGCAGGTTAACTGCGGGTGTATCCAACCGGCATCTAGTGGGACCATGCAGGGACACAGCAGAAATCTCAATCTGAAACCAGTTATTCCATAAACACTCAGCAACAGTCTAATCCAATTACCTATATCATTATGCCTCTATAGTTACTTCCTTGTCAGAAAAGGAGATAAATTATAAGGTCGGCGCCTGACCAATACTCCATTCTAACAGCACGGTCAGATAAATAACTCAGGAGCAACACCACACTCTTGGGGTAATTAATATCTGGAGATTGGTCCTAGATATCATAACGTCCCCCTAAGTCTCCGGTGACATAATGACAATAACGCTTAGACTCAGGAATACACCTTAATTAAAGCACACCTGCACATAGTTTATAGGTATCCCAATATGATAATGTGATAATTAAGTCTCTGCAGCCTACGTCTATGGCTATCTAATCGCGTCTTATACAAATTCTCATAATTTCTACCTTCAGTTTACAAGTAGTCACCATATATTTATAAGGCCGGCTAAACTAAGACTAAACAATAACTTGCTGACGCCAATTATGTAATTTAAACGTATTATATATATATCACAGACAGCAAAATGCACCCACCGACTGGCTCTCACTGAATAACCTCATTAATTTCAAAGATAAATGTGAATAACCCACCTGAGTTCGAAGTATAACTGGGACCACCTGCCTTGATGCCGGTCAACATGCTGTGTGCCGGCTTTTACTGAACAAAATCTGCCGCCGGCTTTAGAGCGCTCCTTATTGGACGTTACCATGCGTTGCTAACGCAGCCTTACACAATGGGCACCAATGACCAAATATGGTAACAGTTGGGGACTCTATGGTGCGCCATTGTCGCCAAAAAGGGGTTAAATTGCAATTTTACACCAGCCTGTGCTGCCTATGAAATACCATTGCGAAAATAATTATATGACCTTATCACACACACCCCACCATTGTGTTTACTTGCTCCTGCAGTAAACAACAAAATAAAATTAGTAAATCAACCTCGACTAATAATAGATCTAGGTATCGAAGTAAGTACATCTAGATAGGGTTCTCGATCAGTCATTAATTGTCGATCGCGGTTCCCGGAAAAGGTTCCGGTGTTGGCCGGCTGTACTTCTGGTAGTACGTCGTGGCACCACGACTGTTTCTTCCTCTGAGGACTCGCTATTACTCGTATTCGATAAACTGTCACTTTGTTCATCTTGCTGGGCTCTTGTGGCGGGCGACCACCTTCGAGCAGGGACAGGCGGAACCGGCGAGGATAAAGCCGCTTCTTCTTGAACAACCTGTATGCTGTTTTCTGACGTCGATCTTTCTTCCTCCATCTCGACTCCGGGTGATGACTCGAGGTTGGTCGTCTCTCGGGGGGTTCGTTTTCGTGGAGCAGGTTGGGGGAATATTCGTGGTCGGGGTGTCATAAGGGGTGCTCCCACCATGTTGTTATTTCCGGTCCAAGCCCGGTCTGCAGATCGTACGGGTTCTCGTATCAATCGTGGGGCGGGGATTGGTCGAGTGGTGACCATCACAAAGTCTTCATCAGTTTCATCCTCTGAATATTCTGAGTCCGATGCATCGCTCTGAGAGGTCTCTGTAGATCTCTCGACATGGGGAACGTGCTGTCTCAGATCCCGGCATTCTCGGAGTTCAGTTCGGTTGACCCACCGCGATGTTCCAAATCCGTCGGCTTGCTCAACCTGGTACACGTCTTGGTCTCCCATTCTGGCCAGCACACGGTGAGCTTCCGGTCTGTAGCTGTCTTGGATCTTGTTCCGACCCCTGATTCCCCGATTCCTGAGGTATACCAAGGTTCCGATTGGCAGCGGCATGGATTTTGCATTGACATCATACCGTTTCTTCCGGTCATCAGCAGCTCTCGTTAAGTTAGCATTCGCCTTAGCATATGCCTCTTGAAGTCTCTGGTGGTGCCTGGTTACCCATTCATGTGGTTCATACGTATCATCATTCTGGAGTTTCCCAAGGAGAGCATCCACTGGTAGGCGTGCTTCCCTGCCGTGCATCAAATAAAACGGTGCGAAGCCCGTGCTGCTGTGGGGAGTCGTGTTGTACGCATACAGGAGTTGATCCAGATGTTCGGGCCATTTTCGTTTCTCGTCAGGTGAAAGCGTCCTTAGCAACTCATGTAAGGTGCGGTTAAAGCGTTCGCACTGTGCATTTCCGATCGGGTGGTATGGTGTGGTTCTGCTTTTCTTGATGTCGTAGAGCTGACACAGTTCCGTAATGAGTCGGGATTCGAAATCACGACCTTGGTCGGAGTGCAGGCGCATCGGAGGACCAAACCGGTAGAACCATTCCTTGACTAGTGCCTTGGCAACCGTGAGCGACTTTTGATCTCGAGTGGGGACCGCAATACTGTATTTCGTGAACACGTCCGTTAAGACCAGTATATTCTCATAGCCGCTGCTTGCTTTCTCCAGAACAGAAAAGTCAATGGCGAGTACTTCCAACGGTCTTGTGGCCAGGAGGGATCCCATTGGAGTCTTCACTCTCTCCTTTTTCGCCAGCAAACATCGGGTGCATCGGGCGATCCAGTCCTGAATGTCCCGATACATTCTCGGCCAGTAGCATCTAGAGCGTGTTAAGGTCGTCGTCCTGTCTACTCCCTGGTGACCATGTTCATCATGTAGGCCCGTCAGGATTCTTTCTTTCAGTGCCGTTGGAAGCACGACTTGACGAAGGTCCCCGAGTTGTGGGTCAGTCACTTGTCTAGTAAGGACACCATTGGTGCGGCCTAGTCTGTCCCACTGCCGAAGAAGCAGTTGAACCTCTTCTGGTTCCCTTCGTCTGACTTGAAGAGACGGTTTGTGTCCTGCCTCCCAGAGAGTGATCACCTTCCCAATCACCGGATCGTTCTCCTGGAGTAGTTTGAGGTCTTCATTGGTGAGGCCTGTCATTCCCGTGGCTGCCCCTTCGATGAGCGGTCGCGCTGGTGGTTCAGCGGCCAGAACTTCCTGGCATGCAAGAACCCGTACAGGGGCTGGAAGTGAAGTGGATTGAACTGACACAGTCAGGGCGTCTTCAACTTCTTCATCTGTGACATCCCATGGTCGTTCTTGCTGACGTGACAGCGCGTCACAGTTACCGTTGTTTCTGCCCGGTCTGTACTTGAGATCGAAGTCATAGTTGGCTAGTGCAGCTGCCCACCGCTGTTCGAGTGCTGGTAGTTTCTTCTTGGTCAACAAATATGTCAGTGGGTTATTGTCTGTCTCTACGGTGAATTTCTGGAAGCGCAAGTACTCAGCGAACTTCTCCGTGACTGCCCACTTCAACCCGAGGAGCTCCAACTTTTTAGAGCTGTATTTGTCCATATTTCGTTCGCCTTTCCTCAATCCCCGACTGGCGTATGCGATTACTCGTCGTTTTCCATCTTGAAGCTGGCTAAGAACTGCTCCCAGCCCGTCATGGGACGCGTCGATCTCTACGATGAACGGCCGGTCGAAGTCAGGATAAGCCAAGACTGGGGCTCCAGTCAAGATCGTCTTCAGCTCTTCGAAGGCCTTGGTGTGGTCGTCCGTCCACCAGTTGTCTAGGGGTACTACTACCTTGCGCCGCCGCGTGCTCCCTTTGAGTGCTGTCCCCACGAGGGCGTGTAGTGAAGCGGCAATCGAACTGAAACCTTTGACAAATCGGCGGTAATACGCTGCGAATCCCAGGAATGTCCGCAATTCCTTGAGAGTCTTGGGGACGGGCCACTCAGTTACTGCAGCAATCTTGTCGGGGCTGGTTCGGATGCCTTCCGCGGACACCACATGTCCTACATAAGATACCTGTGGGTTGAAAAACACGCACTTGTCGGACCTGACCTTTAACCCATGCTGAGCGAGACGTGATAAAACATGTTCCAGCCGGTCAAGGTGTTCTGCCATATCACGACTGAAAATGATTATGTCATCAAGGTAAACCAACAACATCATGAATACCTCGTCCCTGAAGACGTGACCCATCAAACGAGAAAATGTGGCCGGGCTATTGGACAACCCGAATGGCATTCGCCTGTACTGATAAAGTCCCATCGGTGTCACAAAGGCGGTTTTATGTTGGTCTTGTGGTTCGACTTCCACTTGATTGTAAGCAGACGCTAGATCGAGGGTGGAAAAGATCTGCGCCCCCTTCAACGATTCCAGGGCCTCTTCAATTCTTGGCAACGGATAAGAGTCTCTCTTGACTTTTGTGTTGAGCTGCCGATAGTCAACACAAAGTCTGATTTCTCCATTCTTCTTACGGACGATGACTACTGGAGATGCATACGCCGAGGTGGACTCTTTGATCACCCCCTGGTTGAGTAGGTGCTGGAGGTGATCCTTGACTTCCCTCCAGTCCTGGGGTGGTATCCTGCGGTAGGGCTGGCGTACTGGGACGTCATCTTCTGTGATGATGGCGTGTCGTATCGCATGTGTACCGCTTAACTCTCCTCCTTCCGTCGCGAAGACCTGTCTGTACTTCTTAAATATGTCCCTGGCTCTCGTCAATTCTGCGGTTGACCCGGGGAATCCATCTAGGTTGATGGGGAGTGTGGGTTGCTGGATTTCTTCGGGTTGGTAGCTTTCGGCCTTGGCAGTAGATATCGCCGGGTCTAATAGATCTCGCTGTGTTACGACGATCTCATTTGACTGGATGTCCAAATGTACCGTTTTTGACTCCACCTTCTCTACTGGACTGAAGGTTCCGAGAATGGTTCCAGGCTTCAACGCAATGTCTCGGTCTGTCATGTTCAACACTTGAACGAAACTTCCTCCGTTGACAGTATCCATCACGGTATGCCCAACGTGAAGGCCTTGTGGAGGTCTTTTCGTTGGTTCAAGCAGTACAATGCCGTCACACCGTCGAGTCACCTTGATGGGAGTGAAACTGTAGGCTGCTGCGAATTGTGGCCATGTGCCGGCGACTCTTGCAAGTCCTTTCTGGTTGGTTGGTATGGATTCTGGTCTCGGTTGATTCAACAAGGCTGACATCTCAGGCAAATGCTCCAAAACATTAGTTCCTATCACCATCGGGATTTCGCGTCTCATCTCCTGTGACTGAGGGGTATCCCGAACTACCATCACTGTCACCCCAGTCACTGTGGTACCCCGAATCGTCAAGTCTATACACGCCACGCCGATATAGGGGATCTCTAACCCATTCGCGCCCTGTAACGAAAACCAGTTACCCCCTTCTAGCTCAATACCTGTGGGTGCCACAACTTCTCGATACACGCCCTCAGATATGGTCGTCACCATAGATCCCGTGTCCAACAAGCCTGTCACTGGATGTCCGTGGATGATAACATCGGTCGTTGGGCGGCTACCAATGGTTTTTACAGTCGACGGAGATGAGCCCGGCAGCTTCTCATCACCCACCCCAGGGCTCACACGGGTAGGTGGGACTCGTTTGGGGGACGCCTCTCATCTGGCTGTTCCTCGCGTGACGACATCCTTCTGTTCTGATTGCGCCGCTCATCGTTTTGTAACTGATAACAATCACGCTTTATATGACCCACTTTCCGGCAGTAGAAGCATCTCTTCTCGTGTGATTGCCGCTCTTGGATAAGATCCTGGATCCGTTGCTGCTGCTCGTTGATCTGGCCTTGCTGTTGTCGTTGTATCTCCAACATCTGATCAATCTTTTCCTCAAGGCTTCGCAGAGCCTCCGGCTTCAGCTGGGGACAGCTAGGGGCGGGGGGATGATGCATGTCTCTCACTGGTCTGGCAGGGGGTTGTTCGGGTCTGCTCGTGTCTTCACTCCGAGTAACCTGCTGAAGATTCTGGCGCACAGTTCTTGGCCTGGGTTGTGGGGCGCTGTCTTCCTCCCATTGTTCTGCTTCCTGTCTCAGGTCCCGGAAGGTGGTATTGGGGTAGTCCCTAATACGGCGCTTTAATTCCCGTCTGAGGTCGGCGTCACATCCCTTCTCGGCGAAGTTGTTCCTTAAGGCCCGGTCACGGCTGGCCACACATAGCTGATCTCTGCTTAACGCCTTGTCAATTAGTTCCATCAGAGAGTGGGCGAAGTCATGAAGTGACTCACCATGCGCCTGGCGACGATTGTAGAAGGCGTCCAGAAGTTGGGTCGATGTCCGCCTCTCGCCATATGTGTCGTGCAAAATTTGAAAAATTGCTTCTGGGTGACTTCTTTCTTCGGGTTCAGCATACCGGACCTCGGCTTTTGCGGATCCCGCCAGGTGACAGAGGAGTAATTCGGCCGCAGCGCCCTCATCCAGAGCCTGAGCTTCAATGGCTGATCTAGCTTGTGTCTCCCAGTCATCCAGATCATCACCGGTCCCTCCAAAAAATGACAGCTTTCTCGGGGCGTAGATCACTCTGGTCACCGGTTCCGGTGGCGCAGTCGACAGATCACAGGACTGGAGTCGTTGGCGTAAGTCTCGGACTTGGAGTCGAAGATCCCGGTTGTCCCGGAACAAGTGTTGAAAAGGGGTTGTCTGTTCCTCATCCGGGTTGTCTCGGCAATGTTCTGTATTGGACTCGATGTTAAAATCTGCCATGGCTCAACTCTCAATCACCCACCCCACTTCTGACACCAGATGTAACAGAGTGGACTGAATTGGGTGACGAGAGGGCTCAATGACAAAGAGTCGATGTATGTCCAAGTTGTTTTTATTCTTACATACACCCTGCAACAATCAAATGAAATGAAATTAAACAGAGGTCAATAGTCATACATACTACAAGTATATACAGCACATCAATAATTAATTCCCATATCCTTTATTATTATGATTAATATTAACAACCGAACAATCATTCATTATTTTTATCCGTTACCACGGATTACAGTTAACGAGATATTCCTTCCCGTTCTGATTAAATTAATTACCTGTCACCATTATAAGTGAAATATTTTAATCGCGTTACATCCACATAATAAATATTGCTTTGTATAGTTTCTAATTATTTAGCTAATAGTATGGCTTATTAACTGTAGAAAAATATATGCAGAGTGGGTTGGCGCGACGTATACAGGTATAAAAATGTAATTTGTCTAACATATTTCACTTAATATTATCCGTAAGGGTTACAGAGTAGACAGGTACACACGGTTACAACCATATTTATCACTTAAAGTCGATAAATAAGACATACCGCAGGTTAACTGCGGGTGTATCCAACCGGCATCTAGTGGGACCATGCAGGGACACAGCAGAAATCTCAATCTGAAACCAGTTATTCCATAAACACTCAGCAACAGTCTAATCCAATTACCTATATCATTATGCCTCTATAGTTACTTCCTTGTCAGAAAAGGAGATAAATTATAAGGTCGGCGCCTGACCAATACTCCATTCTAACAGCACGGTCAGATAAATAACTCAGGAGCAACACCACACTCTTGGGGTAATTAATATCTGGAGATTGGTCCTAGATATCATAACGTCCCCCTAAGTCTCCGGTGACATAATGACAATAACGCTTAGACTCAGGAATACACCTTAATTAAAGCACACCTGCACATAGTTTATAGGTATCCCAATATGATAATGTGATAATTAAGTCTCTGCAGCCTACGTCTATGGCTATCTAATCGCGTCTTATACAAATTCTCATAATTTCTACCTTCAGTTTACAAGTAGTCACCATATATTTATAAGGCCGGCTAAACTAAGACTAAACAATAACTTGCTGACGCCAATTATGTAATTTAAACGTATTATATATATATCACAGACAGCAAAATGCACCCACCGACTGGCTCTCACTGAATAACCTCATTAATTTCAAAGATAAATGTGAATAACCCACCTGAGTTCGAAGTATAACTGGGACCACCTGCCTTGATGCCGGTCAACATGCTGTGTGCCGGCTTTTACTGAACAAAATCTGCCGCCGGCTTTAGAGCGCTCCTTATTGGACGTTACCATGCGTTGCTAACGCAGCCTTACACAATGGGCACCAATGACCAAATATGGTAACAGTTGGGGACTCTATGGTGCGCCATTGTCGCCAAAAAGGGGTTAAATTGCAATTTTACACCAGCCTGTGCTGCCTATGAAATACCATTGCGAAAATAATTATATGACCTTATCACATAACAAAGCATTAAATTACATGGGAAGTTATGTAGTTTCTGCAGCGGGCTTACTCGGGAGGAGAGACCCTCTCCACCCTCCACCCTCCACGATCCACCTTCTTCATCCTCGCCACACACCGCCACCCACTTCTAGTCTTTTCCATATTTTCAAAAAAGTGATTGTTGTAGGCATTTCGTGTTAAAAGTTGGCAAACAACTGATTTTAGACAATTAAGGTGTGCTGATTTTGAATAAATTGTTTGCCAAGCTGTATTTTGAATTTTTAATACTTAAATATCAAAAAAAATGGCGGCCGTGAAATCAAAAACAATTCTACTGAGATGTTGAACATACCTTGTGAGGGCTACCATTTGTGGTAAAACGTTACACTTTTGAGCATGAAAATGAGCTATTAATGTTTGATAATATTGAATCAATGGTTTACCGAACTGTACTTGTATTTTTATTACTGAAATATTAAAAACAAAATGGCGGTCTGGAAATTTTACAAATATCTACTAAGAAGTTGACCAGGAGGATGTGTGTGGTTAAACGTTACGGATTTTGCATTGACAATGGATTATAGAGGTGCGCCGAGTTCAAATAAATTGTTCACCAAGTTGTATTTTGACATTTTATTACCCAAATATCAAAAACAAATGGCGGCCATGAAATAAATGTTTTTTTTACTGAGATGTTTAGCATCCGTTGTAATGACCACAATTTGAAGTGAAACGTTAGTTTTCGGCATGATAACGAACTCCTAGGGTATGCTGATTTAAAATAAATTGTTTGCCGCATTGTATTTTAAAGGTGCATCATTGCAATATCAAAAGCAACATGGTGGCTGTGAAATAAAAACAAATCTACTCATATGTGAAACATCCGTTGTGAGTTTGAAGTGAAACGTTAGTTTTCGGCATGATAACGACCTACTAGGGTATGCTGATTTAAAATAAATTGTTTGCCGCATTGTATTTTAAAGGTGCATCATTGCAATATCAAAAGCAACATGGTTGCTGTGAAATAAAAACAAATCTACTCAGATGTGAAACATCCGTTGTGAGTTTGAAGTGAAACGTTAGTTTTCGGCATTATCATTGACTATTAATGTGTTAATTTCGATCTAATTGTTTGCCAAAATATACGCTCCTATCGCGGGTTATGACTCCGCGCGCTGGATTATGGCTTCGTGCGAAGGCTCCACGCTCGACTATGCCTCCGTGCGCCGGGCTATGGCTCAGGTCGCGAATGATGGCTCTGTGCGCAGGATTATGGCTCCGGTGGCGGCTATGGCTCCGTGCGCTGGACTATGGCTTTGTGCGCTGGACTATAGCTTCGATCGCGGACTATTGTTCCGGTCGCGGGCTATGGCTCCGGTCGCAGTCTATGGCTCCGTGCACTGGAATATGGGTCTGTGCGCTGGACTATAGATCCGGTCGCGGACTATGGCTCTGTGCGCATGGAAGGCTAATGAGAAAATGGCCTTAAAGAATCGGATCTGAAAGGGGGAGACCGCTGCGTATTGTATTTGGTTGAGGAGTATTAGCAGAATGTTGTGTGTGATGGGCAGGTGTGAGGTAGGCTGGGCGCACTTTTTGATCCCTATTAACATGCGTTTAATGAGAAAGTTTGCAGTTGGGTCATTGAGTGATCTTATTTGTGAGCGAATGAAACGGCAGACACGTAAGTGACTATGGTTGGGTGTTTTTCCCCGCGGAATTAAGAGCAGCTATGAAGGCTGCCACTGGCAAGGACTGCTTGCGCAAGAAAGCGACATACTGGATCCAATTTCGCTGATAGTCTTGGACGGTTGATTTCTGGAGAGAGCTCGCCACTAAAGTGTCTATTGTGGCTTGACGTTCTCTGGAAGGTATTCGGCCGGAAAGTTGTGCGGCTGAGGCTTCATCCCGTACTCGCTCAGCAGTTGTGGAGTGACCTGCGAGCGAGAAATGACCTCAGTATGTTAGTTACGCATGGTATGTGTACTGCTGTAAATGTTGCGTTGTTGTGAAGATATGCAAGGATGAAAGGTCGAAGAATACCCATTATGACTGGGTCGCGCGAAGTTTGCTTGGTGAGAATGTCCGTGACAGCCTTGTTGTCACAATGCAATGTGACTACAGTGTTGCGCATTTTGTTTCCAAAAGCTCGAATTAGGAGGAGGATAGGGTACAATTCGAGAACAGCGATGTGATAAGTGCGCCACGTGCGTGGCCATGTGCCTTGTATCCACGAATAGCCGAATGTCCCCCCATACCCAATGCCGGAAGCATCTGTGTATACATATTGATGGTTGCAGAGTCTGCGTGTGAGGGCTTAGAGATAATGGTGATGCCATTGTTCAGAGGAACAGGCAGGGTATAGGAAGGGCTATTCTACCATCGACCAGATGTTTGTTTTTCAATCAATTATTCAGAAATATTTATCTAGAGAAAAGGGGAGATGCTATGTAGCTTTTGTCGACTTTTCAAAAGCTTTTGACAGTATTCCACATAGTTCCCTATGGTATAGCTTAATTGGTAAAGGTATGCACGGCAATGTAATAAATGTAATTCGGTCCATGTATGGCAATTTGAAAGCAATTTGAAAGCCCCCTTTTATTTGCGTTGTATATTGAGGAATATGTGACGATGCTCAAATCTGCACATTGTCCTGGAATTTTCATCAATGATGGTGCACCCAATATTATTACGTTAATGTTTGCAGATGATTTGGCTAACTGCGCTGATACTGTCGGTAGGCTTCAGAAGAGCCTAGATATCTTAGAAACGTTCTGTGACAAGTGGGGTTTAAAGGTGAACATGGATAAAACCAGAGTACTAGTATTCAGAAGAGGTGGTATTGTTATGACCAACGAAAAGTGGTTCTTTAAAGGTGAGAAGATAGCTGTTGTTCATCTTATAAATATTTAGGTATTGTCTTTACAAGTACACTTAGCTGGTCCAAAGCTGTAGCAACGTTAGCTGCACAAGCCAACAGAGCGCTGTCTAGCATCTACCAGTTAGCCAAGAAAACACACGGTCTTCCTGTAGATATAGCCTTTACTTTATTCGACAGAATAATCACTCCAATATTAACATACGGCTCTGAAATATGGGGGTTTAAAGAGTATAAGGTAATCGAAAAAGTTCAAGTTAGATTTTGCAAACGACTCTTGGGACTTCCTGCTCACACGGCTGATGCAGCTGCCTTAGGTGCATGGGGCAGGTACCCGCTAGCAAAGATTTATCATGTAAGATGCATTAAATACTGGTTAAAGTTATTAAGAATGAGTGACGACAGATATGCCAATTGTTGCTATGTCATGTTAACGCTACTAGATGAAAATAACAGAATAACTTGGGTTACCTCAATAAGAGAATTGTTAAATAAATACCATTTTAATGACACATGGCAAAATCAAACAACAGTCATTGAAGGTAGTTTCTTGACCGATTTCGCTGCAAAACTAGACCAGGACATGAAGGCCGAATGGTCTATGCAGACACGAAACCAGAGTCGCTTAAGCGTGTACTGCACATTTAAAGATTGCCTTCAACTGGAATCATATTTGTGTAAAGTTAATATTGTTAAGCTACGAAAGGCGCTTTGTCGATTCCGCTGTTCTGCCCATAAGCTTTCTGTCGAGTTGGGGCGTCGCGATGGCACCCTACTAGCAGACAGGCTTTGTACCTACTGCCTGGGAATCGGTGTTACCGTTATCGAGGATGAATTTCATGTTTTGTTGTGTTGCACCAAGTTCGCGGATATTCGTAAAATATATCTTGATTCAAGATTTTGGAACCCTCCAACATTTGATCTCTTTCGGACCCTAATGTGTCATAATGATGTAACGACCCTGAGGAATTTGGCAATGTGTATATATCTTATTGAAAATCGTCTCTGTTCCACCACGTAAATGTATGTTTCTCAAAATACTGCGCACCATGCAAACTGTTTGTATAATTATATGTTGTGTCATTTGGGCCTTAAGGCCTTCAAGACCAAATAAACCACAACCACAACAAACCACAACCATTGTATGATTGCAGGAAATGATGCCACATGTGTAAGTCCTGTTTTGCTTCATGTGTGAGCCGAATGTAGTGTGAGGGGAAACGGATGCCCCTGCGGTATTTTAGGTCCATACTTTTGCGCCATACTGTAGTTTGCTCGCGTGAGTTGCTATAGCAACCACAGCGGTGATGTCACCGCTTGGGTTGAGCTTAGCAGTGAGCCACAAACTGAACAAAGGTTAAGGTCAAGAACAAGTCAATAACTTTCTGTTTAAATCCTCTAACACCTATTCACTATTGGCTAAATACATTTGGTCAGCTGACATTTGACTTCTTTAAAACCTATCCAAGTCAGCTGACCTCCTGCATTTTTTCTACAGCCAATAAGATGTCTAGATAGCTTGAACAGGAAGTTATTGACTTGTTCTTGACCTTAACCTTTGTCAAGTTTGTGGCACGGACTTGCAAGAAAGTGGATTTGTCCAAAAGTTTGACCGAAAGATCCTTGATTCTTGATTAATGGCATATGGATATGGATAAAAAGTATTTATTTATAAATACTTGACTGTGTAGCATCTGAAGAAACCCAGGTTTTATTGTGACAGCATCATGTAAGACTAAAATAAGCCTTTAGTATTTTGGTGTTTTGGTTTGAGCTTCAGAACTTGCTTACCGCTCTTGTTATATATAGGGTAGATCTATACATAGGCCGTAGGACTTCCATCTCACGAACCGAGTGCCCGTGTTCGCCACCACGTGTTGAGCTAAGACCTATCTCGGAACGAACACCTAAATTAGTCAGGGTTGTCCAAAATAAAGCTTAGAAAGAGTAAATTAACACTTCTTGTGACTCGTTATGAATGATGTGGATTTTGTGTATGGCTTGAGCGAGGGTTTGGTGTATGGCTTGAGAGAGGGTTTGGTATTTAACGGATGTGTCTTCCGACGGGCTACCTTTGTTGACTGAGCGCTGGTCGTATGGGTAAGATAGATTGTGAAGCAGTCTGTATGTGCCGGGAGTTTTCTTCTCTTTGAGGGCGAGAGGGGAAGATTTGAAGTTTGTGAAAGGTAGCTGTGCGAATGGTCCCGCAATAGATACGACCAGTCGCTAACTCCTGCTGCAGTTTGGTATCAACTGCTGTGGGATTAATAAGCGCTGATTGAGAGTTCAGGGTTCCCAAAGGAAACACAAAAACGAATTCCCTGATTTTTCCCTGATTTCTCCCTGAGCCATTGAAAGTTTCCCTGAGTTACTGAAGAATATGTGGCCTTCACCCCCCCCCCCCTCCCCATGTAGCCGCACAGACCAAATAATAACCCTTAATTGTTGGTCAGCACTGTTATACAATTCTGGATTTCGGCTGTAAAACGCCCCAACTGAGCAGATATTTTGGCAGCAAAACCTCAGATTTTGGCGGTAACATGCTCAGACTGAGGGGATTTTGGCGGTGAAGCGCCCCGACTGAGCGGATTTTGGCGGTGAAGCGCCCCGACTGAGCGGATTTTGGTGGTAAAGCGCACTGAATGAGCGGATTTTGGCAGTAAAGCGCCCCGACCGAGCAGATTTTGGTGGTGAAAAAAGGTGCTTTACTGCGGAACCTCCCGGCTCACAGTAACATATTAACTACCCCCCCCCCCCCCCCGGGATTACAATCCTCCTTCAGCAAAAGACGTGAAGTCTTTTGGAAGTATTTCACAAACGGTGCACACATTTCGATACACAAATAGCCAGATTAATCAAAAATCCTCAAGGTAAGGTTTAAGTGACAACTTTGTTGAAGGAGGAATGCGACGTTCTACTTGAAACGAAGTTTGTTTCCCACAAATCACCCACATTACCCACCCCAGAGAATAACATTTCTTGACTTGGCACACAATTCTAACTACAGCCTTAGAACTCTCAAGACAAAAAAAATCCCCTCTTTTACTCAACTTTTGCCTCCTCTAAAAATATAACTGACTGCTAAGTATCTTATTTGCAGCCAAATAGTGAAATATATAAATTAACGAAACACTGAAAACATTGCGCAGATATTGAATCAGTAATAACTGCTTTACCGTTTTTACTGATATTGTTTTTAACTGCGTGTCTATTTTGCATAAAAATTTGGTAATTAAAAAAAAAATGCTTGCTAACCATGACAACTTCTACATTTTTGGTTGTATGTAAACCCACCAGTAGTAAATTAAGTCAAAATTGCCTTTGAAAAAAAGCGAACAACGAATTGCAAATGTTCACAGCCTATAAATCATGTCTCAATGTAGATTCTTAGAGTATGAACTTCATAAATTATAGCAAGAGAACTTATGTCATACATGGCGCCATTGCTTAAGTATACAAGATCATACCCATAATCATTTACATATTAGAATATTAATCACCATTTACATATTGTGATATTAATAATCATGTAAGGCAGGGAGTCCTTAATCTTCCAGATATTAGTAATGGGAACAGTTACCAAAATGTGATCCAGGCTTCTGAAATTCCCTGATTTTTCCCTGATTTTGTTTTGAAAATGAAATTCCCTGATTTTTCCCTGCAATTTTTTTTCACCATTTTCCCTGTTTTCCCTGACCTGTGGGAACCCTGGAGTTAGTGGCGTTGAGTGGGCATTCCAGGCCTTTGAACCCTACTACAAAGCCTTCAGTGAAGCCTGTGACGCCATCTGGTGGACTATGCCGCTGGGATCTGGCGATAAGCTGGTACCGCCGCTTATACTCATACTTGTAAGTGAGCGAGCGAGCGAAGTTGGGCCGCGGAACCAGGCTAATCTGGCGAATGCTCTATTGTCCGCAGCGTGTCATCGTTTATTTCTCGTTTATGTAACAAAGTGGCGAAACTGATGCGCTGTAAAGGGAAATTGATAGGCAAACGCAAGTCCAAGCAAACTAAAGAACTTATTGGTATGTATAAATATATCTTTGAACGAACTGGCAATAGAAACAAGTCGGCAAATTACATAGCGTTGACCACACAGGCACAGTAAATCAGTGGGGGAGGCGGGAGGGGGGGGGGTGTAGGAATCCCCCACATCATCGTAGGCCTATATGCTTACACGTTTGGTGTTCATGTAAATTTGATAACACCAAGTATCTTATTCAATCTTGTGAGTACTTGTATCTCTAGTTCAGCATGTTTCCCATTCCGACCCTCAGAATTACCGGCGCAATTTCCATGTTCAGAGTCATTTTACGAAAAAACGAGGTAAAAGACTCATATATTTTTTTTCTTTTACTTGAACAAACAAGGAGCAAGCTTGTTACAGACAAATTTTTATTAACTTTGTCTGGGCCGTTTTTTTTCTGTTGAATATTTCGCGTCGAAATTCCAAAAATTCTCCATTGACGGCCATGCACATTATAAAATTAGATGTGACCCCCTACCTATTCAACGTCATTTTGACAGAAAAGTAGGCAGAAGACATGTTTTTTTTATGTTATTTTATTGTCTTGGATACACATTACTATACGTTGAAAAAATGTAATCTATGCATCTACCTTAAGCTGGGAGGGGTAGTCACGTAGGTATGAAAGGAACCTGTAAACGTTATGGGCGTGGGCAGGCCTGTGGCTTGGGTCGTTGACGGGGCACATGGAGATGGGATGTGCTTTATGGCAGCGGAAACAGGCGTGGTTGTATTTACACTGCCCACGGCAGTTACACCTTTGGCCTTTAGCGTGAAAGGCAAAGCAGAAACTCTTTGGCACAGGTGTGGGTCCTCGGGTGCCAGGGGGTGGGAGGTTTGAACCACGAAGGGTGGGAGGGGCATGTGGGCCGGGAAATGGACGCAAAGTGTTGCGGGGCAAGACGTGCAGGGTAGCCTGGTGAAACAAATCCTGCCTTACGGTTAGTTGTAGTGTCGGTAGTAGCTGGTGGCACCTGACTGGAGCACCCCCTCTTAGGCTTAGGCACAGCCTCAGCAGCCTCCACCAGCCGATTAGGCTTGCTCCTGGATCGCTTCGTTGGCATTATGACGGTCTGAAGCGAAAGAGCGAGGTATTCCACACCAGTGGTGCAGGTAGATATAAATGTGGATAGCCATGCTCCATGTAACGTTTGAGGGGCAGGCAAAATATATAAGATGGAGAAATAAAAAGTGTTATGCCACAGTCGTGCATCACATGGTTATGGTTGTGACTGACTGGGGTGTTAGCTGTGTGCCACATAAGTGTGACTAGCTGGGAGCAAAAATCATACATGTACTTAATATAGCGACAGCCGTGC
Source organism: Arenicola marina (assembly GCA_964019135.1). Classification (NCBI taxonomy): domain Eukaryota; kingdom Metazoa; phylum Annelida; class Polychaeta; family Arenicolidae; genus Arenicola; species Arenicola marina. The sequence continues at coordinate 42,659,712 of OZ025253.1, read as the reverse complement.
ATCGGGCGTATGTGACTGACTGATCAATGTGCTAGCCGTGCGCCACAAAAAATGTGGCTAGCTTTGTCATAGCAAATAACAAAGTATGTACGTAAAATGGACAGCCGTGCGTCAAACATTTTTTGTGACTGGTTGTGAGGCGTAGTTTATCATTGGTAATCATGCGCTATAACATATGGTTAGTTGCTAGCCGAATACTGTATGAGGTAACTGCTAGCTATAGGTAGCCGTGCGCCACAGAAGTGACCACCTAAGTAATTGAAAAGAAATATACTATTAGGGTAGCCGTGCGCCACGCACATGTATGTGACTGGCTGGCCGAAATGGTCAAGTTGACGTTTGTTGCGCAGCGGCGCCGACCCACGCTGGGCCAAAGCAGAACCGTGCACGGGGTCGCTATGACGGCTGTCTCAGTACATCTAGGCACTAGCACCAGTCACGTGACCCATTAGGCCTAGTGTCACAAAGTGATAGCCGTGCGCCACATAACTTTACTTGTGACTGGCTGATAGGTACATAGCAAAAGGAGGCCAAACTTGTGCTGGTTCTATGATACCTCATAATTACAAAAAGTTATATCCTTAGTAGGCCTACGCATTATGTCGATATTATTGCCCTAATTGGGAAGGTATTCCTAAGGTAGCAGATATACAACTGACCAAGGGTTCGCCTGGGCAAAGTTAAGGCCGGGCTTGGCATGTGAACCCGGGAAGCGGACTCGTTAACCCCGCATCAACTGGTGCGGGTGCGGGGAGACATGGGCCATCTGGCTATGGCGCTCCGTTGTGCGTTGCCGAGACCGCATACAATCTTACAAAAGATGTAAAAAGAGCTGTGAACTTATTCTTCGAGCAAAGGTGCGCAGAGGCAAAAATACGACGTAAGCAAAGGACGCGCGCGTGGGTCACGTGACTGGTTCCAGGCCCAGGGCCCGGATGCACTCCGACTCAGCCGTCATAGCGACCCCGTGTATGGTTCAGCCCCGGCCATCGCCAGGCAGCGCCGCCGTTACTCAACAAATGAAATTATGGCACATACTTCTCTATATACATATTTGGTTTGTATGTTTTAGGCTTATAACAGTCCTAAACGTCGATTGTTCATTGATTCTGATGAAATTCAACGACACTGCAATCTCCATACCTCCAGAAAACCCGAAACTCGCTGAAAGTTTTCCCTCATGCGACTTTTTAGGTTGTGCAGACGCAGGGTGTCCTTCAGGTAGTGCAGTGACCCTCTGCATCCTCGGCTTTGCTGAGCGAAAAGCGGTTCATTGTGTCCTGACACAAATAAAGCTTTGACAAACTTGGTGAGTGACTACTAGTAATGAGTACTACTTTATAGTATTCAGTGCTATTTTAGTAATGAGTGTTATTTATGGTAATGAGTGCTACTCATAGTAGAGCACTAATAAATGAAGGTGTTAACCTGTAACAGTGGCCCCGCTCGGTGGAAGTCTTGAGGGGATTCGACTAGACCCTCGAGGCGGCCAGTCTCTGTGGCTCCTATGTCTCGGGCCTCCTTTGCGCTGCCCATTCTTTCAATGCTGAGCTGATCTCCATGGCACGGTACCGGGTGCAGCTTGTTATCCTGCATGGTGGGCACGTAGTGGTGCAAGCGTTCCATGATGCTAATGACTCCAGGCGTTGAAGCTGGATTCGCTTTGATCACACCGAGGTTCATCACAGTGGGTCGCTTTGCGTTTTTCGCGGCATACTGGTGTGGGATTAGCCCCAGTTCTGTGGCTGTAGGACGGGCAAAAATCTGACAGGGCCCGTCTACAGCCACAGTGCGAAGCAAGTCTGTGACCGCGGAACGCCTTGGGTTGCCGTCTCACCTCATCTCTGTGAAACAAACTAAGCAACACTCACCGCCAAATCCAGTAGTTTTTAACTCCATAGATGTTATGTTACAGGATAGCACCGTTGATATCTTTCAACAGACCCGATGTTCCATGACATGTCCATCTTTTCCCACACAACAAATTTCGAATCGACCGCTCACTCGCCGCTCGTCTTGGCGGAAGTTGTGAACTGCTCGAGTCGCGCGCAGAGCCAGAGCGAATATCGTCAACAATCACACGTGGGCCTGCAGCCATGGTGGGTGGGGGTGGGGGGGGAGGCATTGGCTGACGGCGTGATCAAGGATTTTCATGAATCGTCAATTGAGACTTTTAATATAAAATAACCGTGAATCGGGAAATCGTAAATTTTGTATCATGCTTCCTTTTTACGCCCTTTGATTGTTTTTTATCGTGGCCTGGGAGTAAAGAAATTAATTTTCCGTGATCTGGGAACACGACGCCGCCTTGCCCCCCCCCCCCCACCCCCGTCCTTCCCCCATGGCGTGTGATTTCGATTTGTCTCCTGAGGTTCAAACCGTAAACCTTCAGACCTGTAAAAACATAAAAGGGCGATTTACCCTACTGAAAATCACCACCTCATCTTCGGGGCGTGTCTAGATTTGTCTGTGGCCAGTGTATCAACAATGACACGTGGACCGGGG